>OY282559.1:367827207-368397207 GCA_958295665.1 Tipula vernalis
AACAGTTTTATCAGTAAGTGAGGACGGTATATATACATCCGAATCATCAATCCTTTCATGTTGACATAATCCGGCTTTTAGCGTGAATAACTTACCGCACATTTTATAGAAATAATTCGTCTCGAATCGTTGGACTAAACCTATTTTGGTTGGTGTAACTCTTGTTGCTGGATACCTAAGCAGAGTTGATTCGAGTATTGGTATCTACCCCGGATATCAATTACCCTTCCATGCTGCCTGAAATCATAAATCACAATTATAACTTTAAAATAACATTCACATATATTGCTGTTCACCCAAAATGTGCTATTAAATCACAATGTTTTATAACCTCTTGGCTACTACCTCCCGGTTCTGACGTTTTTTGTTTTAATTTTTTCAAAGATATTGGGCCTTGTTTTGACCGCTACTTGTGCCTTTTAAATCACTTTGTTTTATTGCTACACTTTGTTTATCGTTGTAAACGATAATTCAAATTTAAAATTATCTGGAAAATGGAGATTTAATATTAAAATTAGAATGGAATTCTCCATTTTCCAAAATAAATTATTTCGAGAATTATTTTGTATTGTGTTATGATTCTATATGAGTCGTTTGATATTGATTTTTAATGATAATCGATACCTTTATGATAAACATAAACATTTTGATGGTGGTCGTATTAAACAAAGTAATCAATTCGTTTGCCTCATAAACAAGCTCTTTTCTTATTTATTTTATTAACAAAGTATATTTTATCCACCCACAATATATAAATTATTAAAGTAGGCATTTGATTTTAAATCAATATTTACACGCAAATGTCAAAACATAGATTATTTTTATAAGAAACAATACGCATACTAAGATTTCAAAATTTATTTTAGTAAATACACAATCCAAAATAAGTGTATTTTAACCCAAGACTCAATCCAAAATGTAGTTTATCCATAATTACGCTTTTTAAAAAGTGGCGTTTTCAAATGGTATGCACTGTTAAACCTGTTCCTTAACTTTAATCATTTTGTGTATTTATAATGTTAGATTTAATAAAGAAACACACTGATGATAATTATAAAACTCGCTTTATTTCTCGTACGCACAACGTGTTCTACACAATACGACTTCAGGAGCCATTAACCACGAAATACATAAACATGAATTTACGCAGTGTTGTCCTTGTCATACAAAAATAATAGCAAAAGAACCACTGAACTAAGAAAGAAAAGTAGAACGAAACTTTACGTAATTATGTAACATAGAACATAACATAACATAATATTTGATCAATATTCTTAACACTCCCACTTTGATTAAATTAAAGATTTTAATTCAATATACAATAATATTTAACGTTGAATGTCAACGACTTGTAGCACTTCACGTTGATGTTCAAAAACTGCTTTCGATAGTGGTTTTGTCATGATGTCCGCCTGTTGGCTCTCTGATGCCACATACTCCAGTGAGAAATCTCCCAATTCATATTTTTCTCCGATGAAATGATATTTTACATCGATGTGTTTTGTTCTCTTGTGGAACTCGGGATTCTTAATCAACCGAATAGCACTTTGGTTGTCCATATATAAGATGCTCGTTAGTTTGTTATCGTTCAGAAATGGTTATAATAAGTTCTTTAGCCATACGATCTCCTTGACAGCTTGAGTAGCAGCAATATACTCCGACTCAGTTGTAGATAGAGCAACTACACTTTGTCTCTTGATTGTTTCCATGAAACAATAGACGATCCCATTTTCATAACGAAGCCACTGGTCGATTTTCTTGTATCTACATGGCCTGCATAATCCGCATCGCTGAATGCATTTAATACTAAATTTTTTTGGCGATTAAAGGAAAGACCATAGCGTAGCGTTCCTTTCAGGTATTTTAAAATCCTCTTTACCGCGTTCCAGTGAATTTTCTTTGGCTTTTCTAAAAATTGTCCCGCACTGTTTACCGCAAAAGTGATATCTGGTCTTGTACCGGTCGAAAGATACGTGAGGCTTCCGACTGCCTCACGATAGGGTGCATTGCTTAAATTGTTATCTCCATTCGGATGCAAGGTTGAACACATTTGATGGTGTTGATCAGCTGGAACAGCAACAGGGTTAGCTTCCGTCATATTGAAACTTTCTAATACCTTCTTTGAATAAGCTTCCTGATGAAGGAAAATTGATCCATCAGGAAGTTGGTCGATTTCCAAACCAAGAAAGTATTTGGCTATATTGGAAGTTATGTGAAATTCCTTTTTTAATTCCTCAAGTAATATCTCAGCTAAACTGGTATCCGTTGAAGAAATTGACCCATCATCAATGTAAACTGCTAAAATTAATTGATGATCTTCTTGGTGATTTGAAAATACGCAGGGATCTGCTGTTGTTGCTCTGAGGTTGAATTTTTGCAGAACATCTGTAAATCATTGGTTCCAGCATCTCGAGGCCTGTTTCAAACCGTAAAGACCTCGGTTCAGTTTACAGATTCGACCTGTTCCATCTTCGTACCCAATGGGTTGCTGCATATAAATGTCTTCTAGAAATGCAGTTTTAATGTCAAATTGATGAAGTTTCATACCCTTTGATGCCGCAATCGAAAGAATCACCCTTAGAGAGTCAAATCTAACCACTGGACTGAACGTTGCGAAATAATTTACTCCATATTGCTGTTTGAAGCCTCGTGCCACCAACCGCGCCTTGTAACGTTATACACTTCCATTGGGATGTGTCTTGATTTTAAATGCCCATTTGTTATCTATTGTTGGTTCGCCTTGCGGTAAATCAATTAAGTTCCACATGTTATTTTGAGTAAGCGATTTGATTTCATCAGCCATGGCTCTTTTCCATTCATTTTTATCCTCGCAGCTAAGAGCTTCCTCGTATGTGACAGGCTCAATGCACTCGGAAACACACGCTGGCAACTCAGTCATATCAGCGAATCTCGCTGGTCGCTTCAAAATCGCTCGATCTCATAGATCATGCCTTGGATGGTCGCGAACGGGGTGTACCTCATCGATAGATCCAGCAAATCTACCTCTTTGTTAGTTATCACTGGTCCATCATCTACATTTTTAATTGTTGTACTGTCCTGTATATCAGAGTCATCCTCTGCCACCACTGGTGGTACCTCAATGTTGCATGTTTCCACTTGTGTTTGACAATCCTCAACCAACTTCATGGTATCGTCTGAATGGTAGAACCTGTTTGTAAATCTTACGTCTCTACAGATGCTGATCCGATCATCGGACGGGAACCATACTCTACAGCCCTTCACTTGGTCATCATATCCCACAAAAAATCCCTTTTCGGCTTTTTATCGTCTCGATAAATTCCAACCCATTATCTGTGCGTAGCACTTTTATATCTTTGCCTAGATGTCTATTTGTTTTTTTTTAAATCCTCAAGGTGTTCTGCTACTTCGGATGTTTCCTTCAAGAAATACACTTGTTTCCAATGTGAAAGATCATCTTTTAATAGCAAGAAGTATAGTGATCCCCCGATAGATCTTTCCTGCATTGGGCCGCAGACGTCGGCATGAATGAGCTCTCCTTCTTCAGAACTCTTGGTTTCAGATTATTGAAATGGATGTCGGTGCATCTTTCCTAAAATGCAAGCGTCACAGCAAATGTCTTCTTGATCTTTAAAATTTATGTTTTCTTTCTTCAGAAAATTTCGCACGTGTAGAAGATTTTGATGCGCTAACTTCTCACGCCAGATTCGGATTGATTCCATTCCGGCGATGTTAGCTTCCAACTCGCTTGTTGCTGTTACCTCTCGAAATTTCATTTTGTACAACTTCTTCTGCCTTTCTCCCACTGTAACAATATTTTCCTCACGAATTAATTTCCAGCTTCTGTCGTTTGATTCAAGTTGTAGCCCTTTGTCTAGTGCAGCACCCACCAAAAATAGATTGTATTTGATTTCTGGTACATAAAGAACATCCGCTAGACATCTTTCAACCGACTTATTACCGTCAAACGCCATGACATTTATATCACCTCTGCCATGAGAAAAAATGTTTTCGCCGTTAGACATTCTTACTGGTAATTGTGGATCGAACTCAATGTAATTAACAAACCATTCGCGTTGATTTGACATATGGTCACTGGCACCAAAATCCAAATACCATTCTGTGCCCCCAGCATGGAAAGACGTGACTGATGTCAGTTTTTACTCATCAGCGCATTACCGTGTGCTTTATCCTGGGATTTGTTTTGTGTTTTTTTCTTACTCCAGCATTCTTTTGCATAATTACCCGGTTTATTAGAATTGTAGCATCTTCCGATGTTACTATGACGTTGATTGTGTTGACTACCAGGATTGTTTCGGTGATGAGTATGTGTGTGGTGTTTTTTCGCTGAAAAAGCATTTGCTTCCAGATTGGTTTGCGAGTTGATACGTAATTCTTCAATTATAAGTCTCGAAGTTAGATTTGGCAGCGTTTTTTCATTTATATGTGTTGAATCCCATGCACTTAAAAAATGGTTATATTGTGTGGGCAATGTCATTAAAATTTTCGTAAATTAGCGAATTGGGGATTTGTTCTCCCATGTTTCTAAGGTGATGAGCGAGGTCTTCTAGTTTTGAAATATGCGTAGCAATGTCGTCTACCGGGTTCTTATTTGTTGAATACCATAATTGTTGTAGCATATGTACACTGGCATCTGATTTTTGCTCATGTACCGCAAGGAGTTTATCCCACATTTCTTTTGCTGAACCACAATTAATTATATGGAGAAGTTGTTCATCGGTGATTGTTGTCGCAATAACTTTCTGCGCGACGTTATCCGCTTTCGTCCATTCTGCCAATTTTGCATTGTATTGTAGAAGTTTCTCCTCATCTTTCTCGTTCGGAGCTTTCGGTTTGAGAGTTGCTCCATTGGTTACATTCCAAGCATTATTGGAATTCAAAATTATACGCACCTGAAATTTCCATGCTGGCCAATTTTCACTGTTCTTTAATTTTGTGATTCGCGCGAATTCACCATCGAAATTTTTTTTTTTTTTTTTTATGTTATATATTAATTTCACTTTGCACAAAGGCTGGATTTATATAACTCTTTATTTAAAATCTTTATAATATCTCTATCAGTGTTGTGTTCTGGGTGACTGGGCCCATAACCTGTTAGATTTAATAAAGAAACACACTGATGATAATTATAAAACTCGCTTTATTTCTCGTACGCACAACGTGTTCTACACAATACGACTTCAGCAGCCATTAACCACGAAATACATAAACATGAATTTACACAGTGTTGTCCTTGTCATACCAAAATAATAGAAAAAGAACCACTGAGCTAAGAAAGAAAAGTGGAACGAAACTTTACGTAATTATGTAACATAGAACATAACATAACATAATATTTGATCAATATTCTTCACACATAAAATTCTAGATGTTGAACGAAATACACCTGGGGTGGATTTTGATCAAATGATATAGGATATTTTTTTTGGGATTTATACTAAAATTGAAACTGCTATAAAATCACAATATAATTGGAAGTACTAAAAATCGATTCTGGTCAAGCGATTTTTTCAAAATGTCACTAAAAATAATGTGACAAATTTTATAAAATTGTCATTGCTTTTAATTTCTGTCACTTAATAACTTCTTTAAACTATTTACCGTAAACGTCATAGCAACTTCACCCGAGGACATACCCGTATAGAACCTTAAATTATTGTTCGAGCTGTATTTTAAATTTAATTCATTTCGACTTCTACTTTGACTTTTCGTAATTTAAACCTGAACTTTGAAAATAGCTTTTACTTCTTTAAATTTAGTTTGATTTCGGTAAGCGGAAATACATAATTTCAAAAATTTACTTTTTTTCGCTTTTGTTTTCTTTTTTGGTCGCGTTTAGTACTGTTGTACTTCACTCTGTATAGCAAACATGTGGGCGCAGTCATATGGCAAGAAAATAGCCGAATAGTATGGACGCAAAGAACATAGAATTTGTGTTGTCATGTTTATTGGTATTAACATTGAATATGTAGTAAAAGTGCTATATAACGACAAGCAAATCAAAATGTCTGCTATGACCTGACGAAGCCAAATCACAGGACAACAACTAGAATTAAGGGAAATGAACATTATCTTATAAAGGACAATCCCCTCTTTTAAACTATCATCTCTTTATATCTTAAGGCGTATTTACACGAATCACTTTGAATGATCATCATGGATGAATTGTCCAAAGTGAATTTATTCAAAAATATATTTTCGTTTACACATTGCATCAAGACTGAAATATTTGAATAGTAGGCGCATTTCTATCATTTTCAAGTTCATTTTAAATGAATCATCGCGGATGATTCATCCAAAGTTATCATGTTCATCTTCGATAATTATTCTTGATGAAAGATGCATTTACTTACATTTATTTTGAATGATTCATCCATGATTATCATCCAAAGTGATTCGTGTAAATGCGGTTTTAGTTTAACTGTACTAACAAGAGAACTATTTGAACTGTCAAATTCAAAAAATTATAAAAAGTATTCTAAGTTGTAGTACTCCGTCAGACATTAACGAAACGATTTTATTTATAAACAAGCCCTTTTTAGGGCTAAAACCACCCCTTCCTTAATTGGCGAAAAAAGGTACCTCTAAAAAACAGAGATGCACCCAAATAATCTAGTTCACTATGGACTACTTATACTTTTTATGTGGAACCAATTTATTTTATCCAAAAAAATAAACTAGAAGCCGAGATATATCGAAAAAAACATTTTTTGAAATTAAATTAAGAGGTGGTTTTAATCTCTAAGAACGGCTTGGTTGCCGATGAATAAAATGGTTTTGTTGAACACATTAAAGTTAATACACAAACTTATATTTTATTTATTTATTATTTTCAACAAGATTATTTAACAAATTTTATTTTTATGTTTTAATCACCATTTTATGTCAGCACCAAAATCCGACGAGCGCGCGTGCGCTCTGTACCAAATCCGAGACGAGACTGATTTTATTTAATTTTTATTTTGTCTTGTCAGTTGTCATTTGAATTTGATGTCTCTTCGTGTAGAAGGGACAGTAGTTCAGTTGTTTGGTGTGTTGTTTTGCGTTTGTTCGCGTTTGAACTAATCTGTGCGGCGGCGAACGCATTTATCCGTGCGCAAATGCGCCAGCCGCCACAGTTTCATTAATATCTCACAGAGTATTACAATTTAAAATAGTTAAAACCACTTTTATTAATTTTTCGAATTTGACAGTTCGAAAGGTTTCCTTATAAATTAAAAAAAATGTAATAACAGTTTAGTAATTTCTCATCAGAAATTCGGTTATATACCATCTTTAAACGAAAGGAAACCATCTTGCCTCTAAAGTTGTCCCAAATTCAAATCACTCTTATTCCGTTCAATCACCTTCCGTCGTCGTCTCATGTAAACTTATCAATGCCTCACATTAATTAATGTGAACTAATTAAATAATATCATCTTGGGTGGGCTAGCCATCTTGAAAGTCGAAATAGATTTAGACTCATTCTAACGTGTGGCGGACCTGGCTAAAGAGTTGGCTAAAATATGTAAGAAGAGAAGTCGGATTCCGCCCACAACACATTTTACTCATATTACATGTGACTGATATTGGTGTTCCCGATTACCATTCCCAAAAATCAGTGAATGACCTTACCAAGTTTAAGATTCGACAGGATTCTAAAAGCATTAACTATTAGTTTCGTGTTTTGTTCCATTAGCTGTTGATATTTGAGATTCTACTTCAAAACATTTTTATTTCAAAGGCGACCATCAAGTTTAGTACAGTAAATCCGGGAAATCCGAAACTTCTCGCAAAAAAAATCCGCAAATGATACCGAAATCTGGAGAAATCAATGGAATTTGTATTTCCTTACATCTGGTATAGTTTTCTAAATAAACCGGTTTTACCGGTAAATTCCGATTTTATTTACCTTTTATCGGTAATGAAAAAATCCGGTAAATGAGAACTTTAGAAACTATAATCCATTATGCAACTCTAGTAAAGATTCTTTGTCATTTGAAAACAGAAGGTGTTCGCCAAAATGTAAGCATTTCAGCATTTGTTAACGAAATGGCTGCCAAGAGAGCATAGAGGAAGTTCGCTGTGAGCCGCTTCTCTATAGGTTGTGGGCACTCTGTATACTGTGATTTTTAGATAAAATGTTGATCCCCAAATTATTGCCTGCTCCGGGTCGCCAAATATAACAACACGGTTCTTCTTTCCGACAGTTCCAACATTATGTTGTTTGTGATAATTGAAATTAAAGACAGATTTTGGTCTTTTCTGGTATTATCGAAATGTTTGAGTCTGAAGATGAACAATTTGGTTTTGGAACATTGAATAAACAGCTTAACCTTCGAGTTATTTAGGTAAGTGAAGTTAATTGGTCCATCGTGTAATTCTATATTAATAAAATTAAATTCGCCTGAATGTCAATCTCCAGTAGCACATGAAGAGAAAGAAGGCAGGATTTAAAATACAAGTGCCGTTTAAAAAGCCCACGCAAAAACAAAGAAAACAGAATTTTTCCGTTAAATTTCGTTTTATTTTTCAACATAATCCCTATTTACCTTGATACACTTATCCTAACGGTATTCCAAATTTTTCTTACCTTCCGAAAAGCTACCTCAAATATGCCTCTTTTCCGTTATAACCTTTTCATTCGATAAAAACCGTTTTTCGGCAAGCCATATTTTCTAGCAAGCTGGCACAGTGCCATACCAGACAAACACAGAGGGACGAAACAAATAGTAGCCAAATAAGGGCGTTTTTATCTTAATTTCGGTGTTCAGCTAAATTACGCATTTTGATTCGATGATCATCCAATTTTTACAATGATATCGTAAGTCGTATAAAGCAATTTTACTGTCTATAACCCAACTACTAAACACTTCCGACTAACCCATTTAAGTCAAAATTTACCCATTTTTATACAGAAAGCTAAAACTTGAATTTTCAGGTCGATCTATTTAATCCGTTTGAACTGTAGAGGAGTGACAGACAGAAAGGCAGACATCATTGAAAATCACTTTGCTCTTACCACACCGTATTTGGACTACTGTAATAATCAGATGGATGTCACATATTCTAACATTAATTATCTTTCTTCCGCAGTACATTAAGTATTCTTCGAACCTCCATTTTATTAAGAAATCGAAAAAATAAAAATTAACCTTGAAAGTGAAAAGAAATTTTGAAATATTCTTCTGCGCTTCTTTTAGCTTTGAGAAAATGCTAAATCTATTTCCGTTTTAAAAAAAAAACACGAAAATTCTAATTTCCTTTTTACGTGACACATTGAGTAATGGATCACTAATTGTTTTTCAATGTCATTGCGAAAATTAATGGAAATTACGAGATTTTTCTTCTTTTAATTTATATTTGTGTATATGTGCGAGTGTTTGTGTGTATGTTTGTTGGGAAATTTGCATTGATTTTCTACAACTGTGCTCGCTCTCGCCTCTTTTTGTAGCCGCATTCCATTATGTCAGAGTTATGGAATGTTTAGAAGGAAAAAACAAATAAAAAATAGAAATAAATCATCTTTAAGATGTACAGAATTTGTCTGATGTTGATACGTAATTAATTTTAATATTTTATTTTTATTTTTTTTTTTATTTTTCCAGGTACCGGTACATTTGGGCGGGTATGCTTGTGTCGCGATAAAAACATTAATAAATTTTTAGCTATGAAAATATTGGCGATGGCCGATGTGATAAGATTAAAACAAGTGGAACATGTGAAAAATGAGAAAAATATTTTGGCTGAAATTCAACATCCGTTTATTGTAAATTTGTAAGTATATAAAGTGATCGTAAAGTGCCCATCTGTTGGCGGGATGGGTGTTGTTTATATACGACAACATACATGAATTATTATTAATCGTTTTATTATTAACTTCTTAATGCGTATAGACTTTGGTTCACAAAAGATGAATGCTGCCTGTATATGCTGTTTGAATATGTTTGCGGTGGTGAATTATTTTCATACTTAAGGAATGCCGGTCGCTTTAGTAGTCCAACGGGTAAGTTGACTTATATTTTGTCTGTGTAATATTTATTTAATGGTTATGTTGTATCCATTGCATATAGTTTTCTGTTTATATGATTTTTTATTATTTGTTAGTATTTTTATTAAGAAGAAGAGTGTTTATGGGTCTCGTATAATTGAAAAGTGTATAAAAACTATGCCATGCCGGTTTATATGGTTTGGCTACATTAAAATATAGACAAAAAAAAAATGAAAGATGATAGAGATAAATTATTCTACCATTCACGACTTTTATTATTTTATGTTTTTTTATGTATTTATGGATTATCATAAAAAAAAATGTAATTAGATTTTGTATTTTGTTTAGTATTCTGGTCGAGAATCTATATGAGGACAGTTATTGTATCATGTTGAATTTTAACAATAAAAATTGTGAGGTTGATTTATTAGCTTGATAAGGTTTTTAGCGAATTGTCGTTAAATATATTTTGCAAGACGTAAAACTCATTGAGGTTAGATAAGAGATTGGTGATAAATGGTGATAATTACGCTAAGCCTAAAACGGTTTAAATTTTTCTTGAATTCATTTAGGTATCTTAACCGAGGGGCGCAATACTCTTCAATTTAACTGTCGATCAAAAACAAACTCAAAAGGATTACAAAAGGAAAAACTCGAAGTGGATTTTTTATGTCGGTTCGCCATATCAAATTAAATGGAACAAAATATTCATCGGTTATTTAGCAGGCCGCTTCTAAAATTAGGATCTTAATATTGCAATAATTCAATTTCGGTTAGTAGGTTATAGTACCGAATGGTTTCTAACAGGAATGTTAATTGGTCGACCAGTGCGAGTAGCTCGAAACTATCTTATCAATTGACATCAAGACATCTTCTTGTCGTAAAGATTAAATATAGTATTTTTAATAAAGTCAATGGGCAATATTGAACTAGGTTAGGTTAGGTTAGGTTGGAGTGGCTGCTTAGGCACACTTAGACCGGTGACGATCCATTGTGATACCACAGAATATCTCCCCTTGTACCCCTATTAAAACCATTTCGAGCTACTTATGTAGCGTAAGACGTCCCACACTTTACTGTTTTCGAGATCCGAGAGCCAGTCCATCCTGATCTTACCCAAGTGTTTGTGCCTTCTGATAGCCAATGCTGGACACGAGCAAAGAAAGTGGACCAACGTCTCTTCCTCCTCTTCGTCCAAGCAGCTTCCAAAAAGGCAGTGTCCCGTGAGAATTCCTACGACAGTTCTTAATTCACATCTGCGTAGGGATATTAATGCCCTAGTGCGCCCCAAGTCCAGCTTTGGCTAAACTTGCCTTGCAACTCTACAGGTGAGGGTGTTACACCACCTTTCCCCCGCTGAGGATAGCGCCTGCTTCCCAAGTGCTTATCTCAGCGCTGTGATAGGCCTCCCCAGACTTGCCCTTTCCGGTTGCAGCTGGAGAGTAGTACCATGCCTAGCAAGTTCATCCGCCCTGCAGTTCCCCATGACGCCCGAGTGACTTGGGACCCAGATTATCTGGATATTGAAATGCTCACCCATCTCATTTAGAGATGAGTGACAATTCAACGCCACCCGTGACGCCAAAGACACCGATTCTAACGACCGGATCACCGCTTGACTGTCCACATAGATTGTGATATCGCCTGAGGATAACACATTATGCTTCAACCGCGTCATGACCTCCTCTATCGCTACGACTTCAACTTGGTACACGCTGCAGTAATCAGGGAGACGAATAGAAATGTTTACATTTAATTTGTCACAGAATACTCCAGCTCCCACTTTGCCGTCTAGCTTGGAGCCATCTGTGAAGAATTGCAACGCTTCGGTTTCCGATAACGGTCTATCTCTCCAGGATTCCCTTGGAGGGAAGGAGGTCCGAAATCGGTTCTCGAAGCGTAGAGTAGGTTTAATGTAGTCAAGATTCGCCAGCTCATCCTTCAACGATCTAACAATAGTAGAGTGTCCTATACCAAGACACCTTCACTGAGAGGCAGCTGCAATTTGTACAGCCGTATTTGCCGCCATCTGTTTGCCAAAAATGTCGACCGGAAGAAGGTGCAACATAATCTCTAAAGCACTTGACGGTGTCGACCTCAATGACCCGCTAACAAGCATACAGGCCGTTCTTTGCACTCTCTCAATCTTACTTTTATAAGTTAAATTGTCCAGAGCTGGCCAACAAACACCCACCCGGTACATGAGTACAGGACAGTGTACCAGCTCCGGCTTCAGACCCCATCTATGACCAATGGCGTTCCTACAGGAGTACAAAGCTATAATAGCTTTGTTTATTCTCTCCAACATATTGGGTCTCCAACTAAGCTTACTGTCTAAGATAATGCCCAGATATCTAGCTCTATCAGTAAAAGCAAGTCTCGTGCCATTTAAGGTAGGAGGCACAACTACCGGGATTTTGTATTTCTTAGTGAAGAGTACCAGCTCTGTCTTGGACGGGTTAATACCAAGTCCACATTTGCCAGTCCATTTCGTAACGATGGTAAGCGCATTCTACATTACGTCTACAATCGTTCCCAGGAATTTCCCCTTAACAGCTAAAGCTACGTCATCTGCGTAAACGATAACTTCAATACCCTCTCTCTCCAATTCTAGTAGGGTTACTACCACTATATTCCAGAAAAGAGGGGACAGAACCCACCCCCTGCGGGGTTCCCCTAGTTACTCGCCTCTTGATTGTGGAGCCCCCAACTTCGAGCTAACAATCCTGCTTCCCAGCATATAATTGATTATCCCTATCAGAGGAACGTCCACCTCCACAAATGACAATCCCTCCTTGATTGCCTCCGCTTTCACATTATTAAAGGCGCCCTCTATATCCAGGAAGGCCACCAAAGAGAATTCCTTCGAATTAATCGATTTCTCAATCGTACACACCAAGGCGTGCGGAGCAGTGTCCACAGATCTACCCTTTGTGTATACATGCTGAGACGGTGCCCACTTCCTGGCACCTATTTTAAATCTAATGTATATATCCAGCAGCCTTTCCAAGGTTTTCAAAAGAAAGGATGATAGAGTTATTGGTCTTAGGTCCTTAGGATTGATATGTGAGCTTTTCCCCGCTTTCGGTATAAACACCACATTGACCTCCGTCCAGTAGCTAGGAATATAGCCCAGCTTCAAACATCCTTTGAATATAGCTTCCAGGTAGGGAAGAATAATTACTGAGTTGTTTTAAAGTTCCGCTGGTATAATTTGATCCGGACCAGCCGATTTAAATGGTTTAAAAACCCTCAGTGCCCATAGGATCCGTTTCCTAGTTACGATATCCTCTGAGAACACTGACAGTGATTCCTGATGGTTGCTACGCATCAACGGGTCTTCAAAGCTCCCTGGGAAGTGTATCTCGAAGAGAAGCTCGGCTTTATTAAAAAACTGGGACTAGCTGTACTTTTGGAATGAATCTTCCTAAGGCGGGAGGTTTCGGATACCTCTTCCATTTTATCACAGAAGATTCTCCAAGACCTCTTTTGTGCCTTTCTTAATTCTTTCTTATAAATTCCAAGTTTCTCCTTATAGGAGTCCCAATCCTGAGCCTCCCTTGTATATTTGGCTCTAATAAAGGCTGTCCTACAAGCCTTACGATAGTTCCCAGTTCCCCGGACCACCATACTGGTTTTTGCCTTCTCCTAGGCTTAGCCAGAGGGCAGGCAGCACGAAAGGATCGGTTGCATGCGCTAGTAACGCTAGCCACCATTTAGTCCAGCTCCCCAACGGTCGTCGGGGGCTCCAGAGCCCTCGACGGCAACAAATCCTCTAATATTTCCCCACATTTGCTCCAGTTGGTCCTTCTAGGGTTCCTGAAGGCTTCCCGGGTAGCAGGGTGAAAATCGGGGATATAGGTTAAATATCGATGATCAGACAAAGGAGTGTTCCTTATCCACCCTCCAATTTTTAACCATATGAAGAATATTATTTGAAGCAAGGGTCACGTCTAGAACCTCCTGCCTGTTACTAGTGATAAATGTGGGTTCCCGCCCAATATTACACACTGAAAGGTTAGTACTCATCAAATAATCAAAAAGTGACTCACCTCTTTTATTAATGTCCGTGCTTCCCCAGATAGTGTGATGCGCATTAGCATCCACTCCCAGTACCACACCGACCTTTGATTGTTCCGCTTCACGGATCAGCTCCTCCAGGTTATCCGGAGGAACCTCCTTCTCCCGGTCCATGTAGGCTGAAACTAGCCAGAATCTACAAGTGCCTACTTCCAGGCTAACTGCAGTAGTGTCACCATTGAGGTATTGAGAAGGAAGGAAAGATTAATATTATTTTTCCCAAGAATTTAAGATCTGATCTTCCCAGACTTACTAAAGGATATAATTTTGTACCCCTTGGTTCTGAGGCCACAGATCCTGTTGTTGTTAATCCAAGTTTCTTGGATTAGTATAACATCCTCACCCGAGCTAGCCAGCCTGGGGAGTAGAGCTGCCGAAGCCGCCTTAGAATGGTGAAGGTTAATTTGCTTTACCTACCTCTAAGGTATATTCCTGCTACCGCAGGAATATTATTTGTCGGTATTTTGGGATGCGCCGGATTCGCCCGTCTCGCTAACCCTCACACCTTCTGTAGAGGACTCGTCAGTGCCCCCATCTGGCCGGGCTACCGACATCCTCCTTCATCGGTACACCAGCTCCTTCGCTTGTGTGCTCCTCCTCATCTTCCAAGTGGATCCTTGCCAGACCGAGGTCGTCGGATTCACTCTCCCCTACCCTCAACTTCTCCCCCCATTCTGCTGATACCCCCTTCAGGCCAGGGCGGGTTGCCACCATCCTCCGGTTGGCCTCCCATACCCGCCCCATCCTTTTTATAAACATTTAGAGTAATAGACCCGAATCCGAAGTCAGTTACTCCCTTCGTTTTGTGCAGGAGGGCAAGGGACTCCTTATTTATTACCATAATTGATAATTTCGAGCCCCCCTTCGCCTCCTCCTGCTTGACGATTTTCCAATTTCCGGTCGGAAGATTCGGGTTACTGGCCTGAATGATTTTTAAAGCCTCGTCAGGGCTAGCCGGTTCGGATGGCAGCCAGACACGTGCCCTCGGCCTGCTGGGAATTTCCTCCCGGCTAACTGCTGCTAGCTTTGCGCCTGGCCACGCCTCCCCTACTCTGGCTATAGCCTTTTTATAAAGATCCACAGATCTAGAGTCCGAGCATGCAGTCATCTTCACACGCCCTTGATACCATCCCGCATCTCTGCAGGGTGGGGGTGGTCCTGTATTTTCTCCCAGCACCTTTAAAAAGACGAGGTTGAGTTCATTATACACCAACCTCCATTTTTCCGCCATGATGCTCCCATCTTCTTGACTTTCGTCAATTACGGCTAGCATCAACACATACTCCCTCAGGACATCGCTGAACAGCTTTGTCCCTGAGTTGGAGCTCGGCTTCTTGTCAGTCAGCAACTTGACCCGCTTGCTATTGACTACTTCCACCTCGTCCTGGGATCGCTGTCTTTTCGACACATGGTCCCTTTCCGAGCTTCCGCAGCCCACAGTGCTCCTTGCCCAAGCTATTGTGTTTTTTGTTCTTCTTTTCATTTCTCGGGAATTCGAAAAGCCTAGCGGCGATTTCTGTGCCGCCTTTTCGCCGGAGGAATGTCTCTCGCCCCACTCCTCTGTGCTGCGTTGGTACCGCTAACTCCCGGGACTGCTGCCTTACAGTCAACCACCTCTGCAACCTTAGAGGCCCCACCCGTCTGGTTTGAGGTACCTCCCTTCGCTGATACCGGCTTTTGAGGAGATCCGGTGCCATTGATTTCCTTATAGTTAGATCTGTACATTGTGATTCCCACGAGTATCGGAGAAATAAAGGTCCGTCCGCGCAGAGATCCGTATACGCAGGTAAGGCTAATTACAACTGGAAGTCGCCAGGTATTCAGAGGGCTCCGTTCACGACTGGGCTTTGTTAAATGGGCCCCCAGCCCGGCAAATCGTCAGCACGGGTTGCTTTACACCTTAATCCGGCCCATTTGCCATCATTTAGCGTGACCCGCCTTATACCTAGGTCACTTATTAACACCCGCTCAATGAGCGTGGACCCTTGAGGCGACGGCAATTATAAAGCAATAACTGAACTACTGTCGGTTAAATAATATTGAACTACTGTTGCTTAAAATTTTTGACATTTTCAAGAAATTTTCAATTCATCTTCCATTTACTCTTTTTTCAACTTGATCTTCTTTCACTTTATTACTAAAAGTGCTTTTACTCCAAGTGCTTACAATTCTAAACAAATTGCTGAAACAATGTCAAAGTATCTAGCTCAAATTAACCTTCAATAAAAGGTTTGGTTGTTCGAAGATAATCGCTATTCTAATTTTTTACTAATGAAATCTACAATTATCTAAAACCTGAAGTGCCCTGGCACCCACGTTAAGTGGATGTTGAACTGATCTGCTATCTCGTTAAGAGATAATAGTTAGCTCTCGGCTAATTTCGACGTAAGGAAATAAGCTCGAGCGTTTTAATAGCGGCCTGACTGTCCGTAAAAATGCGAATATCCTTTACAGATACTACATTATATCTAACCAATCCACGGCCTCCATTATCGCAATTAATTCAGCTTGAAAAATGCTGCAATAGTCGGGGAGACGAAATGAGAGGTTCACATTCAGTTTCTCACAGAAAACACAACAACAAACCAAGAAGTTGAAAACTTCAGGGTTCAACATCTCTTCGCTCAGCCAGTCCTCTCTAGAGGGAATATCAGTACGAAACCTTTCCTCAAAAGATGGTAATGGAATTATGTCTCTGTTACACAAAATGGATGAGTGTCCTGTATTACCACAGGTCCAGATAGAAATTAAGTTCAGCCTTATGGCTGTGATCGCTGCCATTTGAGTGTCCAGGATATCTAGTGGTATTAGATGAAAAAGAACCTCCAATGCCTGAGTCGGTGTACTCCTGAGTGCGCAAGGTGAAAGTTCTCTGGGCGTCAAATAACAATCCCTTATAAAAGTATGGGCCTTATCACTGAAGTATAGAGCCAGTATATGATATGGGGTTAAAAACCCCATTGTTTTCCAATAGCGTTTTTACAGGAGTATAGCGCTATAGTAGCTTTATTTACCCTTTCTAAAATATTAGGCTTTCAATTTAGTTTACTGTCCAAAACAACACCCAGGTATTTCGCTTTATCAGTGAAGGTCAAGCTAATATCATTTAAAGTAAGAGGATCAATCTGCGGAAGTTTGTATTTCTTAGGGAAGAGAACCACTTCAGATTTACGTGGATTAACATTTAGTCCACAGCTGTTGGCCCATTTAGAAAGAAGACCAATCCGCTTGTTTAAGGTACAAGGACCAACGTCATTGTGCATTTTGATTATCGTAATAAATTTTGATTCCCTGCAGTTTTTCGTCCAACAGTTCTTTCATTAGTTGAGGAATCCATATAGCTTCTTGCGTCGCCGCTGCGATTGCCAAATATTCAGCCTCTGCACTTGAGAGTGCGACCGTTGGTTGCCTTTTTGTTACGCAAGAAATTGCAGAATTTTGCAGTTTGAATACATATCCAGTGCAAGATTTTCAACTATCAATGTTTGATGCCCAATCAGGATGGTTTTCATATCGGCCATTTCATCATTTGTTTTAAGTGACATTTTCTTTGTTAGCTTAGAATTTGGGTCTGCCGGTGAATCAATCGAATTGCAATTTGACATTTGGAACTTTTCAAGTATTGCTTCAGTGTATTTCCGTTGATCCAACGTAATTGTACCCGCCTTTTTATCAACAGTGATGCCCAGACCAATACAACTGCTGGCTTGTCCCAAATCTTTCATACTGAAACGTTTCGTGAGATTGGCCTTAAATTGATTTTTCCATGCATTATTATTCAAAAAACTTAACAAGTCATTCACATAAACAGCAACATAAACCATTCGGTAGCTCGACCAGTTCCCAAGTGCGATTGTCCAGTCTTTATAATTTTCACTCGCTGTCGCTTCATCAACCGTAGACGGTTCATCGATGTTACTACATGCGAAATATGTAACATAATCTAAAAAAGTTGCCGGTTTGTTTGCTCTCACCGAACATCGTAGAACAGATTCGACATTATCCGCTGGCTGAATCGAAGCATTTGTGGTATCAGACCACCAAAGCCATCATCAGTTTGTGTAGTCGAATCAATATTGTTTGTTGCGCCTGATTTAGCGACCACATCAGCATCATGTTGATGCTCAATTTCAGTGTCATCTTCTTCACCGTCGTCTATATCATGTACATACATTCGTTAACCTTTTATGCCTTTACTGTATCCGATGAAAATTAGCTAAGGCGATCTTGCGTCAAATTTTTGACGTCTTTAGGTCCACAATATGCACCATTGGACGCGATCCAAAAATTTTCAAATACCTTAAATTCGACTTTGATCCAGTCCAAATTTCGATCGGAGTTTTTTCTCCACGAAAACGAGAGACTGAACAATTTTTCAAATACGTTGCAGTTCCAAACGCTTCAGCCCAAAAACTTCTTCCGAAGATCTGTATTTTGTAATATACACCTTGCTCGTTAAGTCAATACGAATCGTTCTCTCAGCAAGCTCATTTGAGTCCTCAACTTCTTGACTCGCTTTCCAGTTTGATTTTCGATACATGTTTTGAATTCATAAAACTTCTGCTATGCTTCGTCTTTTGATTTCAAGGAAAACGTAAATGTCATTCGACTGAAATCATCGACCAAAACCAATGCAAAGCGAGCACCGCCAAAAGAAGCGTTTTCAGTTGGTCCCCCTAAGTCAACATGAAGCACTTCCAAAATTGGTTCTGCTCTTGAATCATTTTTTGCTGAACGGCGCCTGATTTCAGTTTTTTTGAATCGTGGTAGCTACTTTGTTTCATACCATGCAAACGATGCAAGTTATCGATCATAGTAGCCACCGCCATAAGGTTGCCTTTTTTGTCTCGAATTTCAGCACGATCTGAAAAGAAATTAACCTCATTGCCACGACTTGTCATTTTACTTACAGAAAATAAATTCGCTGCCAGTTCTGGAATGCACAAAACATCATTGATATCTATGTGATTCGGTTACCCTTTACAACAGCTAACAATTTCACATTTCCGCTTGTTTTAACTTTCATCTTTATTTTATTCGCTGCAGTGAGTCTTTTCAATTGAAAATCCAATTTCAGTTTATGGTAAGATGTTGCGTTGCGCCGTAATCTAAATACCAACCACCCTTGTTGAAATTTCCCATTAAAAATACTGCGCTGAAAGTTGCACCAGATTTGACACCAGAATCATGGCACTTTTTCTGTTTTTTATCATCTTTACCCTTTTCTGATCCCCTGAATGTACCTACTTTAGGAGTCAGTTCATTTATCAATTCCTGGACATTTGAACTGCAAACTAATGAATTCTCTTCATCAAATAGTTGATTTGGTTCGGTTCAGTACTAGTCTCCGCCTTTTCAATTCTGTGATTAAAAATTTCGATAAATCTTTATCCAACATCATGTTGTCTTTACCTTTCCGGAATTTAATTGTAAAATTGTAATCTGCAAATGGTAAAAATATTGCCTTCTCACTATACCTACATATTGTCTAGTTCGGTCAAACCGGTTACCCTCAACAATTCGGCAACTCGACTCTACAGTAAAATATGGTTGTCGAATGCCTCTGAGTCGTCTGCGGGGTGAGTCCAGAAGGCGTAGATAACAAAGGTCTCGAGTAACCGTGAAGGGGATCACCTATAGTTTAATTTTCCTGCGTCTAGCACAATGATTTGAGGGCCCAAACCAAGTTTATGGAAGGAGTAGAAAAGTTATAAAGAGCCTACGATGCTTGTTAAAAATAATTGATTATACAACTATGGACGCAAAAAGGTTAATGGTCTTGAGTTGATCATGTTTTCGACTTCGGCGAGGGCTGTTTGTAGTATTTCATCATTTATCCGCTGGTTTTGCATCACTCTAAACAAATTTCGTTTCACGTTTTGCACCATTCTTCCCCATGCTCCTCCAAGGTGAGGTGATGCTGGCGGGATAAAGCTCCACTTAAACTTCGACAAACGTTTCTGTGTTTCCTTGTACTTCAATTTAGAAAGCTTCCCTTTCAGTTCTCTGGGTAATTCTAAGAATCTCGAGAAAAATGAAAAAAGTAAAAGGTTGTAACATTAAACTCAGTGAGAAAAACTCGGTTAGACTCGAATAATCTCGAAAAACCTCGATAATCTTGATATTTTCGAGAAATTTCAATTTTTTATGAAGATCTCGAATAAAATTAGAATTCTTGAATAATCTTGCAAAAATCAATAAATCACAAAACTCGTCTCAATATTAGCAATTCAAAAGCCCCAAAAAAAAATCTGTCTCGGAAAAATAACGGCGAAAGTTGTCTCATAATTTCGTAAAATATGGAATAACTTCGATGCCAAAACACTTAACGCTATAGTCAACCCCGGAAATCTAGATTAATTCAAACATCTCAAAGTCTCAGATTTCAAGAGACTTACCTAAGTTGGTTAAAAAAAAATGTGTACGAACGGTCAATACCAATAAACTGAGGTATTGACATACAAAGTAGTAAATGGAAGTGATGCTAATGACTAAGATTTAATTAAGTACAGCAATCAAATTGGTGATGTCTCCAGACAATAAATTCCGCGACGTCGCATCGGGAAGCAAACCAAAAAACGATATCCAAAAACCTGATTTACCTGTAAGTTGGTAACATGACGCAATTCAACGTCAAAATTCGAGAAACCGAAGAATTGTAATTTGAGAATTGCAGTTCGTGAAATTCGTAACTCGAAACACGAAGATTCTTATTCGACACTCGAATGAAAATCGGTTATTAACGGATCGATTAACCGAAAAGTTGAAATGAATCGATGAACCTATACCGGTTTTGGTTTCCCTACCAGAAATGGAATCAAGTCTAAGCAACCTATTTCAGATTTTCAAATAATTGGTTTGTAGTATGGTATTATAGCAAAGAATATACCTTTGACTGTTGACAAGAAGAAAATGGTAATATTCTATAATGAAAATTAGGGTTTAAATATGTTGTAAAATAAAATACGAATTTGTTTTTCCAAGGTATCCAAATCACCTTTTGTATAAATCCATTTAGTGTACGAGTAAGTTAAAAAATTGCTAAACAAATTCGTAGCCCTTATTACCGTTCTTTTTTGTAATTTTTATAGTCCATTCTTACAATTTTCGAAATAACAAAAAGAATTCGAATGCATTCGTGTTAATGTTCTTTTTTACGTTCTTTTAGGTTAACTTCTCAAAATTACCCGTTCGTAAAAGAAACTCTTGTGTTGGCCACACCTCAATTTTTTTGCTTTCTTTCACGTTAGTAACTTTTAATTTTTGGGGCCCCCTTGAGTCCAAAAACTTGAGCTGCGAAGTGGTGTCTATCGGTCTATCTTTCTGTCTGTCTAAGTGCTATAGACACAGATGATGTAACCTTTAACAAATCGAACTGAAACTTCATATTTAAAGATTTTTTTCTTAAATTGGGAGGTTCTAGTGAATTATAATCAAAATCGATCAATACCCTAGGTGTCACCGTAACAGTATTAAACAACAACACCATTGACAAATATTAGACAGAGCCATCTCTTTTTCAAAGAGACACCCAAATCACTGAATATAATATTGTTACGTTTTTGACGTGTCAATCAAGGTTCGTATCACTGGATTGTCAATAAAACAAAACACTTCAGTTGAACACAAACGAATTTATTAATAATAATTCACAAAATCACTTTTTATAATATTTCCACAAATTTTACTGATCAGTTGATCACTTTTAATTTTTATATCTCACTAATTCACTTTTTAAATCACTTTTAATTCACTTTTTAATCCTTATACTTTCGCTTACAAAAAAAAAATAATGATCAAATTCGATCTCGTTTGCTCCTTATATACTCAGACCAAAACTTCTAGAAATTTCAAGACTTTTCCCAGTAAGAATAGTCAAGAAACATTTAGAATAGTTTTATCATGGAAAATTCCATTTTAGTACAGTAAAACTTTGCGCTATTAATTTAACTTATTGTTACGTTTTTGCCTTGTCAATTAAGGTTCGTATCACTGGATTGTGAATAATACAAAATCAATTTAATTTATCACCAACGAATTTATTTAGTTAACATAAGAATTATTACAATTCAGTTTATTAATAAAAAATTCACAAAGTCACTTTATATAAATTATTCTCAAATTTTACTATACACATATAATTTTTATTTCCACTAAATTTTTAAATCACTTTTTAATTCCTTTTTAATCTTCACACTATCGCTTTCCAAATACTACTAATTCGACTTCGTTCGCCTTTTTATATACACAAACCAAACTTCTAGAAAGCTCATGACTTTTCCAGTTAGATTAGCGCAGAAACATTTAGAACAATTTTTATCATGGAAAATTCCATTTTAGTACAGTTAAACATTGAGCTATTAATTTAACTTATTCTATTACGCACTAGATGTCACCGTTCACATTATTCTATTATATCCTAGATGTCACCTTAACAATATTTTTGTTCTAATAATTAACGGAGTAAAAGAGCCAACAGTCAACCAGTGAAAAGTTATAAACTTAAACTTTTACTCGCGTTCAGTGAGAATATGAAATTTAAAAGATAAATTTAGAATTTCCACTTTTGAATAGGGGGAAAAGTTATTTTTGACGTCTTGTTTTATTTTTATTTTTTTTAAGTTTGGACGGAAAATTATGCATTCATAAGTTTTTTTAAGTGACAGATAAAATTTAACTAAACTTCGTTGAAATTTTTAAGTTAATTTAAGTTTTTATAAGTTATCTATACGGTTACGACTTTAAGGCACTCTCGCACTCCCTTTTGTTTGTCCTCCAGAACTTCTACGATTAGTAAAACACATACAGATAATTTTAATCATTTTTATTTTGTATATTATTTATGCCTGTGGTGGACATTCCATTCCCTGGAGAACAACATCGAAAAGCTTGTACTGAATATCTCTAACCTTTTGATTTTCACATGGACCCCATTGTTCACTGCATATTTTGTATAAATTATTATCCCGACAATATTGTTCTTTTAATGTAAAATTAACCTGTTGCGTGCCATGTGTCTTGTATTGACAATGATAAAAAGCAGATACGTATAAACAATCCATACCATCAAGTTGGCTTCGATCTCTCAAATTTTGCATACCATTGGCACAGAAATATTCAGAATATGATTTATCGTGTTGTGCCCTTACAATTTTTGATTGGTACGATTCAAGTGATTTACAGTCATCTTTTACTTTGATGGGTAAATTGTTGAGAACGCAATTGGCACCTTCTGGAACTAGTCTACAAAATTGAATCGCTTTCTCATCGTTACCCTTTAGTAATCCAATCATGGCGTGACCCATTTTATTTGGGCGCATTTTTATTGTACAACTTTCTTCATATATTGTCTGTAATTATAACAGGGCTGATAAACTATTTTCTAATAACACAAAACACTTTATGTAAAAGCTACATACCTCAATCAACATTTTACAATCTTGATCATGCTGGTATTCCGGACTTGTTTCATTACAACCACCATAATTTATCAACGTAATCACAAACAATACAATAAATAGCTTCATGTTTCTCCTTTCAAATCTTAAATACAACTAAGCAAAATGGGTGATGAAGCTCAGTATTTATTCAAAAATTGAAAAAACAAAGAAATCGTAAGAAATTGTCTCTTGACCTCTGCGAGATTACAGTTTGTTGAATAAAAGTTTTTTTTATTTGTGAACTATATATGTAAGAGAGAGAAACGGTATTCATAACGGGTATGTGTACCAGAGTAAAAATTAATAGTTGCTCCGTTGTTAACATTATTTGCATTTGGCAGCTAAATTAAAACGATTAAACTTGATTTATAAACATTAGATTGTTTATGAGATGTTCCTTTCTCCCAGAAACATCAATAAGTTTTGATGTATCTCAATTTTTAGAAATGTACATTTTTTCATAAATTTTACCCTACTCCGACTTGTTATAAAGATCACTTATTCCGCTTCCATGCATTTTGGATAGAATAACGGTATTATGTACTACGTTGTTGTAAATTTGTATATTTTTATTAAAGGAATACAGTTATTCTATGAAAGCGAAAAAAGTGATTAGTTAAAAATACTTGTCGCAACATGTCTATTGTAGAGTTTGTTTTTATTGTTCGTACTGATGGTTTCGCGAGGTCTGTGTTTTACCCTATAGGTATTTAATTCCGTGTTGATCCTTAACCAATTTAGGAGATCGGAAAAAATACCATGGGGCAAAAATGCGATCCCATGAATCAACCAAATATATTAATGGTGAAATACTGTAAAATTGAATGAACGGATGAAATGTTTTAAAAATTAATGAAGCAAAAACCAAACCGGTTTATTACTGTATTACCAATACAAACACACATCAATTTTTTTAATATAAAATTTACATTGATTTCAAAAATCGAAAAGACTTTGACGTTAATCAACTGTGAACTTACCACTTAAAAAAAGAAACAAAACATGGTAATTGTTAAATTTTATATTTTAAAACTTCTCATATGTAAGTGATGTTCATAGGAGGTGTGACAAAAGAAAAAAATCCTGTCAAAAATGACCAAAAATTTGGTTGGCCCAAAAGCATGTTTCCCGACGTTTTGAAAGTCCCTGAGATGAAAAAGGAAAAAAAAATTAGCGTCCGTCTGAACGTCTGGATGTCTGAATTAACGGATGGTACTTCGAGAACGGCCTATCCGATTTAGAATTATTTTCGCCAATCTGTGACTATGGTCAAGCGGAGAATTTAAAAGCTTTTGGAAGCTGTACGTCAAGAGGGTCGGATACCTGCCATACGAATTGACCCAGAACCACCGGGTTTTATAAATTTTTAGAATTTTTTTTATATATGCTGGTTTGAAGATTGAGTTGTGCATTGAGTTGAAGTTTAAGTTAAGGCTCAATTTGAGGGTTGAGTAGAAGTTGAGTTGGAGTTGAAATTGGGTTGGGTTAGGATACAGTGACTAGAGTTGGGTGTTGAATTTGTGGTTGAGTTGGGTTTCATTTTCCGGTTGAATTGGGGTTGAGTTGGAGTTGAGTTGGGGTTCGATTAACGTGTAGTGAGCAGTTGAGCATTCTTTAGAAATAAAAGTGAGTGTTTGTAAGTGTGTTTGTATATGTGTGATATTTAAATAAATTTACACGCCTTGACAGATTTAAACCAAACTTTAGACAAATATTGTTTAAGATTTAAGAAAGGTCACTATTAATAACTCGTATCTCCATCTCCTTCTTGAAGGATGATAATCAGGTCCAAAGCTACTACAGAGGAATTTCTAAAACTTTACCAATTGGTTGATTTTTCGATATATGATGACATGATTCGATAGTGTATCATAATTCTTTTAACGGTTATGTTGATAGTGATGGTGACAATGATGGTCATGGTAATAGTAACGGAAATAATGATGGTGATGTTTGTGGTGATGGTCTTGGTGATGATGGTATAATGGTATGATGGTATGAAAGTATGACCGTATGATGGTATAACGGAAAGATGTTTTTTTTTTTTTTTTTAAGGATCTAGGGAAAAAATTCATTTACGAACCCCTGGAGAGATATTGACTCCAGGGAGTGTGGGACTCCTTTCGACAACTCACTAAAATACCCCAGCCCCCCGCCACTGTATCCCTTGCCCCCCTGGTACCACCGTCAGGTATTTCATATGGGGGAGGATTTAGCTTGCGCTGTTACCCTCTACTGTTACGGTTCGATTCGAGCACCCCTAGGTACCTCATCACATTGGCGGCGAAGTCGCTAACTGCGCTCCAATTGCCTTCTGTTTCTAGCATGAGCTCAACACAGTTGCTCGGGCTTACTTCAACTCGCAGCTTCTCAGCCATCTGTTTCCTCGGATCGTCGAATCTGGGGCAATGGAAAAAAACATGCTCAACGTCCTCAGCCAACCCAACACAATTAGGACAGTCCGGGCTGTTTTCAATTTTAAACCTACATAAATATGCTCGAAAGCATCCGTGACCTGTGAGGAACTGGGTGAGATAAAAATCGACATCCCCGTGATTACGATTCATGCACACAGCTAAATCCGGTATTAGCCGATACGACCATCGGCCTTTTGAGGACGTACTCCACCGAGCCTGCCACCGTTCCATTAACTCTACTCTTGCGGTGTTGCATAGTGAACTCCTGTTCGGTACGTTTCTCTGAGCGTATAGCCTTTGCCTTTCCATAGCTAACAGATCAATAGGCGGCATGCCAGCCACGACGTAAGCAGCGTCGTCAGAGACCGTACGAAATGCACAGGCAACTCTTAAGGCGCATCTTCTGTATACTGCATTTAATCTGCTCCTATAGCTCGGTACATTGAGTGCCTCAGCTCAACCTGGTGCTCCATATGGCATAATAGAGGTAATCACGTTCGATAGGAGTTTCTTGCTTTTGTAGGTTGGACCACCTATATTTGGCATTAGCCTGGAGAGCATAAAAACAGCCTTTGCTGCCTTGTTACTGACAAATTCTATGTGATCCTTGAACGAAAGTCTGGCATCCATCATCACTCCCAGATATCTGATAGCTGACGTCGACAGAACTTCATGATCCATCATTTGGAGAGATATTGACTCCTTAGATTTCCTGCTTGTGACAAGAAGTGCTTCTGTTTTATGCTGTGCCAGCGTCAAACCTACGGCTGACATCCAGCTTTCAACTTTCTCAAGTACCTCCATCCATATGAGTTTCTGCAAATCCTACGATCAGTGCTTCTTTAGGTAAAACGAGTCTGAGTACACCGTCATTCATGATGTTCCACAGCGTCGGCCCCAAAACTGAACCCTGGGGTACGCCACCTAGAATCTCATAATCGATTGGCCCATCATCTGTGTCATATTTCAGTACTCTATTCCTAAAATAATCCCTAACAATTTTCTGTAAGTAGAGTGGGACATTTATCCTTTTTAAGGCTAAGAGGATTTCTTTCCAATTAGCAGTATTAAATGCGTTCTTAACGTCGAGCGTAATCACAGCACAATATTTTTTCTTGCCACCTTTCCATCTCTTCCCTCGATCGCACTTTGAGCAATGTTTTTGACAAGTTCCACCGCATCAATGGTAGATCGGCCCTTCCTAAAGCCAAACTGCTTATCCGAGAGACCACCAATTTCTCCAATATATGAATCAAGCCTGTTGCATATTATACGCTCAAACACCTTCCCCATCGTATCGAGCAGACATATAGGGCGGTAAGCTAACGGTTGGTCGAGTGGCTTACCAGCTTTAGGAATCAGGACCAGGGTTTATAGTTTCCACTGTTTCGGGAATATGCCTTTGCTTAGACATTGATTATACACCTCAAGGAATATTCCTGGTTTGTCGGTAATTGCCGCTTTTACTGCCACGTTTGGTATTTTACTCGGACCCGGGGCTTTATTAACTCCAATCCTACAACAAGCCACATACAGCTCTTCCAATGAGATTTCTGGCACTGTTTCACTTTCCAATCTTCGTTCGATTTCTGGGATCTTTCCGAATTGTTGCGGAAAAAGACTGGAAACAATTTCCCTCATTGTTTTGGCACAGGTCGGGGCTTCATTTTGTGGACGCCTAAGCTTGCCCATTATCAGCTTGTAGGGTCTGCCCCAGGGGTCACGATCCACCTCCTCGCACAGTTCAGCAAAACAGCGCCGCTTGCTTTGACAAATGGCATCTTTAAGCCTCCTACGAGCTTCACGAAATTCGTTTTGGAGACCAACCGAACTAGAAGTACGCTTTGACCGCTGAAATTTCCGTCGAACACTATGGCAGGCTTTGCGAAGCTGGGCTATTTCCTTGGTCCACCAGTAAACTGGGAAAAGACGGCGACCTACAAATCTCCTGGTCATTGTTGCATCACAGGCTTTAATAATGCCAGTTGTTAATTGGCTTACCTTATCGTTAATAGATCCAAGCAGTTTGATATCCTTAGTCATCAGTAGAAAAGATTCTTGGTCGAAAGGCGTTGACTTCCATCCAGCAAATTTCCTAGCTTGTTCTCGTGGCTCGCTTTTCCAGGTATTAAGTTTAATTACGATTGCTTGATGGTCGCTTTGAGTGTAACGCTCGCTGACTTCCCAGCTAACTCTTGATGAAAGACCTGCACTGACAAAGGTAAGGTAAGGTCTACCACTGATCCGACTCCGGCCCTGCGAAACGTGAGGACCTTTCCAACATTACAAAGCACGACATCCAGTACCGAGAATGCCTCCATCAGAACCTGCCCTCTTCGGTTTGACATCCCCATTCGATCGCCCAGGCATTAAAATCTCCGGCAATAATGACAGGCTTACGATTTAGAGCATCAGCTACCAGACCGTCCAGAAAGATTTCGAACTGCTCAATTGGGATATTTGGTGAGGCACAGCAACTATAAATATGGATTCCTTGAACTTTCACTCTGGTGAAGTCAGCCTCGATACCTGACGCCGATTCTTGAAAAATGGAACGACCACAAGACCAAACAGCCGCTCTGTTCGTAGTATCAGTCGCCCATTTAGCACTATTCATATTCCTGTATTGCTCGCTAATAAGGGCAATGTCTACCCCTGGACGGAATGATGGTATGTATGATGGTATGTTGGTATGACGGTACGATGAGAGGGTATAATGGTATGAGGGTATCTTAGTATTATGGTATGACCGTATGATGAGATTGAGTTGAAGTTGAATTAGATTGGAGTGAGGGGTTCGGTTGGGGATTAATTTGAGGTTTAGGGTTTAGTGGGTTTGATTGTGATCGAATTAAATTATTAGGAACTATATTTTAGGTTTAAATTAAGCATTTATTTGGAAGATAGGTTTGATTGTGGCTTAATGTCTTTTTTCTATTGTAGTTTTGTAATTAGGAAGATTGTTTTGATAATTAAACTAATGGTAATATGGATTCTTGATAAGAAGTGCTTTCTATGGAGTTATCTGAGTATTTATAAGAGGAGTTGTTATTGGAATATTGTCTGCTATACAACTTTATCGGGATGGAATTCGTTGGATTAATTTCTTTTAGATTATTCGAGACAATGCTCGATTCTCTTAAATAACTAGTGCTCGAGATGGAACTAGCTGGAATTATTAAAACAGGACTTGTTATTTTAGATTATTGGTTAATATTATTCGAGGCGATGGTCGTTTGATTTATTTTAATGTCTGATGCGGAACTTAGAGGATTTGTTCGAATGTCTGAGTTGGAACTCGGAAGATTTATTTTAATGTCTGAGGTAGAGTTCAGAGGATTTATTTTAATATCTGAGGCGGAACTCCGAGGATTTATTTTAATGTTTTTATGGATTGAGGCGGAGCTTGATTGGTCGACTAAATGATTTTTCGGGGACGCTCGAATGTTATATGGTGTTATTAGTCGGCAAGTCCCAAGTCGATTTCCTGAGTATTGTCTTGCTCTATACTCTCAATCTCGATGTAGTTAATTTGTAAGTTTGCCAGCCCTTCATTTATTTGGATATGTACCTTGCTTTTTCTTGTAAAATTTCGCAGTTGCCCGGCATTGTATTGATGATTCGTCTGTCTGGGTGAGTTGTTCGAAACTTGGTTGTGTCTTTGGTTGGAATACTCGTTCGGATTGGGTAATTGGGTTCGCTTGTGGCTATTTGGTTTATCTTTTTTGGATAGTTAGTATTTGGATTCAGGTAATTGGATTTGTTTGTTCCTTGTCGATTCATAGTGTAGTTTAGTTGGTTGGGTCCTGTGTATTAATTAGTAGGTTGTCCGGTCCTGAAATTCTGTTGGCTATTTGCCAAGTTGTGTGAGAGTTCTCTCAATGTTCCTCTTGGCTGAGTAAAGGTTTTCTCTTACCTAGCATTGTTTGCTTTCTTCCTCTCGCAGTTTGTTACTAGATATCCTGAACTTCGGGGGAGAGCATTGCTCCTTTTGCTTTTGGGTACGAATGTTCTCTGGACATTCCCTTGCCTCATGTCCGATTCCATCACATAACTGGAATTTGACTGTCGCATAATGTGCATTCTGTAATTTTTTTGATTTACTAGATATGTATGTTTGTGACTTGTTGTAACTTTGTTTATACCATAGTTGCTTTTCTAACCTATCGGTCATTACCACCAGCTAATGATCTTTCTGCTTAATCCTCTGATGACACGTTCGTATCACCCAATTTTGCTCAAACTGCCACCTCATAATCTAAGGCGTACCCTTGTACTCTTGCCCCAAACTCAGAGCAATCTTCCGATGTGCTGTGACTGGCTGAGTACAATCGGTTACTCAGAGATTCGTTTGAGTGCGATTTCAGGAACTTTTTCGTGATGATTTTTTAAAGTTCGTTTAAGCTTTGAACTTTCGAATCTCTCACTATTGTATACGTGTTGTAGAGCCGTAACTTGATTTCTTCCAACAGAGTTTCCGCTTGGTCAGGATTTGTGAAATCTTCTTTTTGAGCAACGCAGTTGCACGTGCCTATGAAGTAATGCACCCCACCATTGTCAACGTCATGTTGACCATAGAATATTGGTATAATTTTTTCTACTAAATTTTGAATCTTGAGATTTAACTTGATTTTCCTGTAAACCGGTTTGCGGAGTTGTTTTAATGCTGTCTCTAATTTGAGATGGGGGTCACTGGTAAGACTTGTTGTGACTTTTTCTGTTTCTTGAACGATGCAAGAGGAAAGATAACAACAAACAACCAAATAATGCGAAAAAACGGAAAAGAAAAGCGTCACACGGCGAAATGTTTGGTACAGCGCCAATGCATTAAAAATGATCTACAATTCTTAATACTTTTCCTCACTTTGAGCTTACCATGGGTGGGAGCTATTACGAGAGTAAATATAATAATCTTAAAAATTGTTTTAGTTGTTAAATTATGGTAGGTTTGTCGTGTAAACGGCTAAATGTTTGTCGTTTTTATGTAATACATTGAACGGTTCATAATTCACAACACCGCCATCTACACCTACAGCACTACAAAATGTGGACCTCATCCGCTGGATACAAAATCTTGTACACAAAATAATTTATCCGAGTAATGAACCCAAATTATGAAGAGGGAGAAAGATAGTTAGAGAGAGAGACAGAAACAGAGGGAGAGAGGGGGAGGGAGAGAGAGAGGGAGAAAGGGAGAGAGATAGTTAGAGAGATACAGAAACAGTGAGAGAGAGGGGAGAGAGAGAGGGGAGAGAGATAGGGGAGAGAAAGAGATAGATATAGAGAAAGGGAGAGAGATAGTTAGTGAGAGACAGAAACAGAGAGAGAGGGGAGAACGGTTTTTAATATCCTAAAAATATTTAGACTAATTAGAATTTTTAAAACTGTCTAGAAGAATTTGTAAAATATCGGAAAATTCAGGTTGTAGGTAAAGTAATAGCTAACTATCCGGCATGAGTCATAAAACGAATTAAAGAAGCACTCAAATTCAATGGATCACATTGTAGTTGGATTATTAAATGGTGCCGATGAGAAAGAGCAAATTGCGCCTTGAACAATTGTTTGTACGTCTTTACTGCCATCCAATGCCGATACAAGTTACCACAACTCATTTCACATTTAAAAAAGAATGTTGCGTCCGATTAAAATTAATTTAAATACATTCAATCATAATTTACTGCCTAAACAGTTGACCTTACTACATTATCTCATTACAAGACACTGCACTCTTGAGTAAATTTTCAATTAAAAATTCATTTCTGGCTTTATGCAAGCCTTGTTCAATTTATATAACGTAAATGCTTATTGTATTTGTCTTTCAAGTCGTTTAATAAATTTCGCAGTTTAATATACTTTTGGAAACGTTCCAAAAATAATGAATTTAACAAAAAAATAATTCTGCGAAATTCCACGACAAAATTTTCCACCCCAAATAAACTCAATTGATGTAGGTAGGTATATTTATGCGTCGTTGTCTTGTTGTGTTTAGTTGATTTGTTATTTTTTAATTTTTTTATTTTTTATTTGGTTTTCGCTTCAATGGAAAATGGAATGTACGATAAGGAAATCTAAAATTTGTGTTGTTGTTGTTGAAGAGGAAAGCAAAAACGAAAAAAAATATCGGAAAATTTTCTGAATTGCGTAAATGTAAAGTGTTTTTGGGTGAAATGATGTAGGCATGAGAATTTTTTGGAAATTATGTTTTGAACTCTTTATTACGTTGTAAGCCTGCAATAAATGAATGTGGTAACAGATCGACTAGTGGCAAATTATTGGTAGGAATGATAAACGTATCTCGTATATTTTAATCAAATTTGTCGTTATCTTAGTGGTATTATGCCATTTTGGTTTTACTTTTTAATTTCTTAGCCCAAGTTGTGCTATGGTTCGCTGAAAGCCGCGTGAACCTCATTGGCTCAAATAAATTATGATATCCTTACCATCCTTTGTTATTGTTTATAAGCTTTCTAATAATCTAAACCTTTTTTTGCTTGACCTTAAAAAGGATAATAAGGATCATCTTTAAAACCCATCTTTTGTAAGATGTCGAAATATCTGTGGCTCCATTATTTGGTTTGTTTTGGGAATTTAATTAACTCGAGAAATGTTCAAAAATCGAAAAAATTGGAAACTCATGCAAAATACTATTGAAATCTCAACTAATTTTCAATAATTTGGAAAATCCATAAAAATCTCTTGAAAGTCTGTAACATTTACATCACGAAAATCTCAGAAAATTTGACCCGAAATTCTAAAACCTCGGCTGCAGAATACTGCTCCTCAAATCATAAATGAAATAAGTTCCCAATATTATTATGGAAATTGAAAACAAATTAAAATGAAATTAATCCTTAAAATTTTGGGAGTGGAGACTTATTTCTTTACGAAAGTATTCCCAAACGATGTTTTACGAAGATTTTTGAAAAAAAAAAAAACTGAAAATTTATTCCATTGTTCAATTGTTTGTAAAATGACTAAACCTGGACGAAGTCTGAAAAAATTTGAAAAACCAAAACATTTCGACTTTAGAAAACTGGTACAGTTTAGTCTCGAATTTTAAAAAAAAGTACTATATAAAATTGGTATGGTGGCAATGATCATCCACTGGTTACAAAAAGCCATTTATAGATAAAATATGTTCTAGAAAAATTTCATATCCATTACCTGAAACTAATTCATTAGTCATGAAATATGTTGGTAAAGTCAGAGACCAAATATCAATGGATTTGGTACATAAAACATCAACCAAATTTTATATTCACAGATTTCGTCCAGCACGACATGGAACAACCACATTTTCCGGCATAGTTTAGTGAAAATTTGTATCTGAGATATTAAACCAATTATATAAGTGGTTCCTCTGAATAATTCCTTGGGCCATACCAGATAGGATCCAATTTTTTAAATAAAATAAGGCCCAAATTCAAAGAATATTGCGGAATACTGCCAAAGATATTTCAGTCAATAGTTTAAATCAAAAATTATATTCGCAAAGTTTATTTTCACATACTTAGCCAATCGATTGTACATTTTCTTCTCAGTTGCCTGCATCAAAATACGCTTAATTGTTGATTGATTTTAGTGAAATTTTATATTCGAAATGTTTTGTAGATGCTATAAATCGGTCCTAATATAATATTTCATGGTCTGAAGAATTTTTCGACTTTTTCCCCACCTTCAACACCAAATGAAACCTGCAAATTTGTCGATATTTGAGTGAAATTTTATATCTTAGATATTGAGCCAATGCTATAAATAATTCCTAATCTAAACTACATTAAATTACATTCTGAAGAATTCGTTGTGAGTTGCGGAACTTTTCATGTATCCGTGGGACTTGAGTTGGATTTCTTAAATATAAAGTTTACAGTGGAAGTTTAGTGGAATTTGAAAAAATTTGTTGGCAGTACCGTATTTGTCGGCGCCGTAAAAATATGATGAAATTAACGGATGTCTTTATCGTTTTCACACAACGTTCTGCTTGACCATTTGCTTCTGGCCCAGTATGATGCAGTTTTCCCGGGAGTGAAATTACATTGTTCAGCTAATTTTTCAAATTTCTGCGTGAATAATCTTCAAATATGATTAGTAAATAATTTACATTAATCATTAATTCGATAATTTGAATCGAAGCTCTATTTTATTGATCAGTATGTGGAGGTTTATTTATTTGCTATTAACTTCTAAATTTTACGGCACCCCATTTTGAGCATGAGCTCATTCACAATAGGGTGTCAATACAAAATAACTTTGGCAACATAATAATAAAATTTGTGCGTATAACCCAGCTCAGTTCACATCATAGCGGCAAAATTTCTCGGACAACAGCGCTACTTCAATCGACGGAGATCGTCTCCATCATATGTCCGTTGATTTGAGGCATATTCGACATAATTCACATACATATTTTTAATTATTTACTCAATATTAATTTTGACGAAAAATTATAAAAAAAATCCGACTGACTCGAAAGTCAGAGCTTACCACAATTAAATATACTTTAAATGAATACGCTAAACTTATTTATTTCTTTTTTAATTTTAATAAGTTTATTGTATTATTTTTAATTTTTAAAAAACAAAGCTCGTTAATTGACGATTGGAAATAGAGAGAAAGCACTACCTATCGGAATAAAATAAAGCTGTAATACCTTACAAAAATTAGCATCAGCGGATCGCAATGCACGTTGTGTAAAAGTGTCGTGAATATTACGTGCAAGCGACCATAAGCGATTCTTTTTATTTTTTATGAAAATTCTCATTTATACCCGCAATATTGTTTCGCGCTGCTATCGCGACGAAATATGTATTTGCTAACTAAATTTACCAAACTACCAAGTTGTTGTTATTAATGTCGGTGTCGGCAGCTAGATGGCACGCCGCTCGGGGAAAAGATGAAAATAATTAATACGGGAGCTAAATGTTACGTCGTACTTCATTAATTAAAACGTCAACGATGTTTGACATATTTATTGCCTTTGGGAATGGCATGTTGACATTTGTTACATTATCGAAATATGATAACTAAAATATACACATTACCTGATGAGTGGTACGCCACATCACCCCCTTACCAGCGAATTACTGATGAGCGATATTACGTAACGTGCCGGCAATTTTGTAGTTCTTCCGGTTCTCGTTGTGACTGGTTTTGGGTTGATCTCAGTGATTTTTAAACAGTGTTTCTGATTGATCTGTGGACTAGCTGACTTATCCTTCGTTGTCGGTTGTGGTTGAAAATTGAAACGGACTTTTGCGATACGCGAATTTTCGTGCGATTTCTCCGACGGTAATGTAACATCGGATTTTAGTTTGATGACAGCTTGGGTTTCGTCTACTGAAGTGTCCTCCGTGAAACACGGTTTCAACCTGTCGATTCAAATATTGCTGACTTTGCCTTTTATATTTAATATGAATGCTTTCTCGTTCCTGTCAATGACTGGAAACGGCCCTTCATATGGTATCTGCAGTGACTTCTTGTATAGGTCGATTCGCACAAAAACGTGTGTACATTTGTTTAGTTCCTGTGAGACAAATACCTTTTTACTATAGTGTCGTGAAGGCGGAGTCGGACGAATTTTGGTAAAATGATCCCTTAGTTCTTTGACGAATTCCGATTGCTCTGTGTGATTTTTGAAAACTGCTATCGCCTTGGTTTCGGCTCTGATGTCTACAATTGGAATTGCTTCGGTCCACCTAGTGAAACGGTCAATTAATGTTACGCAGTACCGCTGCCTTTCTGACACAGGTAATGTACCAACGATGTCTAGATGAATTTCCGCAAATCGCTTCGACACCGGTGTATAATTTCCTAAAGGGCTCTTGGTGTGCTTTGCCACCTTAGAACGCTGGCACGCCAAACAGCACTGAGCCATTTGTTTCACGTCTTTCTTAATCCCGATCCAAACGAACTTATCCGTCATGGTTTTTATTGACGCTTGTACTCCTGGATGCGATAAATTATGTGTTGCCTCAAACACTACTTTCCTAAAATCTGCTGGAATATAAGGCCGTGGTTTGCCTGCGGAAACAGCGCATAACAACATTTTTGTGGAATTGAATGCTACGGGTATTTCCCCCCAATTTAGCTCCCTTGGTGATTTTTTTAATTCCTTCAGTTCGTCATCCGCTAGCTGTGCGTCTGCGATTACATCGTAATTTATTGACTCTAGTAACAGGATGCTGTCCAATCGCGACAAGGTATCGGCCACCATATTATCGCATCCCGAAATGTGCTGTATATCGGTTGTAAATTGACCAATAAAATCTAAGTAGCGGAACTGCCATGGTGACGCCTTTGCTGGATTCTGGAAAACGCGTAAACCAATGGTTTGTGATCCGTGTAAAACGTGAATGGACCTCCCTCAATCATATGCCGAACTTTTTTTACCGCCGTGTACGCAGCTAACAGCTCTCGATCATATGCGCTGTATCTCTGCTGTGTGGGAGATAATTTTGACGACAAAAATTATAATGGTTGCCATACGCCGTTATCCTTTTCGCTCATCTGCTGAATTACGGCTCTAATTGCCGTATCGGACGCGTCGACCATCAGGGCTAACCTGGCTGATGGCGATGGATGGGATGTACCAATAGTGTGGCCTCGCTTAGCTGTGATTTTGATCGTTCGAACGCTTCTTCCGCCTCTTTGGACCACTCGATGACTCTGGAGTCGTTTTTCCTGATGCCCTTTAGATAGTCATTGAGACTCGCCTGGTGTTTGCTCGCGTTCGGGATGAATGCTCTATAAAAATTCAAAACTCCCAAAAACCGTCGTATCTGCTTAATCGTTTTCGGCTGGGTCATCTTTGCTATGACTTCGACACGTTCCGGAAGCAGCTTAATTCCTTCCGAGGTTACCTCATGTCCCAGGAAATTGATCTTCATTTTTAAGAATTGGCATTTTCCTGTGTTGATTATCGAACCCGCGTCGCTTAATTTAGTGAAGATAATCTCCAAGTGTTCTAGATGCTCGTCGGTGCTTTCGATGCTACCAGAATGTCATCCAAATACACGAAACAGAAATTTAGATTGTGCAGGACGGAATGCATGAATCGTTGGAAAGAATTACCAGCGTTCCTCAGACCGAATGTCATACGCGTAAATTCGTATAAACCAAATGGTGTAGAAATCGCAGTTTTGGCAATGTCTGTTTCCTCTATTGGTATCTGGTGATACGCTCTAACTAAATCAATGGTAGAAAACACTGTGGAACCTTCCAACTCATGCGTAAAATCTTGTATGTACGGAATTGGGTACCGATCTGGCACTGTGACGTTATTCAGAGCTCGGTAATCCCCACAAGGTCGCCATTCACCATTCTTTTTCGGGACAAGATGAAGCGGGCTTGCCCATGGGCTATCAGACCGTCTACAGATTCCTTCTTCAATCATACAATTGAATTCTTTTTTAGGTATCGCTAGTTTTTCTGTGCTTAGACGTCTAGGCTTGGCGAATACCGGAGGTCCACTGGTCTCAATGTGATGCGTAACCTTATGCTTCACTGGTTTGAAGGCCTGGTTCTCGTGGGTTATTTCTTTGTATTTCTCTAATATGGTATGAATTCGATTGTCGACTGTATTGGAGTTGATCACTCTGACTGAGGGTACGTTGTCATGTACTTTGACGGCTAACGCGGATAATGAAGATAGTGGATCCAGTAACCGCCCATGCTGAATGTCAACTAACAGGCCCGACTGGTTCAAAAAATCTGCCCCAATGATCGGCATTGTTACCTCAGCCACCACGAACGTCCAAGTGAAGTGCCGCCCGAGCCCCAGGTCCAAACTGATCCGCTGATTTCCGAACGCTTTTAGTTGGGACCCATTCACTGCGTACAAATAAAACTCTGGATTGTGCTTCTTCTGATCGCCTGTAGATGATGGTACGACAGATATGTCGGCACCCATGTCTATTAAATATGTTTTATTTGAGGTTTTGTCATACATTTTTAGGCGACCATTTTGTGTATTGCCGGAACAAGTCGCCGTTTGTACTGGGGACATTAGTTTGGTTCTGCTACATCTAAAAAAATATACTTGACCATATTTTTTTTACATTCCAGCGCTATTTCAATTTTGTTTGTGATTCTGTGTTCTTGTGTGGAGTGCTTTTCTCGGAATCTAAATTGATTTAATGGAATGAGATTTCCGTCCTCTCGGCAAAAAGTTCAGCCTTTTATTTAGCACTACAGGTATAGTTTCCGTCAGGTTCCTTAATTGGACGTATTTGAACTTTAGGTCTTTTCTGTCCCTTAATTAATAAATAATTTATGTTATTACATAAGTTGTTAAGAAGCTCTATCATGTTTTCTAGAGATCGATTCATTCGCCAGGTTTTGACCAACTCACTTACTTCCACTGGATAAGTTTTTTTCGAATTTCTTATTACTTTAACTGATGTAGATTCTGCTTTCCTCTTTTTAACTTTCTTCGAAGGTCTTTTTTTCTTCAAGATCCAATCGGTTTCCCTTTTTAGGTCGTCTTCGTCTGTATAGTAGTTAAATGGTATAACTACAGATTTTATACTCTCTGTTGTTTTTTGATCTGGCACTTTCTCATCTTTCTTAGATCTTCATTCTCTAACTTAAGAGTTTTAACTTCATTGCTCAATCTGGCAATAACTTCTTCTATGTTGTTTAGTTTCTTCTTCTTAAGTAACACGTGTTGTTATATCCTTGCTTGACAACAATTGTTGTGCATTTTATACCTTCTGCAAGGTGATATAGCTGCCGCACCTTTAGTGTACTCAGGTCAAAAAGTTGCTCAATTTAAAGTCAGACGCTTCTGGATTGTTGTGCCCGCTAATAACAGAGTTCACCCAAGGAAGTTAGAGTTCTATCATTTTTAGGTATCAAACCCTCTCCCCCAGGGGGGGGCCCTCACCACTTTCTCAGTCGAGCTTCGAGCTTAATATGTAGAAAATATCTTTATTTGTTGCGCAGGTATAAAGTTGAATTGTAATATAGGTGATAGGACCTTGTGGTCTGTAGAGACCACAAGGTCCTATCACCTATATTACAATTCAACTTGATGTTCTTTGTTTTGGAGAAATCCAAAACATAATCTCTCTAAGCGTTTTCATTAGGACCCGATCAAGGTCGCATGACATTAAATTTTATTAGAAATTATTTCACTGCAAAGATAAGAAAGCCAGTCCAGTTCAGACACTGAGGATAGGTTCTGTTGTATTTATATTATTATTATTGAAGGCCAATGTGGGCTTTCAGCCACCTCGCACTGCGACCTAAAAGGTCGTTTAGAAGTTTACTACAGCATGTAGTTCTGCTAGAAAAACGGTAGCATTGGAAGGAACCCAACGACTTCGAGAGGGCTGTCCCACTCCCGTATATTTCTACTTCTGCCCCGTCCTTCGTGTGATTTTACCCTACGAGTAAGTCGCCTGTAGTTCACCCAGCTTTACTACAGGAAGGCTAAATAAAACTAGAGGTTGCCTTGTATCCAGAGTCCGCATACTTATCCGGACTGATTAGCCTATCAGACATTCATCCATCGGCATATGCTGTTCTACCTTAGATTAAGGTTTCTCGTTTAGCGCCGTACTTTAGCCTGTGCCAAATTGCCTCAGTTACCAGTGGTTGCAACGAGGAGGCAGTAAGTACACTTACGAATTGTGACCAAGTTACCCCTTACATTATTGTACCCATCACACTGCTCACGTGATGCGCACTCTACTGGAAGGTTAAGGAGCTGGTAGATTAATATACTCAATTTTGGTACCCCCCCCCCTCCAATAGACGCCAAACCACCAAATCCTGTTGTAAGTTTTTTGCTGACCAAATCATCAAACCGCAGATGAAAAGTCCCCTTCTAAACACCTTGATAAAAATGTGGTACGATATTAATTAGTTAGTGGCTTAACTGTAAGATTACAGTTTATTTAATTTGCACCCGAATAGATTGATTCATTATCGCTTAAATTTTGTTATCAGCCAAAAAAAATAAAATTGCTTTCTTTCAAGCATCTTAATGTCAAATTATATTATTATAATTTATCTTAATTAATTGTGTTTGAGATTTGAAAGCAGAAACATGAAGCTGTTAATTGCATTGTGCATGATTACGTTGATTAATTATGGTAGTTGTAATAAAACAAGTCCGGAATACCAGCATGACTACAATTGTAAACTTTTGATTGAGGTATGTAGCTTTAAAATAAGAAAATAGTTTATCTGCCCTGTTTTAATTATAGACAGTATATCAAGAAAGTTGTACAATAAAGATGCGTGAAAATAAAATGGTCCATGCCATAGCTGGGTTACTAAACGGTTATGATGAGAAAGGGATTGAATTTTGCAGGCTAGTCCCAGAAGGTGCCAATTGCGTTCTCAACAATTTACCCACCAAAGTTCCCGATGACTGTAAATCACTTGAATCGTATCAATCAAAAATTGCGATGTCACAACACGATAAAGCACTTTCTGAATATTTCTGTGCCTATGATTTGCTGTATTTGATTGACGGTATGAATTGTTTATACGTACCTGCTTTCTATCATTGCCAAAACGAGACACATGCGACGCAACAGGTTCAATTAACATTAAAAGAAGAATATTGTCGGGATTATAATTTGTATAAAATATGCAGTGAACATTGGGGTACATGTGAAAATCAAAAAATTAGAGATATTCAATATGGGTTTTTTGATGTTGTTCTCAAGGAAATGGAATGTCCGCCACATGCATAAACATTTTGTGAAGTAAAAAATAAATTTGATTAAAATTATCTTTGTCTGTTTTGCTAATCGTGTAGAGAGGTCGTTTAACAATAAGTAACCATAGCTACATAAAGCCAGTTTGGCCACGGATATCGGAATATGAGCAACTGAAAAATAAATTAATCATAATTTACTGTACAAACAGCAGACCTTAATACATTATCTCATTAATTACTAAGACACTGCATACTTGAGTAAATTTTCAATTAAAAATGCATTTCAAACTTAATTTTATTTTATTTTTTGCGTGTAACCGTTCAATTTGTATAACATAAAATGCATCTTGTTGTATTTGTCTCGTCAAGTCGTTTAATAAATTTCGCAGTTTAATATACTTTTGGAAACGTTCCAATAATAATAAATTACAAAAAAAAAAAATCCACGACAAAATTTCTCACCCCAAACAAACCCACTTGATGTAATATTTTTGTCCCTTTGTAATAAAATGACGTGAGTAGGATTGCGGTATGACCATGAATGACTGCAAAATTCTACTCGTTGTTGTTTTGTTATTTTTTTGGCTTTGATTCTTTTTTAATGGAATATGGAATGCGCGCGATAAGGAAATCTTAATTTCTTAATTGTTGTTTGAAGCGAAAAATAAGAAAATAAAAAAATTCGGCGAAATGTCTTTATTGCGTAAATGTAAAGATGTTTTTGTATGGGATGACGTCGTAATGAGAATTTCGACGAAATTGTGTTTTACTTTTTAATTATAAAGTGCTTCCATGGAACTCTGTCTTTCAAAACATCTCTTAGTGGAATGAAAGTTTTTTATTCGTGGGTAAAATCCATCCAGGATTCCGTATAGGCTGCATTTAATCATTGAATCCGGTTATCTCAATTAAGTGGCAAGTCTTTAGATTAACTATACCTTCTTTGATGTTATATCGATTCTTATTTTATGTTTCTGTTGGCCGCCTTTCTGCATTGATGGGGTCAAACCAATGACTGTCCAAGTACAACTGGCTTCGCAACCTAATGGTATCGTAATGAAAGCTGAAATTCGAGTTTCTCCACTATCTTAAGCGATTTGTGATATAATTTTATGTATATTCAACATTAATAAGAGTTTAGTTGCTAAGCACCTCATAAGCTGATAAATTCAAATAATGTCGTATATAAATAGAATAAACTGAAAACTTCACTGGAGTTAGTTGTCAAGAAACTCTAAAACCTTGATAATTTCAAAAAATAACGAATTATCTGGAAGGATCTGGCCAAAAAATTGGCCAGACTCGGCCATAGAATCTCCCCCATTTATCAATGTTAATTTTACCTTTTTTTCACTGGTGCTAAGGTCTCGCCTGATGGTTATTGATTCATTCTTTTATAGTAATATTGTTATGTTTATTAGGTTTAGGCACCGTCAATCCAGCTCTCAATTTAGAAAACCATTCCAGTATAAAAGAATCAGCAAATTCAAAATCGCCTTAATTTTGTATTGTTTATGTTTTATTTCTTGTTATTATTCGAGTGGTTCACAACGACGAGACTGAAAATTTTAATTGCACTTGGTTCATCTATGAGATTTTTGGCATCATTTTTACACTTCGGAGAATATTTCGAGAATTATCTCGAAACCACCTTTGAAGTACACCTAGAAAGTTTATACAGGCAATGCCAAAAATAGTTTTAATAATGTGAAATATCGTCTCGCAAGGTTCGAATATCCCGAATAACATGTAATACGAAGCAAACAATACTATAATGATACCCCAAATCTCAAAAACCTTGAATAATCTGCAAAGATCTCGAATATTTGGAATGACAAGCAGTGGAACCTTAAGAAACCTTGAAAATTTTCAAAAATCTCGTTATATCTGAAAATCTTTAATATTCTACAACTAAAGATTAAACAGCTTCTCATAATATGTAGCCTCGAATAGGCTTTAATTCGTTTTATCTAAGACAATTTCGTTTCACTCAAAATGATTTAATTCGGATCAGACCTAACATTTGTTGCTGTGTGCTGCACGTTCAGTTCGATTTTTTTTTTTTGACTAGCTTTCGGCTTTTCTAGGCAGTTGTTTAGTTCTTACCAGTCATTCTTAGATGAACCCATATATCTTAGTTGAGGATTTGAAATTGTTGGCCTATATCTATCTTGGCCTGAATTAAACTTCGCCGAAAGACATGAATTTATTCCGCATGAATTTAATTAATTTTCAGTATGTATTGAGCCCAAAACCGCAAGCTTTTCAAAACTGAATTAAACCTCAGCGAAATTCATTCATTTTAAAGAAGTTTGATATCGCGGATTTGGTTCATATTGAGGCCGAATTGATATTTCGTTATACAAAAATTTTTCGGCGGAATTGGTTCCCTCGGACTTAATTCGGTCCTTCTAATTTTTGTGCTTATTTAGTTCTGTTATTGTTCTGCCACATCAGCCACCTCGCACTGCGACCTAAAAGATCTATTGTGCTGGACCCTGCTTAATTATCCGTCCAGTCAATATTCAGGTTCTTAATGAACCTGACAATACTGCCTCCCGGTACTTGATACCTACTATCTGGGCTTATTGCTCTCCCTCCTGGATGTTTATACAGCATGTAGTTCCGCTAGAAAGACGGTAGCATTGGAGCCCAAGGACTTCGAGATGGTTGTCCTACTCCCGTATATTCCTACTCCTGCCCCGTATTCCCTTTGATTTTACTCTTTCGTGTTGATGGGAATTGCAAATCGCTTGTAGGTCACCCAGCTTTACTACAGGAAGGCTAAATAAAAGTGGAAGGTGCCTGGTATCCAGAGTCCGCATATTTTGGACTGATTAACCTATCAGCCATTCATCCATCGGCATATTCTGTTCCACCTTAGATTAGGGTTTTTTGTTAAGGTACTTTAGCCTGTGCCAAATGGCCAAAAATGTGCCAAATGGTCTTAGTTACCAGTGGTTGCCACGAGGAGGCAGCACGTACACTGGCGAATTGTGAACAGGTTACCCCTTACACAACTGTACCCATCACGCAGCTGCCTAATGACAAGACCATAACAGCTCACGTGATACGTACCCTACTGAAAGGTTACGGAGCTGGTAGATTAATCTACTCAACTTTGGTCCCCCCCCCCCTCCAAAAGACGCCAAACTACCTTTTTTTTCGGTTGGGTAGTAACGCGTTAATCTTATCTTTATTTATTTTAATTAAGTTAATTTAATTTAAGCTTATAGTTGGGTAAATATAGTTTTGTTGTTTGTTGTGTCGATTTTGTGGTTTTTTAATTTGCCCGTGAGTATTCTATTAATTCATTCAATTAAATTAGTAAAAGTTCTTTTAGTGAAGGTAGGATTTGATCGGGAAACAGTAGCAAATATGTTTCAAAAATAAATAACGGTACTGCTCGGGTACCGTTAGACAGGTATTCTCACATCACATGGGTTGCTTACATATGGACATCGGTTTACTCTTCAGAGGGGGCTATTTGTGAATACAATTCTTTATTTTTTTATTTTATTTTTATTTTTAAAAAGATAATTTATTCGGAAGCATAAGCTCCAGTACAATTTTGACTAATAATAACAAAAAATACAATTTTCTCAAAAAATTAAATTATTAAAAGCACAAATAAATTATTCAACTGAAATAATTTTTTTTCAATGATTGTCTGATTTCCACTTTCGTCATGTTAAAGTCGCAAAATATGCAAAGTTCGTTATAAAGTTTCGACATAGAATTCAAAGGCTCGTCGCTTCCATAATTCGTTCGGTGAAAATTAATTTTCAAGAGTGTGCGAGTACGTAGGTTTTTAATAGGAGCATACAATTTTAGGTTCATTAACAAGTACGCACTCAAAATATTACCGTTAAGTAAATCGGAAATAAAAATAGCTCCAGCATGCTGACGACGAATTTCAAGTGGCTCAATTTTCAAAGATTTACATCTATCTACATATGAAGGTAGATTCCTAACATTTTCCCACCAAGGTAATCGACGGTCAAACTCCCCAGTTTTATATGCATAAAAAATTAGAAAAGATTTTTGTATTGATTCAATTCTGCTTATGTGATCATTATAACGTGGAAACCATACGAATGATGCATATTCGAGTTGTGAGCGTACAAGAGATTGATACATGCAAACAAAAACTCTATAGGATTATTAAACTCTTTCGTACTATGTTTTAAACATCCCAATTGATTTTTGTGTTATCATTTACAAATAATATGAAAAGATGTGAGCCCTGAGGTACTCCAGAATAAACATAAATTGGTTTAGAAAAACTGTTGTTAATTGCTACAGACTGTTCCCGCCCAGTGAGGTACGACTCAAGCCGTTTGATTAAATTATCATTAATTCCGAAGGATTTTAATTTTTGCAAAACACTAAAGTGGATTGAGTCAAACGCCTTACTGAAGTCGGTGTAAATGACATCCAGTTGAGCATTACTCTCAATCACCTCCGTGGCATGTTTCGTAAACTCCACTAAATTTGACACAGTAGAATGCCCTCGGAAAAAACCATGTTGCTCATCTACAATAAACGACTTTAGTCCAAAAAACATATAATCACACACAATTGACTCAAACAATTTAGGAATGGCTGACAATAATGAAATACCCCTATAGTTAGAAACATCACTCCTATTACCAGATTTAAATATCGGTACAATATGAGACGATTTCCAGGCAACCGGAAAAACACCTTTTAAAAGTGAATCATTAAATAAAATTGACAAAGGCAGAGCCATTTCATTACTAAATTTTTTAAGAAAGTATGAAGGAATACCATCTGGGCCACATCCATCCTTAAACAAATAGAGGGATTTAACGATATCCTCTGGAGATATGTGAGGTGTGTACAAACAAGAGTTGGTACAACTACCTTCTGCACTAACATATTTGTCAGTATCAATATCAGTCCGACTATATATATTTTGAAAAAATGAAGCAAATAAGTCAGCAATAGATTATCATAAATAGATTGGCAGAATTAGCAAAAAACAAGTCCAGAAATTTACCATTATAGTTAGAAACGTTATTTATCTGAACGAGACCAAATGACAAAATGGAATCAATACATATTGATTCAGCCTCCGACTTAACATTGTACGGAATGACGCAGTTTACGTCGTCATCTACCAGCCATTCAACCTTTGGCAAGTTGAAATCGCCAACTATCAGCACGTTGTCAACTAAGTTGAGTTTATAAATTATATTATACAAACAGTTTGTATATGTCGTATAAACTTCAAATGAAGATCTCTCTTTCTTAAATATATTTAACTTACGTATATAAAAGTTCAATTGTTGGATCACTGTCAACTGCCACACTTACAATAGATGAATGAACTGCCATCAATACACCTCCAAATTCGACCGTATTCAACTCTTTGAAGTACGAGATTCGCATTTGATTTAAATAAGAAACGAACGAATCTGATTCAATTCAAATAAGAATCCAATATTTCAAAGGTTCGAATACGTTCGAATCGAATTCACAAATAGCCTTTTGTTTTTTTTTCTTTTTAGAGCTAAGAATAAGCCTGTAAGCCGCCCTGTTTTCTTATCTGACGGAAATTATATGTATTATGTATTTGATTGGTGCTTAAAGAGTGTTTACGCTTGTATTCCGAAATCGAATATTTTTGTGTACAGGTTTTGACGCACCCGCCCTCCACTTTAGTTCGTCCCATAAATGCTCAATTGGATTCATGTCTGGACTGAGGGTTGGCCACCTCATCGTCTTGAGTCCAACCTCATCCATGAATTGCCGAGTGGTTCGAGCTGTGTGGCCTCCACCAGGTATGAAAACAAGATCTGGTGCCAGCCCACACCATATGAACGAACCACCGCCATACGAGGCTATTTCAGCAAAACAGCACTGTGAAAATCGCTCTCCTGGGCGCCAGTAGACCCGGTCTCTCCTATCAGTACGATGGAGACATACTCTGCACTTGTCAGTGAAGAGAACAAACCTCCATTGCTCGATGCTCCAATTAATGCTTGCGCGAGTAAATTCGAGTCGCTCTTTGCGGTGGCGGCTATCAATTGTGGGCCTCTAGCGGGCCGTCTTGGACTGAGGTTGACTTCCTTCAAGCGTCTTCTTACTGTCCATGGACCAACGGCTACATCTCGAACTTGTCTTAGCTCCTGCTGCAAGAAGTTAGGACGGTAAATCGATCGTTCCTCTCAGATGTACTCTAATACCGGCTGGTATGTGGTCTCCGATTGAAGGTACCAGTTTCCTGAAACCTTCTGGATACTCTGAGACTGCAGATTGGCTCCTGTTTAGCTGACGAGCGATTTCTCCTCGTCCTTCTTGCAATAAAGCAACAACTTGTGCGGTTTTTTCTGAAGTCGTATGCATGATTTTGAGGAAAAACAATGAATAAAACTAATAGAGATTTGTTCAGGTCAACGTCTGATAAGTGATTGATGGCAAATATCGGTCAACGTGGTATTATACAAGAGATTGCAGCACACCAATTGTTTTCACCGAAACATTGCATTTTGCTACGATTGCCTTAATTTGAAAAGTACTGTTTAGTTTTTAATGATAAAGGTATCCTTGTAAAGACAAAATGCTAAGCTGTCAAAAAAAAAGTTGTTTTACGATAATCGGAGGTTTGAGTCGATTTAGTTGCTCGGGAGTGTATTAATATTTTCAAATAGGTTGCCAGAACATAGTTGCATCTTTATTGGGTTACTGAGATGTTGGATTGGAAATTTGATCTTAATTAAATTTTTTTTCCCATAGATTGTTTCAGATTTTAAATTTTTTTCAAATATTTTGTTAGGTCGTTTCTGAACTACTGTTTTATAAATTTTAAGTGAAATTTAAATTAATTATGAATACGGTTTTCAAAAGTGTCCAAATGTTATTTCAGAATGCAGTTTTAATTTTTATTAAACCATAAAATTAGATTAGAAATCTTTTGTCATTGTGGTATTAACTATTGGCTGTACTAAGGTGTCTATAACCGGGTCAATTTCTATCATTACTAACTAAACCTATCCAAATACTCTTTATGTTGGATGTTCGGTGAGGCCCGACCATCTTCGGGAGGATTCGCTTAAAGCTTGGTTGGCGACCGGCAAATGTTCGCTACATCGATCTTGCTACTCATTCTAAAACGCTTTAACGCGGCTATAAAAGTTTCACTTCAAAAACTCCTTAAAGCCGCTTAGCATTGGTCCTCTCCGCGCAAGGATGACACGAAATTATGTAGCACGCCTTTGTTATTAAATTGTGGTTGGTGGTTTCAACAAAAATCTAATGGAGTCTGTAGCGGCACACTCATCAAATATGTACATTCGTTTACCGCCACAATATCATATACTATATATTGGCGATTAATCACGCACGTCATATATTCATAAAGCAACCGCAACAATGACTATCTGTTGCGGCCTTAAATAATTTACTTATAAAAAGCAAAACAATTCATTCTTTTTATTCATCCTCATCAAAATTATGTTTATCTCTCATCACTCTCGCACACATACACTCAAAAAAATAAAGGGTCACCACAACACCGAATCGGTCTTACATAGTGTCCCACCGATCGGATATTTAAAATTTGAATCCAATCGGATATTTTAATAAAAATGACACAAAATACATTTGGATAAAAACTTTTACACCGCATAAAAATCAAACAGGAACATTCATGTTTAGGAACACACCGAAAGGTGTATTTTATTAGGAAAACACCGCAAGGTGTATTTTATTAAATCTAAAAGAAGTTTTTCTAAAAATTTATCTTTTCGGATAGTTAAAAATATTTATCCGTTGATGCGTGTTAAATTTTATAAAACTATATTCGGTTGGACAAAAATAAAATACTTTTTCGGATAAAAAACAAATTAACACCGCATATTTTTTTGAGTGTACAGTCCTTCGAATAACAACGAAAAAATTAGAAATAAACCACCATCTTGAGTTGTAATGAGTTTTACTCAGTGAAAAATAGTTGTGATTAATAAATAAATTTTAACTAAATTATGTACAACAATAAATAACAAAAAAACTAGCTAAATTCTAAAATATAAAATATAAAGGGCTTAAACCTCATAAGGCGATCAGAACTTCGGTCTTCATTAATTAAATTCAAAAATCATTTTAAAATCCCATTTCCAATGCACAAGCCAAATTTCATCATAATTGGTTGAGAAATAGGCAAGTTCCATCGTACTTGGCCATATTCCAGAACTTCTTCCAAAAATCATTTTAGAATCCCATTTCCAATGCACAATTGGTTGAGAAATAAGCAAGTTCTCTCATACTTGGCCATATTCCAGAACTTAATCTAAAAATCATACACATATGTTGTACACACATACAAACACTTACTTATATAGATTGCTCAACTGCTCACGAAACACTAATCCAACCCCAACTCAACTCCAATTCAACCCTCAAACGGTCCCTAACTCAACTCTCTTCCCAAGCGCAAACTCTCTTTCGATTCAATCCCCAAACCAGCATACTTATATAAAAATTAGCCAAATCCTCAATATATCTTAAGCCAACCCCAACTTAAGTCCAACTCAACTTCAACTCAACCCGCAAATTGACCCCTGACTTCACCTTCAACTCAACTACAAACTCAATGCCCAATTCAATATTCAAACAAGCATATATAAAAAATTGGTAAATATTTCTATAACCAGGTATTTTGGGTCAATTCGTATGGCCGGTAACCGACCCTCTTGGCGCACAGGTTCCAAAAGCTTTCAAATCTCGGCCTTGACCATAGAAACAGATTGGCAAAAAAAATTCTAAATCGAACAAGCCGTTCTCGAGATACCATGGATTCAGACCAACAGACATCCAGACAGATGGACGGACATTTTTTTTTGTGTGCATTTTTAGACTCAGGGACTTTCAAAATGTCGAGAAAAGTGGTTTTGAACCAACCATATGTTTGATCATTTTTGACAGGATTTCAATACTTTGGTCTTTTTAGATCGAAGTATGTGTCACGCTGAAAGCGCTGAATAATAATTGTGCTGTATAGTAACATTGTAAACATAGTACTAGAGAAGTGTAAACTGAAATAATAAAGAAAGAGCACTTTGCTTTACGTCTTCAACAATGATGTTTCTACATGGTGTCAGATGTGGGGTTAAAATAAATAAAAAATTAATCGGGAATCATCGGAGTTATTATTTAAATTTTAATAGTGCAAAATATAAAAATAAACTGATAATATCGTCATTTTCAAGTTTTTATACAAAGTTTCTCACGAAAACCAACATTTTATATAATCGAAAAAAAAAAAAAAAAAAGCGAAACACGTTTCTTTTATTAACAACGAAATAAAGAAGAAGAAAACGCAAATGCCGGTGCAAGTTTTTTGAGACCACCGAAATTCTTAAATATAAATGGACCGATGCCGATCACGTGGAAAAATTTCATGCAGCAGTACAAATGGTTTGCTGAGGCTGCGCAACTGAATAAAAAAACAGAATCTATTCAGGTAGCTACGTTCATGTCATCGCTGGGAATTGATGCAGTAAATATATTTAATTCGTTCAATTTATAAAAGACGACAGCAAAAATTTAGTTAAAATTTAAGCTAAATTTAACGAATATTTCGAGCCAAAATTAAACATAACATTTGAACGCTATGAGTTTAACAAAATGGTTCAAGATGAAACATCTTTTGACGAATTTTTAACTAAAATCCAGTTAAAAGCAAAGTATTGTGATTTTAAAGATCTCAACGATGATTTGGTTCGTGATAAAATAGTCGTAGGAATTACTAATGGTGCTGTGCACGAAAAACTTTTAGAAATAGAAGACCTGACGTTAGCTAAAGCCATACAAATATGTCGAGTTAGTGAAATAACGACCAAACAACTGAATAAATTCGGTAATACACAAATAAAAACAGTAGATAATATATTGTGTAGGAAATATAAAAATAACACAAAACCCGAAAATACATCAAAAAACAGTGCAGTGAGCGAGAAGGTGAATAAAAGCCGAGTGTGGAACTGTAAACATTGTGGCACAATTCACGGCAGAAAATCTTGTCCAGCTTATCAAAAAACATGTCACAAATGTAAACATAAAGGCCACTTCGCAAAGTTTTGCTATTCGAAAAAAGTTAACCTCATTGGAGAGGAAAACAAATCTATTCGAGATGACGCAACCGATTCGGAGTTAGAGAATGAATTATCAAACTTTTGCGTAAATTCCATTACGAATAAAGACAACGAAAATAGTTATTACGAAGCTGTCAAGCTAAATGATGCAATTAGCATTAATTTCAAGCTAGACACCGGAGCGCAGTGTAACGTGCTTCCCAAATCTATTGTTGATAAAATTGGAGTAAAAATCGATGAGTCACATACAAAAAGGATTTTAACGTTCGGAGACCATCCAATCGAGGTAGTGGGGGAAAGTTTAATTGATTGTATAGTGCGAAATAAAAACCGTAAACTGAAGTTTATAGTGGTAGATGCAAATGTCAGCCCAATATTAGGAAAAACTGAATGCGAGGAATTGAAATTGATCGTTAGAGTTTCGGAGATCGGAGGAGCCATTTTTGAGGGTCTGGGATGTCTAAAGGATTATGAGTATGACATAGATCTTATTGACGATCTAAAATTTCAAGTTTTTCCGGCGCGAACATTGGCCATTACACTTCGGGAGGAAACGAAGAAATACATCGAGGAAGCAGTTAAAGCTGGAGTTTTAATCAAGAATCAAGGAGCTACACCAGCAGTATCTCCAATGGTGGTAGTTAGGCGAAATGGTAAACTGCGTGTTTGCGTTGACTTGACGCATGTAAACAAAAATATCCTTAGAAGGTATCACCCGTTGTGTACAATCGAGGAAATTGCCACTCGAATTCAAAAAGCTAAGTATTTCACTCTATTAGACTGCAAAAGGGGGTTTTGGCAAATCCGTGTCTCAGAGAGAACAGAAAAATATTTGACTATGGCAACACCTTGGGGGCGATATTCGTTCAAACGGCTACCGTTCGGTTTGGCTTCAGCACCGGAAGTGTTCCAAGACCGAATGAGTCAAATTCTGGAAGAGTTTGAAAACACTGAAGTTTCAATGGACGATATACTAATTTACGCCGAGACAAAGGAAAAGCTAAGGGACATTACAAACCGCGTTGTGAGGAAGTTGGATCATGTGGGGCTAAAATTAAATAAAGAAAAATGCATTTTCGAGGCTACTGAGATCAAATTCCTCGGACATCGTTTAAATAAAAACGGTCTATCTGCGGATCTCGACAAAATTCAGGTAATCAATAATCTGAAGGAACCTACTAATAAAAAGGAACTGCAAAGGATATTAGGAATGACCACATATTTGGGCAAATTCATCGAAAATCTGTCCGGTATAACACAGCCATTGCGAGCGCTATTGCACAAGAATGTAGAATTTTTGTGGACGGAGGAACAGGAGGCGGCATTTCGAGTGCTAAAGCAAAAATTTTCAACAACGCCTGTTTTGAAGTTTTTTGACGCTAAAGCGGAGGTCACATTGCAAGTAGATTCAAGCAGCAAAAGCTTTGGGGCCGTACTTCTGCAAAATGAGCAGCCAGTCGCATACGCATCAAAGGCGTTGACTCCTGCCCAGCTAAACTATCCACAGATAGAAAAGGAGGCGGCTGCTATACGATATGCCTGCCAGAAATTCCATTCATATATATACGGTAAGAGGCTGACTATAGAGTCTGACCATAAACCTTTGGAAATAATCTTCCGAAAGCCAATTCATACGGCACCACAAAGATTGCAACGAATCTTGTTTGATGTCATGCCTTATTCACCAAACATAAATTATAAAAAAGGGAAGAGTCTTTATATCGCAGACACTTTAAGTCGGGATTGCAAGAACAGCATAGATCCAGATGAAGAGGAGTTACAGGTTCATATAGTATTGAACATGACAAATAAAGCGTTTAAAGACATGATTTCTTCGACGGAAGAAGATGTAGAACTTCAAAGCTTAATTTCAGTGGTACTGAACGGATGGCCAAACAACAGCATTATTGGAATTTTCGGGACAGAATCTCGTACTATGGCGGAGTTTTGTTCAAAGGAACAGAAGTAATAATTCCAAAGGATCAAGTACCGCGCATATTACGCAGTATTTATTCTGGCCATTTCGGTGAGCAAAAGTGTCTCAGATTGGCACGTGAAAACGTTTACTGGAAAGGTATGAGTAATGATATCGTCGAATATATACGCAAATGTAGCATCTGCCAGTCTATGCAACCATCAAAACCTAAAGAACCGTTGAGGCTAAAGGAAGTTCCCAGTCTACCGTTTGAAATAGTAGGAGTAGATATTTTCTATTTCCAGGAACAAGAGTATTTGTTACTGGCCGATAGTTATTCAGGATTCTTCGACTTTGAAAAATTGAAGCATAGCACAACTGGTGAGGTCATCAAGAAGCTAAAGTCCTGGTTCTCTGTGCACGGTATACCAGTCACTATCGAAAGTGATAATGGACCCCAATTTGCCAGCAAAGAATTCAGAGATTTTGTGAGAGACTGGTCGATAAATCATCGCACATCATCGCCTTATTATCCAAGATCAAACGGATTAAGTGAGCGATATGTACAGATAGCGAAAAATATGTTGAAAAAATGTGCTAAGGATAGCTCAGACATACATTTGGCGTTGTTAAATTATCGCAACGCACCGAGAAACAACGAATTAGGTTCGCCTAATCAACGTTTGTTGAGTAGAAATACCAGATCGATGTTACCGGTTTCCGTAACAAAATTAACACCGAAAATTGTTGAGTATGACGTTAAAGAAGAGTTGACAAGAATTCGAAAAAATCAAAGAGTTTATGCTGACCAGAAAACAAAAGTTTCTTAAGAATTTAGACCTGGAGAAAAGTTCGTGTACAGGTTGGTCACCGTAAATGGATCGGAGCAACAGTTGAAAGCTCTACGGATTATCCGCGTTCATATAATATTCGTGCCAACAACGGAAAATCATATCGTCGCAACACTATTCACATTCATAAAACGAAAGCAGAAATTAAACAGGAACGCAAGTTAGCCGTAGATAGCAGTCCAAACACTTTAAGCATACCAGATCACGAGGGCACATTTCGAATAACAAGCAATAATAGTATCCAGCCGAGGATGCAATCTCAGTTGAATAACTCTCCAACATCAACTAACGGTGAGGCCACCCGGCATACAGTTACAACAAGGTATGGAAGAATTATAAAACCACCCCAACGATTAGATTTATAAAGTAGTTTTTACAAACCTTAATTGAACTAACGGGTTAATTGAAATTTAAAAAAAAAAAAAGGCAAAGGTGTATTTGTTTAAATTAATAAGGGGGATGTCACGCTGAAAGCGCTGAATAATAATTGTGCTGTATAGTAACATTGTAAACATAGTACTAGAGAAGTGTAAACTGAAATAATAAAGAAAGAGCACTTTGCTTTACGTCTTCAACAATGATGTTTCTACAACGTAAATATACAACGTATATTTACAAATACATATAATATGGAGTCAGTTCATTAAAACTATAAGCGGCGTTTTTAATTTAATAATTAATTAAAGTGCAACGTTATAAGTGGTGATCGTCCGTCTAGGGACACGAACAAAAACGTGAAGGGACCATTCGCAGGAGCGGAAACTCACATAACAGCTCACTCGCTGGCCCGAAGCATACTGCATGACCAATATATGTCAGCTGCAACCATTGCCATTGATTCGGCGGATCCCTTAACATCACCACTAGTCAAGGAGCACAATTTGAGTCCTAGCTTTTTAACGATTTAACAAAACTTCTTGGCTCACATCGGATACGGGCAACGGCTTACCATCCACAACCCAATGGCATGGTCGAATTTATTTTTAGGATTTTTTGTTGAGAAAGTATCCCATTTTAAATCGTTGGGATGAGAGGTTCGCGACATGGCTTTCTACACTACCTAATGATGACAGTGCGATTATATTATGCGTGAGGCATTAAGCCTAAGGACCAACCTTTGCAATCATACATTAATATAAATGTAATGCGCATTCTTGAAGAGTAATTGCAGGACACCCCAGGTCAATTTTCGTGTCGCTCACTTTTCCCGAACATGAAGCTTAGTTGTATTTGTATAGACTCGAAAAATTATATAAAAATTACGCATAATCCAATATTTCGGCGTAAAATAATTTATTAAGATTATGGCACACAACCATGAACTAAACTGTTAAAATATAAAACACCAAGCACGCACATTTAAGACAATATTTTAATTCTGTTCGCATGTAGACCATTCTACAAATTATTTTTTTCATTTTAATTAAACTAATTTACACGCACAAACATAAACAAAGCGGTTTGTGTTTCTCTAACTTCCGAAAATAAATAGAACATTTGTGTTTTCGTTTTGATTCAGGAGGACACCAGAATTTTGAGCAAATTTCGTATTAGGTAATTAGATCACTCTCTCTCTAGATGAAATTATTAAAATTAAAACTGTATGCTCGTAAACATAATATACTCGTAAAATTCAACGTCATCTAATTTAAAAATATCATCGCCGTCACGATGCACCGACGACCGACAAAATCAATTAACCTAAAATATACGACAAAAACTATTTATACTTGAATATACTTGAAAATAAGAAAACTGTTTTTAAATCCATTTTCATTTCCTTTAATTTTTATTTTTTTTTTTTCATTTCAGCAAATTTTTACGCTTGCGAAATCACCCAGGCCCTGGAATACCTTCATTCGCTGTCAATTGTGTATCGTGATTTAAAACCCGAAAATCTATTAATCGATCGTGATGGCCATCTGAAAATAACGGATTTTGGCTTTGCGAAAAAATTAAAAGATCGGACATGGACATTGTGCGGAACACCCGAATACTTGGCACCCGAAATTATACAATCGAAAGGGCATAATAAAGCGGTCGATTGGTGGGCATTAGGTGAGTGTTAAAAAAAACTATATGCGTTGTTTTTTTTTTTTGTTTTTGTATATTAACTTGGAGCACTGGTGTTTGTTGTTTTGTTGTTAAATATAATATTCTATATCTAAAAATAATTTTTATGGATTTACTAAAATAGAATCTTACAAATTTTTTTTTTTTTTTTTTTTGCAACATGATGGGTTTATAATACATAAAGAGAGGAGTAACTTGGGTTGCGTGTTTTATTTACATGAGTAACCAGAATCTAAATAAAAATTATAAATATTGAAAGTGGTCAGTAATGGATTGTGAATGAATGTTATGTAGTTGGCATAATTAGACATATACAAATGATTTCATCCAGAATTTTTTTTTTTTTTTGTATATAAAATACTGCCAAGTGTATATTACCACACATTGGAATTAACCTTGAAACTCTGCGATCATTAATTATGATTTATGAATGAGGAATTTGATTTGTGTACATTGTGTCAGTTTGTTCGACGTTCAAAACGCTTTTCTTTAGTAAAAAAGACGTAGACTCGTGTATAAACAAATAGATTACGTTACGCTTTTTTATTTTTTATTTTATTTAATTCACCTCCCCCGATATATTTTCACATAAAATTATAAATTGTTTTTATTTTAAATTTGTTTATAAAAATATAAATTTAATTTATCGGAAAATTAATTTATTTTTTTTTTACTTTTTAATTAATTTTTTTTATTTTTTTATTATCGACAGTTGTGCATTTATTATGTATATTGTTTTTGCGGGTGAAAAATTCTTTGGTTTGTTTTTTTTGCGTGTTTTTTTGTAAATTTGATGCTTAGATAACAGCAACACATTAAACAAGTCGCGCCTATATCAGTTTGCGTAAACAATCATTTATTATGTGTACGTATTAACGGCAGCAGAGTACACAATACTGACTGGGGCCCCCACACATTATTTTCATTCAATTATATCGTTTTACTTTTCAGTATATAATCAGAGTGAGGTGAACAAAGCGCGTAAAAAGCGCAAAATTATGTACGAGGTGAAGTAAACTTGCCTTCATGGTAAAGTAATTAAAACTATTTTTTGGCACCAATATTGGGTTTATACTCCTACATTGCATTATAAGATGAATGAAATAAACCCGCACATTCCCACCTGGCTAACTAAATAATTATAGAATTGAATTGGGCAAACAAAAGATGTTGTTTTAATTAAAGTGCATATTACAATTATTTTACGATATCATCCATTCCGTTTTTATGTTAATATTATGCAGTTGAGGTTTTTGCTTATCGTGCCTAAAAACAACAACCGTAAATTAGTTATTCCCCTTTTAATAATTGGTATTAAAACATATTTTTGTTTAATAATTACAATCCATAGAAGTGTTCCTAAGCAACTGGTATCATTTGGTACAGTAGGCCTGGCTATAAGATGAATCAGGGGTAATATGTTCCTTTTCAAATGTAACTTGGAGGGACTTTGGCCGCGTCAATTTGTCGGCGGTTCATGATGGCATGAAATCTTTCATGATTAAATCGGTTTATTTGCCAGACAGATAAATATTTTACGACGAGGATTTATTTACTTAGATTACTATATTTAATTACTTTTGAGAAAGTAACAGCTAATTAATTTATTATAATTATTGGTATTTCTTGGTTGGCGGTTGTGCGTTTAACATTCCGGTCGGCATTGAAATAGCAATGGTGTATCTTAATGATGCCAGATTTAAATTTAAGAGAAACTCGTTTCATAATAACCAGGTCATTCGGTTGAATATTATACTGTTAAAGTTAGCCGAAAGTGAAAAGTCGATAATGCAGATTGTATAATCCCAGCCGAACGTAAAAAGTCGATAATGCAGATTATGATATAACATTCCAGCCGAAAATAAAAAATTTTGTAGTTATCAGCCGAAAGTAAATAGGATACATAGATTTAAATAAAAAATTTTGTAAATAAATTTACGTGAAAAACTTTGCTTCGTAAAAAATATCGGAAAATCAGAAGAAAATACTAAATTGGAATAAAATCAGCCTCTAGAGTGTTATGTCTGGAGAAGGATTGCATTGATGTGATTTATCAATAGCTACCGCTGGAAAAAAATTCAGTTCAAGTTTCTCGTGGGAAATCTCGGAAAATTCAAAAAAGTTTCCAGCCGAAAGTAAGAAATGGATGAATAAAATAAGCCTCTAGAGTGTTATGTCTGAAGATGGATTGCATTGATATGATTTATCAATAGCTATCGCAGGAAAAAAATTCAGTTCAAGTTTCCCGTGGGAAATCTCGGAAAATTCGATTTTCCAAAAATTATTGGAAAATTTGTATAAAATCAGCCTCTAGAGTGTTGTCTGGAGATGGATTGCATTGATGTGATTTGTCAATAGCTATCGCAGGAAACAAATTCAGTTCAAGTTTTCCGTGGGAAATCTTGGAGAAATTAATTAAGTTTCCAGCCGAAATTAAAAATGAGTAATAAAATCAGTCCCGCCAGCAAAATTCTTTTTTCTAATGATATACAAATTTTCTAATAATTTTTGGAAAATCGAATTTTTCGAGATTTCCCACGGGAAATTTGAACTGAATTTTTTTCCTGGGGTAGCTATTGATAAATCACATCAATGCAATTCATCTCCAGACATAACACTCTAGAGGCTGATTTTATACAAATTTTCTAATAATTTTTGGAAAATCGAATTTTCCGAGATTTCCCACGGGAAACTTGTACTGAATTTTTTTCCTGCGATAGCTACTGATACGTCACATCAATGCAATTCATCTCCAGGCATAACACTCTAGAGGCTGATTTTATACAAATTTTCTAATGATTTTTGGAAAATCGAATTTGCCGAGATTTCCCACGGGAAACTTGAACTGAGTTTTTTTCCTGCGATAGCTATTGATAAATCACATCAATGCAAATTCATCTCCAGACATAACACTCTAGAGGCTGATTTTATACAAATTTTCTAATGATTTTTGGAAAATCGAATTTTCCAAAATTTCCCACGGGAAATTTGAACTGAATTTTGTTCCTGCGATTGCTATTGATAAATCACATCAATGCAATTCATCTCCAGACATAACACTCTAGAGGCTGATTTTATTCATCCATTTCTCACTTTCAGCTAGAAACTTTTTTGAATTTTCCGAGATTTCCCACGGGAAACTTGAACTGAATTTTTTTCTGCGATAGCTATTGATAAATCACATCAATGCAATTCATCTCCAGACAAAACACTCTAGAGGCTGATTTTATATAAATTTTCTAATGATTTTTGGAAAATCGAATTTTCCCAGATTTCCCACTGGAAACTTGAACCGAATTTTTCTCCTGCGGTAGCTGTTGAAAAATCACATCAATGAATTTTATCTCCAGACATAACACTCTAGAGGCTGATTTTATACCAATTTTCTAAAAAATTTTGGAAAATCGAATTTTCCGAGATTTCCCACGGGAAACTTGAACTGAATTTTTTTCTTGCGATAGCTGTTGATAAATCACATCAATGCAATCCATCTCCAGACATAACACTCTAGAGGCTGATTTTATACAAATGTTCTAATAATTTTTGGAAAATCGAATTTTCCGAGATTTCCCACAGGAAACTTGAACTGAATTTTTTTCCTGCGATAGCTATTGACAAGTCACTTCAATGCCATCCATCTCCAGACATAACACTCTAGAGGCTGATTTTATACAAATTTTCAAATAATTTTTGGAAAATCGAATATTCCGAGATTTCCCACGGGGAAATTTGTACTGAATTTTTTTCCTGCGGTAGCTATTGATAAATCACAACAATGCAATCCATCTCCAGACATAACACTCTAGAGGCTGATTTTATTCATCCATTTCTTACTATCGGCTGGAAACTTTTTTGAATTTTCCGAGATTTCCTACGAGAAACTTGAACTGAATTTTTTTCCTGCGGTAGCTGTTGATAAATCACATCAATGCAATTCATCTCCAGACAAAACACTCTAGAGGCTGATTCTATACAAATTTTCTAATGATTTTTGGAAAATCGAGTTTTCCGAGATTTCCCACGGGAAACTTGAACTGAATTTTTTTCCTGCGATAGCTATTGATAAATCACATCAATGCAATTCATCTCCAGACATAACACTCTAGAGGCTGATTTTATATAAATTTTCTAATGATTTTTGGAAAATCGAATTTTCCGAGTTTCCCACGGGAAACTTGAACTGAATTTTTTTCCTGCGATAGCTATTGATAAATTACATCAATGCAATTCATCTCCAGACATAACACTCTAGAGGCTGATTTTATATAAATTTTCTAATGATTTTTGGAAAATCGAATTTTCCGAGATTTCCCACGGGAAACTTGAACCGAATTTTTCTCCTGCGATAGCTATTGATAAATCACATCAATGAAATTTTTCTCCAGAGATAACATTCTAGAGACTGATTTTATTTTCTAATAATTTTTGGAAAATCGAATTTTCCGAGATTTCCCACGGGAAACTTGAACTGAATTTTTTTCCTGCGATAGCTATTGATAAATCACATCAATGCAATTCATTTCCAGACATAACACTCTAGAGGCTGATTTTATACAAATTTTCAAATAATTTTTGGAAAATCGAATTTTCCGAGATTTTCCACGGGAAACTTGTACTGAATTTTTTTTCCTGCTGTAGCTATTGATAAATCATATCAATGCAATCCATCTCCAGACATAACACTCTAGAGGCTGATTTTATACAAATTTTCTAATGATTTTTGGAAAATCGAATATTCCGAGATTTCCCACGGGGAAATTTGTACTGAATTTTTTTCCTGCGGTAGCTATTAATAAATCACATCAATGCAATCCATCTCCAGACATAAAACTCTAGAGGCTGATTTTATTCATCCATTTCTTACTTTCGGCTGGAAACTTTTTTGAATTTTCCGAGATTTCCCACTGAAAACTTGAACTGAATTTTTTACCTGCGATAGCTATTGACAAGTCACATCAATGCAATCCATTTCCAGACATAACACTCTAGAGGCTGATTTTATATAAATTTTCTAATAATTTTTAGAAAATCGAATTTTCCGAGATTTCCCACGGGGAAACTTGAACTAAATTTTGTTCCTGCGATTGCTATTGATAAATCATATCAATGCAATTCATCTCCAGACATAACACTCTAGAGGCTGATTTTATTCATCCATTTCTTACTTTCGGCTGGAAACTTTTTTGAATTTTCCGAGATTTCCCACGAGAAACTTGAACTGAATTTTTTTCCTGCGGTAGCTGTTGATAAATCACATCAATGCAATTCATCTCCAGACAAAACACTCTAGAGGCTGATTCTATACAAATTTTCTAATGATTTTTGGAAAATCGAATTTTCCGAGATTTCCCACGGGAAACTTGAACTGAATTTTTTTCCTGCGATAGCTATTGATAAATCACATCAATGCAATTCATCTCCAGACATAACACTCTAGAGGCTGATTTTATACAAATTTTCTAATAATTTTTGGAAGTTCGAATTTTCCGAGATTTCCCACAGGAAACTTGCACTGAATTTTTTTTCTGCGATAGCTATTGACAAGTCACATCAATGCAATTCATCTCCAGACATAACACTCTAGAGGCTAATGTTATACAAGTTTTCTAATAATTTTTGGAAAATCGAATTTTCCGAAATTTCCCACGAGAAACTTGAACTGAATTTTTTTTCTGCGATAGCTATTGATAAATCACATCAGTGCAATTCATCTCCAGACATAACACTCTAGAGGCTGATTTTATACAAATTTTCTAATAAATTTTGGAAAATCGAATTTTCCGAGATTTCCCACGGGAAACTTGAACTGAATTTTTTTCCTGCGACAGCTATTGACAAGTCACTTCAATGCAATCCATCTCCAGACATAACACTCTAGAGGCTGATTTATTTTCGGCTGGAATGTCAATAACATAATCTTCATTATCGACTTTTCACTTTCGGCTGGAAACTTTCGGCTAACTTTAACAGGGTTTGAATATTGAGGTTCTGAGAATTCCACCTTAATCATTTGCTGAACTCGATTTCAGCGGGCGAGACCACTCATCAGACACAATCGGGACACCAATAATGAAATATGCTTATGTGACCTGAACAGAGTAGGGGATGGGAATTTAAGGAACCCTCGATTTGTCGATTTACGACAAATGTTGATATTTGAGTATAGTATGATATTTTTGGAATCGAAAATTTTTTGACTTGCTACAAAATCAATTTTTGACCGTAAGGATGATAGCTGGATGTGTCCAGCAAATCGATAGAGGCAAGCGTTAAATGCTTGCCTATAGTGAAATCACTGATATAAGTTGGTGCATGATATGTTGACTTCCGTTTAAAACAGGTTACGCATTAATAAACTATTCCAATATCTTTGACGTGCATCTGTGCCACCATATTTTGATGATCGCAATTAAAATGTTTTTGATTTTCATGGCGGAATATCAATAGTATTTGATGACGTTGGTCAAAACTCAAATAAGCATTAATGGTTCGAATTTCATGATTAAATCTTTGCTGCGTTAGGCGTATGAGACTAATTGATCGTTCTGGTTTAGTTCTTAAATTCTGATATGTATCCTAAGCAATATGCGGCTACACATACCAACTTTGTAAATGAATTGCTGAATCTTTCAATTAACTCACACGGTTATTCAACAGTGGTTAAAGTTTCGAATGACATCTTTTCGATGAGGTGTTACTTAAAAATCCTTGATTGGTGATTCAGATTGAGGAGTTTCTATAGGTGTTCAGGAGCATTCCACCATAGAGTGTTCGAATGAAGCTACATCAGCTGGAATTCTTGTTGCAAATATGTTGTGTCAGTTCTAATTAGATGTAAGTTTTTATTAAGTTAGCAATAGTGCTGCACATAATTTTAAACCAGATATTGTTTGGCACTTGAGAGGTGTCACTTTGCTTTTACTGCTTAGCAGACTGACTAATATCTCATTGTTTCTATTAAGGCACCTTAAATAAATATATGCTTCATTGCCTTTTCGCCAGCATCGGAAAATACAAGCAGTTCGAAATTTTTTGGTTTGGTGTTAACACATCGTGGAAGTTCCGAAGGTGTTGAATAAAAATCTTAGCTGTGACAATCATCGGAGCCGGCTTAGATAATATAGTTCGCAAATTCGTGATTTATTGTTAAGAATTCCTATAACACAAAATCACCCTTGTCAAGATTCCAGATAAAACCTAGAGTTTTTATAATTTGATTAGTGTTTGTTCCATCGTTTTCGGATTTGCTTGTATCATCTCACCTATTTTAATTATGTGCTTGAGTGTAACTGCAACATACTCGCCCATAAATTTGTCTTACATGAACGTGAAGGTTTCATTATGTTGTAGTCGCTTATCCGAATATTTGTTTGTTTGTTTTTATCCCTGCAATCTGTTCTGGGGCTCGAGGGACTCCCAACTCTTTCGCAGTTCGCTTTTTACGTCCTACCTTACGCCTTTAGTAGCCAAATCGAGGACGTACGGCTTTAGACCACCCGTTTTCGTTTAAACCACCTGCATATTGCACTGCTTCATGCCAACCTATAGTGCTGACATGAAAGGTGGGTCGGCCCATGGATTCTGCACTCTCAACAAGGGGTCATAGATGTGTTCATCTTCATCACCGATCATAATCAGATGATCAAAAATCCCTTTTGCATCCCGTCCCTATAGAAATTCTAACCCGGTATCTCCCGATCCAACCGCCGCAGATTTAACCACTACGCCGTTTGCTCGGTTTATCCTAATATTTGAATCGCAAAATCGGTCGGCGAAATATTGCTAAGTAAAAGCTTCGTCTTCTACTGTATAAGATGAATTCATCAACTGATTCCAGCTGCCAAAATTTTTTGATGAGCTGTAACAATTCTGTATCAGTGGCCTTTGGAAATCCTACTGTGGTTGTTATGCTAATTGACCGAGAATTATTATTTTCCATAAACAATGAAGCCGTAAAATTTGAATTTTGAAACAAGAGTTGTTCATCTGATAATTCTATTCGTTTATTCAAAAGAATTTTAGAAAAGAATTAGGCTCCAAGGAGGGCATCTATTCTCCTTGGCACATAGAATTTAGGATCGAAGATATGTAGCGTAAGTTTTGCCGTTATATTCTTTAAAATTCAAAACCAGACCAGAGCCATGAAGTCGATTTTAATTTTGTTCTGACCCAGGCTTTAGTATCTGTTGAAAACCCATTTGGTAAATTAGTTGGAAGCTGGATTATGTACGAGTGATTTTGTGAAAAAACATGATTGGGATGCCAAATATAACAGCGTCTCCACTTAACGTATTCCCATTATTTTTTATTACTTGAATTATGGCTGTTGAGAGTATGAATTATTCAAAACTTCCATTAAATATTGGCAATTTAATATCGGGTGACTTCCCTGAAACATAAGACATTTGTTGATTGTTTGATTTGCCGTCAATGGTATCTAACTTGTTAAAAGATCCATTCAATAAATCTAGCTCGCGGATTCGTTCTTTCATAGTTGATTTGACAGCATAATATTGGTTTTCCAATTCGCCTTGTCCTGTCATATGTTCCTCTGCAAAATTCGATAACTTCAAATTTGGTCGTTAAACATCTAGAATCCGTGACTGCAATTCGCACGTGTTAATGTCAATTTTCTCACTAACATTAACTGACCAATCCTTCAGTCATGATGATTCGCATAATGAATATAATTTTACTAATTAATTTTCCAAATTTCCTACCCTTATTAATACTACAATCCGATTCGATGAAAGAAGCGTTCGAAAAAAAGCGCACAAGAAATTTCCTCACAGAAAAAACCTCACCAGCATAAATGCGCATAAGAAAAAGCGGCCGTGGAAAATGGCGAACACGGAAAAATACCCACATACAAAAAAAAATCGTGAGCCTTCACACAAGCTAACGGAGGAAGTTAAACTTCTTTAGTCGTAGATGTTATTTGTTTATTTGATTTGTTTGATGTCAAATTTCAAATTTTTAAAATAATTACCTACTTAACCAGTAATAAAATCTGAAAACCATTTTAGAATTCTATTTGTATCGTGCATGTTGAATTTCATCAAAGTCGGTTAAGAAATGGCCAAGTTCCTTCTCAATTGGCCATATTGCAGAACTTTATCTGAAAACCATTTTAGAATCCCATTTGTATCGTACATGCTGAATTTCATCAAAATCGGATAAGAAATCCTTCCTAATTGGCCATATTCCAGAACTTGATCTAAAAACCATTTTAGAATCTCATTTGTATGTGCCTGCTGAATTTCATCAAAGTCCGATAAGAAATGGCCAATTTCCTTCCTAACTGGCCATATTCCAGAACTTGATCTAAAAATCATTTTAGAATCAAATTGCTATCGTACATTCTGAATTTCAGGAAGGAATTTATAGAAATGGCCAAGTTCCTTCCTAATTGGCCATATTCCAGAACTTTATCTGAAAACCATTTTAGAATCTCATTTGTATCTGCATGCTGAATTTCATCAAAGTCCCATAGGTTAGGGTTAGGTTGGAGTGGCTGCTTACGCACACTTAGACCGGTGACGGTCCTTTGTGATACCACAGGATGTATCCCCTTTTACCCCTATTGGAACCATTTCGAGCTACCTATGTAGCGTAAGACGTCCCGCACTTTAATGTTTTCGAGACTCGAGAGGCAGTCCATCCTGAACTTACCTAAGTGTTTGTGTCTTCTGAGAGCCAATGCTGGACACGAGCAAAGGAAGTGGACCAACGTCTCTTCCTCCTCTTCGTCCAAGCAGCTTCTGCAGAAGTCATTGGCCTCCAGACCCAGCCTTCTTGCATGTTCTCCAAAAAGGCAGTGTCCCGTGAGAATTCACGTCTGCGTAAGGATATTAATGATCTAGTGCGCCCCAAGTCCAGCTTTGGCCAAACTTGTCTTGCAACTCTACAGGTGAGGGTGTTAGACCACCTTTCCCCCGCTGAGCATAGCGCCTGCTTCCCAAGTGCTTGTCTCAGCGCTGTGATAGGCCTCCCCAGACTTGCCCTTTCCGGTTGCAGCTGGAGAGTCGTACCATGCCTAGCAAGTTCATCTGCTCTGCAGTTCCCCATGACGCCCGAGTGACCTGGGACCCAGACTACCTGGATATTGAAATGCTCCCCCATCTCATTTAGAGTTGAGTGACAACTCAACGCCACCCGTGATGCCTAAGACACCGATTCTAACGACCGGATCGCCGCTTGACTGTCCACATAGATTGTGATATCGTCTGAGGATAACACATTATGCTTCAACCAAGTCATGACCTCCTCAATCGATACGACTTCAGCTTGGTACTCGCTACAGTAATCAGGGAGACGAATAGAAATATTTACATTTAATTTGTCACAGAATACTCCAGCTCCTACTTTGCCGTCTAGCTTGGAGCCATCTGTGAAGAATTGCAACGCTTCGGTTTCCGATAACGGTCTATCTCTCCAGGATTCCCTTGAAGGGAAGGAGGTCCGAAATCGCTTCTCGAAGCGTAGAGTAGGTTTAATGTAGTCAAGATTCCCCAGCTCATCCTTCAACGATCTGACAATAGTAGAGTGTCCTATACTAAGACATCTCCACTGAGAGACGGCTGCAAGTCGTACAGCCGTATTTGCCGCCATCTGTTTGCCAAAAATGTCGACCGCAAGAAGGTGCAACATAATCTCTAAAGCACTTGTCGGTGTCGACCTCAATGCCCCGCTAACAAGCATACAGGCCGTTCTTTGCACTCTCTCAATCTTACTTTTGTAAGTTACCTTATCCAGAGCTGGCCACCAAACACCCACCCCGTACATGAGTACAGGTCTCACTACAGCGGTGTAGAGCCATTGTACCAGCTCCGGCTCAGACCCCATCTATGACCAATGGCGTTCCTACAGGAGTACAAAGCAATAGTAGCTTTGTTTATTCTCTCCAACATGTTGGGCTTCCAACTAAACTTACTGTCCAAGATAATGCCCAGATATCTAGCTCTATCAGTAAAAGCAAGTCTCGTGCCATTTAAGGTAGGAGGGACAACTACCGGGATTTTGTATTTCTTAGTAAAGAGTACCAGCTCTGTCTTGGACGGGTTAATACCAAGTCCACATTTGCCAGCCCATTTCGTAACGATGGTAAGCGCATTCTGCATTACGTCTGCAATCGTGCCCAGGAACTTCCCGGTAACAGCTAAAGCTACGTCATCTGCGTAAGCGATAACTTCAATACCCTCTCTCTCCAATTCTAGTAGTAACCCGTTTACCACTATATTCCAGAGAAGAGGGGATAGAACCCCCCTCCTGCGGGGTTCCCCTAGTTACTCGCCACCTGATGGTGGAGTCTCCCAACTTCGAGCTAACAATCCTGCTTTCCAGCATATAATTGATTAACCTTCTCAGAGGAACGTCCACCTCCAAAAATGACAATCACTCCTTGATTGCCTCCGCTTTCACATTATTAAAGGCGCCCTCTATATCCAGGAAGGCCACCAAACAGAATTCCTTCGAATTAATCGATTTCTTAATCGTACACACCAAGGCGTGCAGAGCAGTGTCCATAGATCTACCCTTTGTGTACGCATGCTGAGACGGTGCCCACTTTCTGACACCTATTTTATCTCTAATGTATACATCCAGCAGCCTTTCCAAGGTTTTCAAAAGAAAGGATGATAGAGTTTTTGGTCTTAGGTCCTTAGGATAGACATGTGAGCTTTTCTTCGCTTTCGGTATAAACACCATATTGACCTCCGCCCGGTACCAAGGAATATAGCCCAGCTTCAAACACCCTTTGAATATAGCTTCCAGGTAAGGAAGAATAATTACTGAGTTGTTTTGAAGTTCCGCTGGTTTAAAACCCCTCAGTGCCCATAGGATCCGTTTCCTGGTTACGATATCCTCTGAGAACACTGACAGTGATTCCTGATGATTGTTGCTATGCACCAACAGGTTTTCAAAGCTCCCTGGGAAGTGTATCTCGAAGAGATGCTCCAGAGATTCTCCACTAGAAGCTGTCCAAGATGTCCGGTTTTATCAAAAAACTGGGACTAGTTGTACTTTTGGAAAGAATCTTCCTAAGGCGGGAGGTTTCGGATACCTCTTCCATTTTATCACAGAAGATTCTCCAAGACTTCCTTTGTGCCTTTCTTAATTCTTTCTTATAAATTCCGAGTTTCTCCTTATAGGAGTCCCAATCCTGAGCCTCCCTTGTATTTTTGGCTCTATTAAAAGCTGTCCTACAAGCCTTACGATAGTAGGTTCCCAGTTCCCTGGACCACCATACTGGTTTTGCCTACCCCTAGGCTTAGCCAGTGGGCAGGCAGCACGAAAGGATCTGTTGCATGCGGTAGTAACGCTAGCCTCCATGTCCTCCAGAGCCCTCGACGGCAACAAATCCTCCAATAATTCCCCATATTTGCTCCAGTTGGTCCTTCTAGGGTTCCTGAAGGCTTCCCGGGCAGCAAGGTGAATATCGAGGCTATAGGTTAAATATCGATAATCAGAAAAGGAGTGTTCCTTATCCACCCTCCAATTTTTAACCATACGAAGAATATTATTTGAGGCGAGGGTCACGTCTAGAACCTCCTGCCTGTTACTAGTAATAAATGTGGGTTCCCGCTCAATATTACACACTGAAAGGTTAGTACTTATCAAATAATCAAAAAGCGACTCACCTCTTTCATTAATGTCCGTGCTTCCCCAGTGATGCGCATTAGCATCAACTCCCAGTACCACACCTACCTTTGATTGTTCCGCTTCGCGGATCAGCTCCTCCAGGTTATCCGGAGGAACCTCCTTCTCCCGGTTCATGTAGGCTGAAACTAGCCAGAATCTACAAGTGCCTACTTCCAGGCTAACTGCAGTAGTGTCACCATTGCTGTATTGAGAGAGAAGGAAAAGATTAATATTCCCAGACTTACTAGAGGATATAATTTTGTACCCCTTGGTTCTGAGGCCACAGATCCTGTTGTTATTAATCCAAGGTTCTTGGATTAGTATCACATCCTCACCCGAACTAGTCAGCCTGAGGAGTAGAGCTGCCAAAGCAGCATTACAATGATGAAGGTTAATTTGAGTTATCTTAATCATAACCTTTTAACCTTTACCTACCTCTATGATATATTCCTGCTACCGCAGGAAGATTATTTGTCGGTATTTTGGGATGCGCCGGATTCGCCCGTCTCGCTAACCCCCCTGCCCTCTGAGGACTTGTCAGTGCGCCCCCGTCCGGCCGAGCTGCCGACATTCGGCGATTTCTAATTTTTTCTCTAAAAAGAATAGCATAACTGAAAGAAATATGTCATTCGCAGACATTTTATAACTTAATTTTGTCTAAAATCTCAATTTACTCCAAAAACTTTACAATGTACACTCGCAGAAATTTTTTGTACCAAAAAAAGTGTCTAAAAACTTCACACCGGTAGAACCACCTTATTCTTAGAAAAACTTTATCAAAAACGATTTAATTTCATTCAAAAAAAAGTAAATACACCTGTCCCTCGATTAACACGGTACTTGATTAACACGGATTTGATTTAACACGGTCAACGAATTGAGATAAAGTCTTGATTAACACGCACAGAAGTTTCGCCGCGTTAATCAAGTACCGTGTTAATCGAGGGACGACTGTATTAGTCGCGATTAACATGGTTTTGAGTTACATGGTAATTTGGCGGAACGTAATTACCGTGTTAATCGAGGGACATTTGTATTGTATTTTATCGGACGGATTCTAGCTTGAAGGCCCACAAAATTTAAAATTGGGGTTTTTAAATAAAATTTTCTAAGAATGAGATGGTTCTCATAGATTTGAACCATTTCTTAATAATTTTGATGTTGCTTAAATAATACCCTAGACACACTGCGATTTATTAAAACCGATTTAGTAAAATTTTCGAGATTAGTCGCAGTGTGTCAACCTCGATTTAGCTAATCCCTTTCTATTTGCACAGAATTCTTAAACTAGTTTAGCTAAATCGGATTTATTAAACTTCAGTCTGTCTAGGGTATAAGTAGTGTTAAGTTTATGACAAATTGACAAAAACCTTTTCAACAGCAAAACAAGTGTAAAAGCAAATATTACACTTTCGACACAATCTAGAAAGGAGATGGCTTTATATATTTTGTCATTTTTTGACAAACCTTTGTAGCTTCCCTCAACAAACCGTGAGTTGTTTCATCACATTTATTTAGTTTCCAAAATTTTTAAATATAAAATTAAATTTTTTCCGAATTAGCATGTGTAAGCTACACAATTTTGGCAAAAAATGACAAAATATATGAAGCGGTTATCTAACTAGATTGTGTCGAAAGTGTAATACTTACTTTTACACTTTTTTTGCTGTTGCAAGGTTTTTTGTTAATTTAATAATTTGTGACATTTACTTGAGAAATTTTCCACTTCGCAGACATTTTTTATTTTTACTGCCCGAATTTAATAATAATTTGTACGTGGTAATTTCCCCGCCTATTTTTTTTTTAATAAAATCAAATGGAAAACAATTTAAAATAATACGACTATACATTATCCTCCGCGATTCCCAAGCCCGATTATTGGTGAAATATTCTCCTATAATGATGAGGAAACGAAGAAACACGTAAGGATTTCTGGGGATTCATTTCACGCAATCACAGACTTTTTACCACACAAAACGCATGGATGGCAACCTGAGTTACAAATGATGGCTTTTTGTGGCTTGCCAGTCGAACAAGGCATAGAATGGTGGGAGCTATTAATAATCAAATTATATTTTATTTAATATTATATAAAATAATATGTTCTCATTATTGTTGGTTGCTGTTGCTAATAAAATATTCAAATCACATTCTCTAGTAAAATATTTCACATGGATCTGTAAAAATGTATCATAGGGAACGATTATAATAATTTGGATGAGTGTGTTTTATGCCAAAAATAATTACGTGTGAATATTTGACACGGTATTCGGGCACGGCCTAACTGTTGCTTATGAAACAATTTCGCCAAAAATTGAATTTGACGGTTTGAAATGCTGGTTTGTCGTTTTGCATTAGGCAATGTCTTAACAACTTAATCGACCAAAAATTGACTAAAAAATAAACTAAACCATAAAAGTAGAGTTGTTGTTGATCAATCTTTATGATATTGTATATTAAACCAAAGTAACAAAGGTTCACAAAAGAGAGCTTTGTTACACGAAATATTGCTAAAATAAGGTTTTGGTCGACTAAATACAACAAACAACATTTGTTCTCGTACAATATTCTCGCTTGCATGCACAATTCAAATTGCTTTTTTTCTCCATTTAAACAGCCAATATAAAATGCCAACCAGAAACGTATGTTGATTAAAAATTGTTGGAAATTTGTTTAATTGAAAATGAGATGAAGAGAGAGAGAGAAAGAGAGAGAGAGATGAGACGCCAATGACTGATTGATTATGTTTCGCCCAAAGAGTTGATGGGAAAAAAAACAAAATCAATTTGCGTTTGCCTGTTTATTCTGTATTGAAAAATCCGAATTTCTGTACGCATACAGCCGTCTCTGATTACTATGCTTTTAATAATTTGGTATTTCAGTATTCATTACAAGGTACACAAACAATGCAAATTTAATACTTTTCATACCTGGATTAAACAGAAAGAAAGAATTTTAAGAACAGCAGTGGCTCCTTCTATTCAGCGTCTTGCCAATCAAAATTTTACTTCCAAAATAAAAATAATTCTCACGGTAATATGTAGGAATTTGAAATTGTGTACACATCTCTATACAGTTAAGCCAAGTGAATGATCACAATATATATATATATATAAATTATCACTTTGCCCACAATTCCGCCTGCATTTGGCACATGAAATAAACAATTGTTTGCTTACGTTTATAAATTTTGTCTTGTGTCTTTGTAAATATATTTAAATAAAATCACATTAATTGTAATCTTAATTCCTTCGTTCAAACGATAAATTATGGCCTCTGCAGAACAAACGGAACAAACAACGTTGTTCTATTTGGCGACTGTGACAATTTATTTTTATTTTTCTACTCTAGTGTTTACGTATTGTACCGGCTAATAAACCAACATGAAATCGTATTGTGTTTTAAATATTTTTCAAGTGACACTGATCACACTAACATAAAATAAGTGATCGTGTCATGAATTTAGAGTACAATCAAGATGTCATCAATAAAATATAAAGTGTGAGATCTTTAAAAAAAACAGTCTCGCGTCTCGCCGCTCAAAATGTGTTTTTGTTTTTTTTACCCATATGATCGTGATGATCGCATGTTGTTTTTTTTTTTCTTTTTGTTTTTCTTATTTTGGATTAATTTATATAAATAACAATAAGAAAAATAAATTAAAATTATTTATTTAAGAATTTATTTTAGAAATAACAAAAAAAAAAAAAAACTTGGAATAACAATTTCGCGCGCGATCAGCAATACAAACAGATGGTCGTCGTGATGTACTATTTTAAGATTACTAATCTTGATTCTCTTTAGAAATATTAACACTTCAAACTGATTGATGTGCAATGCGGCCTGATTAACAATTTTTTTGTTTTTTTTTTGTTTTATTCTAGGTGTTTTAATTTACGAAATGCTCGTCGGTTATCCACCATTTTATGATGACAATCCATTTGGAATTTATGAGAAAATTTTAAGTGGTAAAATTGAGTGGCCCCGACACATGGATCCAATTGCAAAAGATTTGGTGAAAAAACTTTTGGTGCAGGACCGAACCAAGCGATTGGGTAATATGAAAAATGGTTCTGATGATATAAAACGGCATCGCTGGTTTAAGCATTTAGATTGGGAGGATGTTAAAAATAAAAAATTACGGGTAAGTGTATATGTAAATACGAGTACTTACAATAACGTCATACGGAAGCAACAAAATATTTTTGTTTTTCAATTTCAAATTAATCATATATGAAAATGTATTTTAGTTGTTAATTAGTTTAATGAAAATGTTAATTTCTTAATGTTTTTACCTAGTTTCGTGTATTGTTAATTATCTACTAGTCAGTGTGAAAGAAAATCAATCACAATACTGATGGCAATCTGTATAGATTAGAAATTGAATGTGGTTGTGTTAATTTCGGAGTCACATATTTGGTCATTCAATCACTATAGCTCATGGATTTGGTGCCCAGTAACACACTATAATATGATTAACTAGATCATTAGAGAAATACCTCGTCAAACATAGAAATGATATTTTAGATCGTCTCATCTTTTACGGATGTGAAGTTAGCCCGAAAACAAGCATTTTCATCCCGAAAAATTGATGTGTCCTCACTAAAATCAATATAAAAAGCCTTTCAGCCCGAAAAATCATAGAAAATTACGTAAAATTACACTCCATCCTGAAAAAAAATATTTATACTTGAAACAAGATTTTTAGTCATGATTTTTTCAGGCATTCATATTTTAAAATCTGGTACAAATGAATGCATTTTAGCACGAAAATATTTAGAAAAATGGAGGTGTGGCCAACACACGACTTTCTTTTACGAACAGAGAATTTTGAGAAATTTTATTTTTTTTTAATTTTTTGGAAACATTTTGTATTAAGTAGTTTTTTCTAAACCTTATACTTTTTAAGGTATTTGCAAAATAAATTTTCTGGACCAAGGAAGTGGCCACCTCCGGTTAGCCGATTTGGAGTAAAATTCACTGGGACCTCCCAATTTATCAAAAAAGCTTAAATCTGAAGTTTCAGTTCGATTGGTTAAACCATCTGGGCTGTACAGGTGGTTGCAGATGATATGTACTGTACTGTTGTAGACATACTTACTGTGTAGACTGTACGAACTACAAACGGCATGCAGGGTGAGAGTCGGACTTTGATCAAATGACGTTATAAATAAGAACACATATATAATAAATGTAATAATAAAGAATTAAATATAATATATATTTAGTGTTTATATAACTAATAAAACATGGTGTCAGATGTGTGAATTGAATATGTACTGTATATTCAATTAAATGTAAAAGACTACAATAATATATAAAAGAAAAGTGAAAAAGTGAGGTTAAAGTAAATTTATTATCTGCCGCGTGTTACCGTATTACCACATATAATGGAAAAGCAACTGATGGAGTTCATCAAAACGCAGTCGGAGATGATGGAGAAAATGGTAACACATCTTAAAAATACATATATCCGTTGACCCTAAAGACGCCGATATAACAGTTTCCAACAATGTACCGTGGCCACCTCCATTGAATGTTGAATTTGGAGATATTCGAGAAAATTTCGAGAATTTTTGTGTCAAGCACTCAAGCTGGAACGACTATACCATAGCCACCGGTATAAATCTTTGGCCAGCAACGAGAAATAAGCAGAAAGCAAGCACTAACCAAATGGAAAATGAAAGCTTTGACACGTATTTGATTCGAATAAAACGACTAATCAAACTATGTAATTATCCGACGAACATGTCAGATGAGTTACTGAGGGATCGCATCGTTTTCGCTATTTGAAATAGTTCAGTGATGAAAAATTTAATGGAAAAGGGTGATTTGACGTTACAACTTGCCATTGACACGTGCAGAATCAGCGAAGCTACTCAGTGCAGGGTAAAAAATATGACGACAGAAAATAATGTGCAAACTAGTGTTCCGATAAATAAAATTTCAAACACAAGGGGGCAAACAAGCGCAAGTAATGTTCTTAAAAAATGTCGGTTTTGTGGTGCGAAACACAAGTTTGAAAAGGGATGTTGTCCAGCTTTGGGTCATATTTGTGACATATACAAATATAAACACCATTTTGAATCGTGCTGTAGACGTAGAAATAAAGAATCTGATAAAAATTCAAAATTTCATCGTTCTAATAAAGTTAATCAAATTGACTGTGATGAAGAGGCAGAACAATTCAGATCCAGTGATGAAAGCTTTAAAATATGCAAGGTGATGACATCATTCAGTAAAAATAAAGTTACGGCAATTCTTCGTTTAAAATTTAATTCAGTTTGGGAGAATGTCGAATGGATGCTGCACACAGGATCTAATGCATGTCTCATGGGCTGGCAACAATATTCTAAGCTCATGAATAAATCTAACCCAGAAACGCTTCCAACACAATAAGGACTGATAGATTTCAATGGAAATCCTATACCATCAATTGGAGAGGCGCATATTCTATGTAAAATCGATAACCGAATAGTATCTATAGTTTTTCAAATCATAAAACGCAACCACCAACCATTATTATCTTTAAACGCTTGTTCAGCTCTTAAACTGATTGCATATAGTTCTGAAGTAAAAAATTTTCCAGTACCGTCCAAAGCTGATTACCTCATTGAATCGGTATCAGCTACTGCAGTGGAAAGAACTACAGACAATCATAGGTCAAAAGCGAATGCAGAGCGAATAGTGAACAAATATTCGGATATATTTGAAGGATATGGTACAATTCCCGGCGAAGTGGAGTTAGAAATTGACGAAAGCATTAAACCCGTCATTCAACATGCGCGCCGTATTCCCGTGACGTATCGTCATCGTTTAAAGACTGAGTTAGATGACTTGGTTAATGATGGGCTGATTGAATGTGTAGAGCATCACACTGATTGGGTGAGTAAAATTTTAATAGTTCAACGTAACAATTCTTTTCGAATATGTTTAGATCCTATACCGTTGAACAAAGCTTTGAAAAGACCCAACTATCAGTTCACGACAATTGATGAAATCCTACCAGAGTTAGGCAGGGCTAAAGTGTTTTCCACTTGTGACGCTAAAAAAGGATTTTGGCAAGTGCAACCGTCGGAGTCAAGTAGCAACTTAACATGCTTTTGGACACCATTCGGAAGATATAAATGGTTAAGGATGCCATTTGGTATTACATCGGCACCAGAAATTTTCCAGATGAAAATATACCAGCTCGTACACGATCTTCCAGGCGTAGAGGTACTCGCAGACGATTTATTGATATTTGGTCGAAGAAGCGACAGCCGATCATGATAGAAATCTCGAGAATTTATTCATGCGTCTCCAAAAAAACAACGTTAATTCGTCATTTTGTGACAATCATCAGTTAAGTTCTTTGGACACGTGTTAAGTAAGGAAGGTTTGAAAGTCGACGAAACCAAAATGGCCATCAGAAATATGAAAATACCTTCAAATATAAATGGCCTACAAAGATTTATTGGTATGGTTAACTATTTATCCAGATACATAAGAGATTTAAGTATTCAGTTTACACCATTACGTGAACTTATCCATGAAAACACTCCATGGAAGTGAACTCAGTCGGAGGAAGATGAATACTCCAGCAGTACGGGTTTGGGTGCTGCAATGTTCCAGGAAGACAAGGTTATCTGTCAGGCTTCCAGAACGCTGGCTTTAGGACGGCAAAAATCTAAAATGCTGCGAATACGTTGGTCAATAGCTCTATTAATAGGCTTCAGGATCTGTATTTATTTTGCCAAATTGCATTTTGATTGCTCGAATATTTCAAAACATTTCATAGAAAATTCGATTGTATTGAAAATCAACTGGGCTATAGCCCACAGATTTTAGACGGCAGAAATCTAAAATGCTGCGATTACCTTGGTCAATAGCTCTATCAATAGGCTTCAGGATCTGTATTTATTTAGCCAACTTGCATTTGGATTGCTCGAATATTTCTAAACATTTCATAGAAAATTCGATTGTATTGAAAATCAACTGGGCTATAGCCCACAGATTTTAGACGGCAAAATCTAAAATGCTGCGATTACGTTGGTCAATAGCTCTATCAATAGGCTTCAGGATCTGTATTTATTTTGCAAATTTGCATTTGGATTGCTCGAATATTTCTAAACATTTCATGGAAAAATCTATTGTATTGAAAATCAACTGGGCTATAAATAGCCCACAGATTTTCGACGGCAAAAATCTAAAATGCTGCGATTAAGTTGGTCAATAGCTCTATCAATAGGCTTCAGGATCTGTATTTATTTTGCCAACTTGCATTTGGATTGCTCGAATATTTCTAAACATTTCATGGAAAATTCGATTTTATTGAAAATCAACTGGGCTATAGCCCACAGATTTTGGATGGCAAAAATCTAAAATGCTCCGATTACGTTGGTCAATAGCTCTATCAATAGGCTTCAGGATCTGTATTTATTTAGCCAACTTGCATTTGGATTGCTCGAATATTTCTAAACATTTCATGGCAAATTCGATTTTAATGAAAATCAACTGGGCTATAGCCCACACATTTTGGACGGCAAAAATCTAAAATGCTGCGATTAAGTTGGTCAATAGCTCTATCAATAGGCTTCAGGATCTGTATTTATTTTGCCAACTTGCATTTGGATTGCTCGAATATTTCTAAACATTTCATGGCAAATTCGATTTTAATGAAAATCATCTGTGCTATAGCCCACACATTTTGGACGGCAAAAATCTAAAATGCTCCGATTACGTTGGTCAATAGCTCTATCAATAGGCTTCAGGATCTGTATTTATTTAGCCAACATGCATTTGGATTGCTCGAATATTTCTAAACATTTCATGGAAAATTCGATTTTATTGAAAATCAACTGGGCTATAGCCCATAGATTTTGGACGGCAAAAATCTAAAATGCTGCGATTACGTTGGTCAATAGCTTTATCAATAGGCTTCAGGATCTGTATTTATTTAGCCAACTTGCATTTGGATTGCTCGAATATTTCTAAACATTTCATAGAAAATTCGATTGTATTAAAAATCAACTGGGCTATAGCCCACAGATTTTGGACGGCAAAAATTTAAAATGCTCCGATTACGTTGGTCAATAGCTCTATCAATAGGCTTCAGGATCTGTATTTATTTTGCCAACTTGCATTTAGTTTGCTCGAATATTTCTAAACATTTCATGGAAAATTCGATTGTATTGAAAATCAACTGGGCTATATATAGCCCACAGATTTTGGATGGCAAAAATCTAAAATTCTCCGATTACGTTGGTCAATAGCTCTATAAATAGGCTTCAGGATCTGTATTTATTTTGCCAACTTGCATTTGGATTGCTCGAATATTTCTAAACATTTCATAGAAAATTCGATTGTATTGAAAATCAACTGTGCTATAGCCCACAGATTTTGGACGGCAAAAATCTAAAATGCTACGATAACGTTGGACAATAGCTCTATCAATAGGCTTCAAGATCTGTATTTATTTAGCCAACTTGCATTTGGATTGCTCGAATATTTCTAAACATTTCATGGAAAATTCGATTTTATTGAAAATCAACTGGGCTATAGCCCACAGATTTTGGACGGCAAAAATCTAAAATGCTGCGATTACATTGGTCAATAGCTTTATCAATAGGCTTCAGGATCTGTATTTATTTAGCCAACTTGCATTTGGATTGCTCGAATATTTCAAAACATTTCATAGAAAATTCGATTGTATTGAAAGTCAACTGGGCTATAGCCCACAGATTTTAGACGGCAAAAATCTAAAATGCTCCGATTACGTTGGTCAATAGCTCTATCAATAGGTTCAGGATCTGTATTTATTTTACCAACTTGCATTTGGATTGCTCGAATATTTCAAAACATTTTATAGAAAATTCGATTGTATTGAAAATCAACTGGGCTATAGCCCACAGATTTTAGACGGCAGAAATCTAAAATGCTGCGATTACCTTGGTCAATAGCTCTATCAATAGGCTTCAGGATCTGTATTTATTTAGCCAACTTGCATTTGGATTGCTCGAATATTTCTAAACATTTCATGGAAAATTCGATTGTATTGAAAATCAACTGGGCTATAGCCCACAGATTTTAGACGGCAAAATCTAAAATGCTGCGATTACGTTGGTCAATAGCTCTATCAATAGGCTTCAGGATCTGTATTTATTTTGCCAATTTGCATTTGGATTGCTCGAATATTTCTAAACATTTCATGGAAAATTCGATTTTATTGAAAATCGACTGGGCTATATATAGCCCACAGATTTTGAATGGCAAAAATCTAGAATGCTCCGATTACGTTGGTCAATAGCTCTATCAATAGGTTCAGGATCTGTATATATTTTACCAACTTGCATTTGGATTGCTCGAATATTTCAAAACATTTTATAGAAAATTCGATTGTATTGAAAATCAACTGGGCTATCTCACAGATTTTGGACGGCAAAAATCTAAAATGCTGCGATTAAGTTGGTCAATAGCTCTATCAATAGGCTTCAGGATCTGTATTTATTTTATAAATTTGCATTTGGATTGCTCGAATATTTCTAAACATTTCATGGAAAATTGGATTTTATTGAAAATCAACTGGGCTATAGCCCACAGATATTGGACGGCAAAAATCTAAAATGCTGCGATTACATTGGTCAATAGCTCTATCAATAGGCTTCAGGATCTGTATTTATTTAGCCAACTTGCATTTGGATTGCTCGAATATTTCTAAACATTTCATAGAAAATTCGATTGTATTGAAAATCAACTGGGCTATAGCCCACAGATTTTGGACGGCAAAAATCTAAAATGCTGCGATTACGTTGGTCAATAGCTCTATCAATAGGCATCAGGATCTGTATTTATTTTACCAACTTGCATTTGGATTGCTCGAATATTTCTAAACGTTTCATGGAAAATTCGATTGTATTGAAAATCAACTGTGCTATAGCCCACAGATTTTGGACGGCAAAAATCTAAAATGCTACGATAACGTTGGTCAATAGCTCTATCAATAGGCTTCAAGATCTGTATTTATTTTGCCAACTTGCATTTGGATTGCTCGAATATTTCTAAACATTTCATGGAAAATTCGATTTTATTGAAAATCAACTGGGCTATAGCCCACAGATTTTGGATGGCAAAAATCTAAAATGCTCCGATTACGTTGGTCAATAGCTCTATCAATAGGCTTCAGGATCTGTATTTATTTAGCCAACATGCATTTGGATTGCTCAAATATTTCTAAACATTTCATGGAAAATTCGATTTTATTGAAAATCAACTGGGCTATAGCCCACAGATTTTAGACGGCAAAAATCTAAAATGCTCCGATTACGTTGGTCAATAGCTCTATCAATAGGCTTCAGGATCTGTATTTATTTAGCCAACATGCATTTGGATTGCTCAAATATTTCTAAACATTTCATGGAAAATTCGATTTTATTGAAAATCAACTGGGCTATAGCCCACAGATTTTGGCTGGCAAAAATCTAAAATGCTCCGATTACGTTGGTCAATAGCTCTATCAATAGGCTTCAGGATCTGTATTTATTTAGCCAACATGCATTTGGATTGCTCAAATATTTCTAAACATTTCATGGAAAATTCGATTTTATTGAAAATCAACTGGGCTATAGCCCACAGATTTTGGATGGCAAAAATCTAAAATGCTCCGATTACGTTGGTCAATAGCTCTATCAATAGGCTTCAGGATCTGTATTTATTTAGCCAACATGCATTTGGATTGCTCAAATATTTCTAAACATTTCATGGAAAATTCGATTTTATTGAAAATCAACTGGGCTATAGCCCACAGATTTTGGACGGCAAAAATCTAAAATGCTGCGATTACATTGGTCAATAGCTTTATCAATAGGCTTCAGGATCTGTATTTATTTAGCCAACTTGCATTTGGATTGCTCGAATATTTCTAAACATTTCATAGAAAATTCGATTGTATTGAAAATCAACTGGGCTATAGCCCACAGATTTTAGACGGCAAAAATCTAAAATGCTCCGATTACGTTGGTCAATAGCTCTATCAATAGGCTTCAGGATCTGTATTTATTTAGCCAACTTGCATTTGGATTGCTCGAATATTTCTAAACATTTCATAGAAAATTCGATTGTATTGAAAATCAACTGGGCTATAGCCCACAGATTTTGGACGGCAAAAATCTAAAATGCTGCGATTACGTTGGTCAATAGCTCTATCAATAGGCATCAGGATCTGTATTTATTTTACCAACTTGCATTTGGATTGCTCGAATATTTCTAAACGTTTCATGGAAAATTCGATTGTATTGAAAATCAACTGGGCTATAGCCCACAGATTTTGGACGGCAAAAATCTAAAATGCTACGATAACGTTGGTCAATAGCTCTATCAATAGGCTTCAAGATCTGTATTTATTTTGCCAACTTGCATTTGGATTGCTCGAATATTTCTAAACATTTCATGGAAAATTCGATTTTATTGAAAATCAACTGGGCTATAGCCCACAGATTTTGGACGGCAAAAATCTAAAATGCTGCGATTACGTTGGTCAATAGCTTTATCAATAGGCTTCAGGATCTGTATTTATTTAGCCAACTTGCATTTGGATTGCTCGAATATTTCTAAACATTTCATGGAAAATTCGATTTTATTGAAAATCAACTGGGCTATAGCCCACAGATTTTGGATGGCAAAAATCTAAAATGCTCCGATTACGTTGGTCAATAGCTCTATCAATAGGCTTCAGGATCTGTATTTATTTAGCCAACATGCATTTGGATTGCTCAAATATTTCTAAACATTTCATGGAAAATTCGATTTTATTGAAAATCAACTGGGCTATAGCCCACAGATTTTAGACTGCAAAAATCTAAAATGCTCCGATTACGTTGGTCAATAGCTCTATCAATAGGCTTCAGGATCTGTATTTATTTTGCCAACTTGCATTTGGATTGCTCGAATATTTCTAAACATTTCATGGAAAATTCGATTTTATTGAAAATCAACTGGGCTATAGCCCACACATTTTGGACGGCAAAAATCTAAAATGCTCCGATTACGTTGGTCAATAGCTCTATCAATAGGCTTCAGGATCTGTATTTATTTAGCCAACATGCATTTGGATTGCTCAAATATTTCTAAACATTTCATGGAAAATTCGATTTTATTGAAAATCAACTGGGCAATAGCCCACAGATTTTGGATGGCAAAAATCTAAAATGCTGCGATTACGTTGGTCAATAGCTCTATCAATAGGCTTCAGGATCTGTATTTATTTAGCCAACATGCATTTGGATTGCTCAAATATTTCTAAACATTTCATGGAAAATTCGATTTTATTGAAAATCAACTGGGCTATAGCCCACAGATTTTGGATGGCAAAAATCTAAAATGCTCCGATTACGTTGGTCAATAGCTCTATCAATATGCTTCAGGATCTGTATTTATTTAGCCAACATGCATTTGGATTGCTCAAATATTTCTAAACATTTCATGGAAAATTCGATTTTATTGAAAATCAACTGGGCTATAGCCCACAGATTTTGGACGGCAAAAATCTAAAATGCTCCGATTACATTGGTCAATAGCTTTATCAATAGGCTTCAGGATCTGTATTTATTTAGCCAACTTGCATTTGGATTGCTCGAATATTTCTAAACATTTTATAGAAAATTCGGTTGTATTGAAAATCAACTGGGCTATAGCCCACAGATTTTAGACGGCAAAAATCTAAAATGCTCCGATTACGTTGGTCAATAGCTCTATCAATAGGCTTCAGGATCTGTATTTATTTTGCCAACTTGCATTTGGATTGCTCGAATATTTCTAAACATTTCATAGAAAATTCGATTGTATTGAAAATCAACTGGGCTATAGCCCACAGATTTTGGACGGCAAAAATCTAAAATGCTGCGATTACCTTGGTCAATAGCTCTATCAATAGGCTTCAGGATCTGTATTTATTTAGCCAACATGCATTTGGATTGCTCAAATATTTCTAAACATTTCATGGAAAATTCGATTGTATTGAAAATGTGTGGGCTATAGCCCACACATTTTGGACGGCAAAAATCTAAAATGCTGCGATTAAGTTGGTCAATAGCTCTATCAATAGGCTTCAGGATCTGTATTTATTTTGCCAACTTGCATTTGGATTGCTCGAATATTTCTAAACATTTCATGGAAAATTCGATTTTATTGAAAATCAACTGGGCTATAGCCCACAGATTTTGGATGGCAAAAATCTAAAATGCTCCGATTACGTTGGTCAATAGCTCTATCAATAGGCTTCAGGATCTGTATTTATTTAGCCAACTTGCATTTGGATTGCTCGAATATTTCTAAACATTTCATGGAAAATTCGATTTTATTGAAAATCAACTGGGCTATAGCCCACAGATTTTGGATGGCAAAAATCTAAAATGCTCCGATTACGTTGGTCAATAGCTCTATCAATAGGCTTCAGGATCTGTATTTATTTAGCCAACTTGCATTTGGATTGCTCGAATATTTCTAAACATTTCATAGAAAATTCGATTGTATTGAAAATCAACTGGGCTATAGCCCACAGATTTTGGACGGCAAAAATCTAAAATGCTGCGATTACGTTGGTCAATAGCTCTATCAATAGGCATCAGGATCTGTATTTATTTTACCAACTTGCATTTGGATTGCTCGAATATTTCTAAACGTTTCATGGAAAATTCGATTGTATTGAAAATCAACTGTGCTATAGCCCACAGATTTTGGACGGCAAAAATCTAAAATGCTACGATAACGTTGGTCAATAGCTCTATCAATAGGCTTCAAGATCTGTATTTATTTTGCCAACTTGCATTTGGATTGCTCGAATATTTCTAAACATTTCATGGAAAATTCGATTTTATTGAAAATCAACTGGGCTATAGCCCACAGATTTTAGACGGCAAAAATCTAAAATGCTGCGATTAAGTTGGTCAATAGCTCTATCAATAGGCTTCAGGATCTGTATTTATTTTGCCAACTTGCATTTGGATTGCTCGAATATTTCTAAACATTTCATGGAAAATTCGATTTTATTGAAAATCAACTGGGCTATAGCCCACAGATTTTGGATGGCAAAAATCTAAAATGCTCCGATTACGTTGGTCAATAGCTCTATCAATAGGCTTCAGGATCTGTATTTATTTAGCCAACATGCATTTGGATTGCTCAAATATTTCTAAACATTTCATGGAAAATTCGATTTTATTGAAAATCAACTGGGCTATAGCCCACAGATTTTGGACGGCAAAAATCTAAAATGCTGCGATTACATTGGTCAATAGCTTTATCAATAGGCTTCAGGATCTGTATTTATTTAGCCAACTTGCATTTGGATTGCTCGAATATTTCTAAACATTTCATAGAAAATTCGATTGTATTGAAAATCAACTGGGCTATAGCCCACAGATTTTAGACGGCAAAAATCTAAAATGCTGCGATTACCTTCGTCAATAGCTCTATCAATAGGCTTCGGGATCTGTATTTATTTAGCCAACTTGCATTTGGATTGCTCGAATATTTCTAAACATTTCATAGAAAATTCGATTGTATTGAAAATCAACTGGGCTATAGCCCACAGATTTTAGACGGCAAAATCTAAAATGCTGCGATTACGTTGGTCAATAGCTCTATCAATAGGCTTCAGGATCTGTATTTATTTTGCCAATTTGCATTTGGATTGCTCGAATATTTCTAAACATTTCATGGAAAATTCGATTTTATTGAAAATCAACTGGGCTATAGCCCACAGATTTTGGATGGCAAAAATCTAAAATGCTCCGATTACGTTGGTCAATAGCTCTATCAATAGGCTTCAGGATCTGTATTTATTTAGCCAACTTGCATTTGGATTGCTCGAATATTTCTAAACATTTCATGGAAAATTCTATTTTAATGAAAATCAACTTGGCTATAGCCCACACATTTTGGACGGCAAAAATCTAAAATGCTCCGATTACGTTGGTCAATAGCTCTATCAATAGGCTTCAGGATCTGTATTTATTTAGCCAACATGCATTTGGATTGGTCGAATATTTCTAAACATTTCATGGAAAATTCGATTTTATTGAAAATCAACTGGGCTATAGCCCACAGATTTTGGATGGCAAAAATCTAAAATGCTCCGATTACGTTGGTCAATAGCTCTATCAATAGGCTTCAGGATCTGTATTTATTTAGCCAACTTGCATTTGGATTGCTCGAATATTTCTAAACATTTCATGGAAAATTCGATTTTATTGAAAATCAACTGGGCTATAGCCCACAGATTTTAGACGGCAAAAATCTAAAATGCTGCGATTACGTTGGTCAATAGCTCTATCAATAGGCTTCAGGATCTGTATTTATTTTGCCAACTTGCATTTGGATTGCTCGAATATTTCTAAACATTTCATGGAAAATTCGATTGTATTGAAAATCAACTGGGCTAGCCCACAGATTTTGGACGGCAAAAATCTAAAATGCTCCGATTACGTTGGTCAATAGCTCTATCAATAGGCTTCAGGATCTGTATTTATTTTATAAATTTGCATTTGGATTGCTCGAATATTTCTAAACATTTCATGGAAAATTCGATTTTATTGAAAATCAACTGGGCTATAGCCCACAGATTTTGGATGGCAAAAATCTAAAATGCTCCGATTACGTTGGTCAATAGCTCTATCAATAGGCTTCAGGATCTGTATTTATTTAGCCAACATGCATTTGGATTGCTCAAATATTTCTAAACATTTCATGGAAAATTCGATATTATTGAAAATCAACTGGGCTATAGCCCACAGATTTTGGATGGCAAAAATCTAAAATGCTCCGATTACGTTGGTCAATAGCTCTATCAATAGGCTTCAGGATCTGTATTTATTTAGCCAACATGCATTTGGATTGCTCAAATATTTCTAAACATTTCATGGAAAATTCGATTTTATTGAAAATCAACTGGGCTATAGCCCACAGATTTTGGACGGCAAAAATCTAAAATGCTGCGATTACATTGGTCAATAGCTTTATCAATAGGCTTCAGGATCTGTATTTATTTTGCCAACTTGCATTTGGATTGCTCGAATATTTCTAAACATTTCATAGAAAATTCGATTGTATTGAAAATCAACTGGGCTATAGCCCACAGATTTTAGACGGCAAAAGTCTAAAATGCTCCGATTACGTTGGTCAATAGCTCTATCAATAGGCTTCAGGATCTGTATTTATTTTGCCAACTTGCATTTGGATTGCTCGAATATTTCTAAACATTTCATAGAAAATTCGATTGTATTGAAAATCAACTGGGCTATAGCCCACAGATTTTGGACGGCAAAAATCTAAAATGCTGCGATTACGTTGGTCAATAGCTCTATCAATAGGCTTCAGGATCTGTATTTATTTAGCCAACATGCATTTGGATTGCTCAAATATTTCTAAACATTTCATGGAAAATTCGATTTTATTGAAAATCAACTGGGCTATAGCCCACAGATTTTGGATGGCAAAAATCTAAAATGCTCCGATTACGTTGGTCAATAGCTCTATCAATAGGCTTCAGGATCTGTATTTATTTTGCCAACATGCATTTGGATTGCTCAAATATTTCTAAACATTTCATGGAAAATTCGATTTTATTGAAAATCAACTGGGCTATAGCCCACAGATTTTGGACGGCAAAAATCTAAAATGCTGCGATTACATTGGTCAATAGCTTTATCAATAGGCTTCAGAATCTGTATTTATTTAGCCAACTTGCATTTGGATTGCTCGAATATTTCTAAACATTTCATAGAAAATTCGATTGTATTGAAAATCAACTGGGCTATAGCCCACAGATTTTAGACGGCAAAAATCTAAAATGATCCGATTACGTTGGTCAATAGCTCTATCAATAGGCTTCAGGATCTGTATTTATTTTGCCAACTTGCATTTGGATTGCTCGAATATTTCTAAACATTTCATGGAAAATTCGATTTTATTGAAAATCAACTGGGCTATAGCCCACAGATTTTAGATGGCAAAAATCTAAAATGCTCCGATTACGTTGGTCAATAGCTCTATCAATAGGCTTCAGGATCTGTATTTATTTTGCCAACTTGCATTTGGATTGCTCGAATATTTCTAAACATTTCATGGAAAATTCGATTGTATTGAAAATCAACTGGGCTATAGCCCACAGATTTTAGACGGCAAAAATCTAACATGCTCCGATTACGTTGGTCAATAGCTTTATCAATAGGCTTCAGGATCTGTATTTATTTAGCCAACTTGCATTTGGATTGCTCGAATATTTCTAAACATTTCATGGAAAATTCGATTGTATTGAAAATCAACTGGGCTATAGCCCACACATTTTGGACGGCAAAAATCTAAAATGCTCCGATTACGTTGGTCAATAGCTCTATCAATAGGCTTCAGGATCTGTATTTATTTAGCCAACATGCATTTGGATTGGTCGAATATTTCTAAACATTTCATGGAAAATTCGATTTTATTGAAAATCAACTGGGCTATATAGCCCACAGATTTTGGATGGCAAAAATCTAAAATGCTCCGATTACGTTGGTCAATAGCTCTATCAATAGGCTTCAGGATCTGTATTTATTTAGCCAACTTGCATTTGGATTGCTCGAATATTTCTAAACATTTCATGGAAAATTCGATTTTAATGAAAATCAACTGGGCTATAGCCCACAGATTTTGGACGGCAAAAATCTAAAATGCTCCGATTACATTGGTCAATAGCTTTATCAATAGGCTTCAGGATCTGTATTTATTTAGCCAACTTGCATTTGGATTGCTCGAATATTTCTAAACATTTCATAGAAAATTCGATTGTATTGAAAATCAACTGGGCTATAGCCCACAGATTTTAGACGGCAAAAATCTAAAATGCTCCGATTACGTTGGTCAATAGCTCTATCAATAGGCTTCAGGATCTGTATTTATTTTGCCAACTTGCATTTGGATTGCTCGAATATTTCTAAACATTTCATGGAAAATTCGATTTTATTGAAAATCAACTAGGCTATAGCCCACAGATTTTGGATGGCAAAAATCTAAAATGCTCCGATTACGTTGGTCAATAGCTCTATCAATAGGCTTCAGGATCTGTATTTATTTTACCAACTTGCATTTGGATTACTCGAATATTTCTAAATATTTCATTGAAAATTCGATTGTATTGAAAATCAACTGGGCTATAGCCCACACATTTTGGACGGCAAAAATCTAAAATGCTGCGATTAAGTTGGTCAATAGCTCTATCAATAGGCTTCAGGATCTGTATTTATTTTGCCAACTTGCATTTGGATTGCTCGAATATTTCTAAACATTTCATGGAAAATTCGATTTTATTGAAAATCAACTGGGCTATAGCCCACAGATTTTGGATGGCAAAAATCTAAAATGCTCTGATTACGTTGGTCAATAGCTCTATCAATAGGCTTCAGGATCTGTATTTATTTAGCCAACATGCATTTGGATTGCTCAAATATTTCTAAACATTTCATGGAAAATTCGATTTTATTGAAAATCAACTGGGCTACAGCCCACAGATTTTGGACGGCAAAAATCTAAAATGCTGCGATTACATTGGTCAATAGCTTTATCAATAGGCTTCAGGATCTGTATTTATTTAGCCAACTTGCATTTGGATTGCTCGAATATTTCTAAACATTTCATAGAAAATTCGATTGTATTGAAAATCAACTGGGCTATAGCCCACAGATTTTAGACGGCAAAAATCTAAAATGCTGCGATTACCTTCGTCAATAGCTCTATCAATAGGCTTCGGGATCTGTATTTATTTAGCCAACTTGCATTTGGATTGCTCGAATATTTCTAAACATTTCATAGAAAATTCGATTGTATTGAAAATCAACTGGGCTATAGCCCACAGATTTTAGACGGCAAAATCTAAAATGCTGCGATTACGTTGGTCAATAGCTCTATCAATAGGCTTCAGGATCTGTATTTATTTTGCCAATTTGCATTTGGATTGCTCGAATATTTCTAAACATTTCATGGAAAATTCGATTTTATTGAAAATCAACTGGGCTATAGCCCACAGATTTTGGATGGCAAAAATCTAAAATGCTCTGATTACGTTGGTCAATAGCTCTATCAATAGGCTTCAGGATCTGTATTTATTTAGCCAACTTGCATTTGGATTGCTCGAATATTTCTAAACATTTCATGGAAAATTCGATTTTATTGAAAATCAACTGGGCTATAGCCCACAGATTTTGGATGGCAAAAATCTAAAATGCTCTGATTACGTTGGTCAATAGCTCTATCAATAGGCTTCAGGATCTGTATTTATTTAGCCAACTTGCATTTGGATTGCTCGAATATTTCTAAACATTTCATGGAAAATTCTATTTTAATGAAAATCAACTTGGCTATAGCCCACACATTTTGGACGGCAAAAATCTAAAATGCTCCGATTACGTTGGTCAATAGCTCTATCAATAGGCTTCAGGATCTGTATTTATTTAGCCAACATGCATTTGGATTGGTCGAATATTTCTAAACATTTCATGGAAAATTCGATTTTATTGAAAATCAACTGGGCTATAGCCCACAGATTTTGGATGGCAAAAATCTAAAATGCTCCGATTACGTTGGTCAATAGCTCTATCAATAGGCTTCAGGATCTGTATTTATTTAGCCAACTTGCATTTGGATTGCTCGAATATTTCTAAACATTTCATGGAAAATTCGATTTTATTGAAAATCAACTGGGCTATAACCGACAGATTTTAGACGGCAAAAATCTAAAATGATCCGATTACGTTGGTCAATAGCTCTATCAATAGGCTTCAGGATCTGTATTTATATAGCCAACTTGCCGTTTTCGCCTGTGTCAGATTCGACCAGATGATTGTTGGTCATACTTGCGTAATCAGAACGGATCATAAGCTGTTAATAAATATATTCAATAAAACGCTAATTAAATCACAAAAAGACTGTAGTTAATGCGTATTATACTGCAGCGTTATTCTTTGAAACTTGAATTCATTGAAGGTAAAAACAACATTATTTCGGAAACCCTATCAAGAGCAAATTATGAAGAAGATCCGGATGAAAACCAACAAGAAAATAATTTGTCGTAATCAAGTATTTGCCGAATAGATGTAGCTCAAGTGTCAGATGCCGAAAGACTAGTGCAAAGGGTCAAAATAATTAGCAGTCTCGGCATCACAACAAATCGTCTCAACATTATTAGGGAAGAAACTGCAAAAGATGTAAGTTTTCAAAAAATAATTACATTAATAAATAAGTGTCCGAAAAATATACGTAATTTATCCGATGATAAAAAGATTTATCATAAATTCAAACACGAGCTTTCCACGGAGAATGGATTGCTACTACAGAATGATAAAGTCCTGATTCCGTATAGTCTTCGTGGATTAACGATTGAAAAGGTACATACCAGTCATAATGGCATCGAAGCAACAGTAAATCTTGCTAAGCAAAACATATTTTGGCCTGGAATGACTTCCGAAATAAGAGATAAAGTAAATGATTGTTACATATGTGTCAAATATTCCGATTCCCAAATAAAACCTCCAATGCTTACACATGAAGTTCCAAACTATCCGTTCCAAATAGTATCAGTGGATGTTTTCTTTGAACATATCATAGGGAAGGCGCACAAATTTCTGATAACCGTCGACCATTATTCAGATTTTTTTTAAATAAATGAGTTAGATGATTTGAAACCAAATTCGACGATAAAAATGTGCAAAATAAATTTCAGTCGACATGGTATTCCAGAGACGGTACTGACAGATGGCGGAACAAACTTCGTATCCAGTGAATTCAGAGAATTTGCCAACAAATGGGGCTTTTCGCATATAACATCTGCGCCTTACCATCAACAGGCTAACGGCAAAGCAGAAGCCTCGGGTAAAATCGCAAAACGAATCATAAAAAAATCAAATGAAACAGGAGAAGACCTTTGGTATGCCCTATTACATTTTCGGAATATTCCCAACAAAATAGGTTCCAGTCCGTTCGGCCCACAAATGTTCCTGATCCCCATATTAAGGTAATGGGTTAACGGTTTGAAATTGGCAATGAACCTAACAAGCTTGTGCTTTATACCATTATGTAGAAATTTGGTGAAAGTCAGCATTGTAACAGGGGCGTGAAATATATGTTGGTATAAAAAACTAAGAAACACGGTCCGGAACTAAGACCTTAAGGTTAACCAATAACTATCTTATAATAATGGGATAATAACTGGCGTATTTCTGCAGATTATTATTGCAACGGATTCATTCAATTTTAAATGAATATTTTATTTAAATTATGAAATAAGCTACATTTTATTAAGTTTGAAGTGTAGTTGTTACCAAATAATTTTTTTCGTGCTACTAATGCTAATATAGGCGCATTTTATTTTATTTTTTTTTTTTGGTTTTCATGTATGCAATCTTTTTTGGGGCTCAAGGCACTCCCAACTCTTTCGCAGTTCATTTTACCGTCCATCTTTACGCCGCAGTAGCCAAATTGAGGAAGTACGGCTACAGACCCGCTTTTGTTTAAACCACCTGCACATTGCATTGCTTCGTGCCAGCCTATAGTGCTGACATGAAAGGTGGGTCGGCCCAAGGATTCTGCACAAAATTCTGTCTAAATTTTATTTTTAAAGTTCTAACAGTTGTCGATACTGTCATGTACATTCAATTTATTTTGAGATAACAAAAATTGTTGTTTGTTTGATGATTGTGATTTTTCAAATTTCGTTCCAGTTTCTAACGTAGATTACAAAATAATTGTTGTAGTAAATTAAAAATGTTTTGAGTCACATTTTTAGCCGTGATTTTTTTCTCGAAATTCAGCGGGGACACGATTTCGAAATGAATACCAATTTGAATTTGGTCAAATAAAATAGGCGCATTTTATTTGACCAAATTCAAATTGGTATTCATTTCGAAATCGTGTCCCCGCTGAATTTCGAATCACGGCTAATCATGTGACTCAAAATATTTTTGATATACAACAATTATTTTGTAATTTACGTTAGACACTGGGCCGTAAATTAAAAAATCACAATCACCAAACAAACAACAATTTTTGTTATGTCAAAATAAATTGAATGTATACATGACAGATAACTGTTAGAACTTTAAAATTAAAATTTAGCGAAGATTTCATGAGCCTGGTGCTAAACACAATAACTAAAAAATATTATTGGATTTTAAAAACCATGTACACACAGCGGGTATTCACGAATACCAAAATGGTATTGGATTCATGGCATTGTTGTTGTAAATGGTCAAATAAAATGCGCCTATTAATCCATCTTTAAGCAAACGAAAAAAAATATTATAATAAACATACTAAAGCTGTGCCTGAATACTGTGACCATGAAATTTTCACATCCGCAGATATTTTTTATTTTTACTGCCCTTCTACTTCTTCGCCAATTTTTTTAAACCAAATCAATTGGATCAAAATTCCGAAGTAAGCTAAATTATTATACATTGTTGTAGTAATGTAAAAATGCTTCGAGAATCAATATTATAAATTAACTAGTAATTACCCGTCAAAACTGACGGAAGTTTCTGACGGAAACTCAATATATAGTAGTTCACATATTTATTTGCTTTTTATACCCCTTACTTCCCCTTCCTAAAAGATCGTATCATATTTCAAAACCCCTCCATCTCCCAGGCGTAACATAAAAGTATTCACATTTTTAAATTATTTTAATCACGTGAAAGTGAATTTTGCAATTAAGAAAACGGGCTATCAATGATATGATCTATGTTCACTCCTCCCTATTTTTAACAAATCGTAACAAATCATGAAGCCACCCCCATGAAGCGTTACGTAATATGGCCCCATAGCCTGAAAAGTAAAATGTTTTTTTTTCCTAAAATAATACGAAATAAGACAATTTAATATTAATTCAATAATTCTTTTATCACAACGTTTCTTGTAAATGTACAGTTATCATTTATTATTGCGCCTTGGTATGAGAAATTGTTGATCAGCACTCTAAGGTTTTCATGATTTCGTACTCGCGTTAAAGCTACATAAAGCTGGCCATGAGCAAAAACAGGTTCTGGTAAAAACACCCCAACCTTATCGAATGATTGTCCCTGAGCCTTGTTAATCGTCATTGCAAAAGCCAAAATGATGGGAAATTGTCGTCGCTTCATTTGAAATCCTAAGCTGCTCTCGCTTGGTTCCAAGTCGATTCGGGGGATGCAAACTTCCGCTCCCTTATTGCTGCCTGCGATTATTTCCGCCTTGATATAATTCCTGAACAGCTTTTTCACGATCAATCGAGTTCCATTCAGAAGTCCCTTCTTTGGATCCAAATTCCTTAGCAACATGATGAACGCACCAACTTTCAATTTCAGTGAATGAGGAGGCATGCCAGAAGGGGTCTGAGAATTCAAAAATTCGACTGGAAAATCGATTGCATCGTTCGGGTCGTCGGAGATCATTGAGTCAATGCTCAGGAAGGTTGTTGCATCTCCCGGTAAAAGATCGAGAATGGCATTGTTGAGCTTTGTGACATGAACATTTTTTGGACTGAGAATGATTTTGTTGGCGACATCGGCGATTTCATCAGCAGTTGTTGTTCGAATTTCAACTCCAAAAATTGATCGAATGATTTTTTCACGCTCTATCATTTCCTCAGGAATTTCGACTAAATCGGGATCGGCTTCTTCCAGATCATTTCGCAATCTGTCATCGCCCAATTGCAAAACCCATTCGTTGAACTCTCGTTGTCCAAATGCTCGCATGTTGGTGATGAGAGTTCGCTGCTTTACATGCCGCCACAAAAGAGAATTTTTCACGCACATTTCGATGATATCAGCATTTTTTCCTCTGGGAACAACATTTGAGGTTTGTCGAAAGTCACCGCCAAGGATGAGAAGCTTGCCACCGAAAGGACGAATATTATTCATGATTCCTCACAGAAGCAGATCAATCACTCGAAGAGAATGCGAAGAAAGCATTGAAGCCTCATCGATAATGAGCATTGCAGCTTCTCGTAATTTAATGGATTACTGCGAGGGGATTTTCATGGATGACACCGATGTTTCGTTAGCAGAAAGCGGGATTTTGAAACCACTGTGGGCAGTTCTACTAACTAATAAATCCGCTGCAATTCCTGTCGTGGCGAAAGCATGAACAACTTTACTCTGGCCTCTTACATAACTCATCAAAGTGTTGTAAAGGTAAGTTTTTCCCGAACCGCCAGGACCGTCGAGGAAGAAAAATCTCGACTCAGCCATCGAATCATCAATTACAGCAGCAATCTCTTCGAAAATGGCACGCTGCATTGGGTTAAGGGTGGCGATCAAGTTTATGGCCATTTGAGCTTGCTCTTTGACATCGAAAACATGTTCGACGTTTTGAATCGGGCCCGGTTCAGGAAGGCGAAAATCTGCGCATTTCATGCCATTCATGCGCAAAATAACCTCAATGTCTTGAAGCAGTTTCTTTTCAGCGGTTATGTGATCGAAATACATGATGTAGTCGGCGATTAAATACTCCTTGAATTGCTCGAAAAGCGCAAGAAGATTTTTTGGCGAATTGAAGACACAAATCAAAGCAAATGTTAGGCGAATTTGATGCGGCATGCACACATGACTTGCTTCACTTAAACATCGTTCCCATTCGCTATCATCCTCAAGAAGGTTCATGGCTCGTGCTGCATCATTGAAGGTGTCAAAAATCACTGAATCGACGGTCTTAAGATCGGTAAAAATTTGAGCTCCACGAATGTATAGTAATAGCAGTCTCAAATAAAAGCGCTCGCGATCTTTCGGACTGACAGCATACATTCGAGTGATAATCCTATCTCCTCTCTGCTTGCGAACTTTCAAAATGCAAAAAGTTTTGTCAAATACGTAATGCTCAGGAATTTCGGAATACAAATATTGTCGAGCATTCTCGTCTGCGTGCTTGTTAAGCTCAAACCATGCAGTCAGATGTGTGTATCGGTGTTGAGCTCGATCAGCTGCAGCATCTTCTTGGCCGTCTTGAAAATAAACCATTTGTTGCCAACATGCGATCGATCGTTCATTGGATTTTCGAGCAGTCGCCAAATTGCTTCAGGAGCACAAACATAACGCGCATCGAGAAATTGCTTAATTTCATCATGAACAATCGGTCCTTGTGCACTTTATTCAACAGAAGCACAATCATATCCTTTGTATATATATTTGAAAATGTACTTGATTGCTTGAACGGTTTGGCAGGATTCGACGTTAATGTGACAATTGAATTTGCGTGTTAAAAATTTGTTGTATGGAACGAACTGACGATTATCAATTTTCCTTTCTCCTATTTGAATCTCAATTCCTTCACGACGACGATAAATGGGAAAACCATTAACTTCGGTTAACGTTTCCTTGCAAAAGGATTTCGGAAATGTTTTTGCACATTCACCTTTTTCCATGCAAGGCGCAAGTGGGTTCTCATTGCCGCAAGGTCCATGTATCATCGAGCGAACAACGATTTCATGCAATATGGGTTCCAGTTGCTGTTCAGGAATCTCAGCGCACACAAATCGATCAATCTTCTTGGCTGTGTCGATTTTTGAGTCATTGGCCAGAATGAAGGGCATGTGAGCATGGGAAAGTCCTCTTTTTTGAAACTCAATCGTGTAAACGTATGCAATGATATTTCCAAAACCTTGTTCTTTACTATGTCATCGAGTAGTGCTTTCAACTTAATGCTGAACACTCGAGCAACCAAATCTGGTCTGTCACCGGGCTGTTGTACAGGAAAAAGGTTCTCTCGAATCTCTGGCCAATTGGGATTGCATGTCATAGTAATGAAAAGATCAGGCTTGCGAGGGGAACCTTGAAATGAAGATGGCAAGATGACAGATCGACCAACTGTAGTTCCATGACGAATTGCCACATTATTCAAAACGTCCATTAGACCTCGATATTGCTCGACTCGTAAGCGTCCCTGCTGATTGCGCACAAAGTTCAAATTGTTGGCTTCAACTTGCAGATGAGCATCAACAGCCCACTGCTGAAACAATTTTCCGCCATGGAGAATTGGATTGAAGCGACCGACTCGAATGGCAATTTGTGCAACTTTCCATTGCAGAAGATTGATTTTAGTTCGCTTTCTCTCGGGACAATGAGCGGTATTCATTTGCATGTTTGGTTGCCAGCCAGCTTCTCCAAAAGGATAGAATAGTACGTATGTCATCGGATCCAAATGTAAACTTAAAATGTTGAGGTTGATGAGAGGTTGTTCATCATTACGTGGGTAAACTCGAAAATCACGTTCAAATGGATGCTGTCCGTCGGCAGAGCGAAAAATCATTGCCACCTCGTTAACTGTTGGAAGATCGTAACGACGTCTATCGTCATTACGATCGCGCCGAAATGCCATGTTCACAACGGGAAGCGTTCGATTGTCGGCTGCCGCTGCTTGTTCTTCCTCCCGCTCAACCTCACCAAGATTTCGGTAGGCTTTCGCATAAATATTTTGCTCTCGAATCATTTCATCCAAAGCGCTGACAATAGTTGCGTTCAATCGCGAATTAGCAGGATGATTCATGCGATCTTGATTCGCCATAGCTGAGTCGATAACATATAGCTGAGCATATTGTCGTTGCTCACCTTCAGCTGGATGCATGTGGCCAGTACGATGATAGATCTGACCGTGAACGCGAAAAACATAAGGGCCTCGTCCTTGAAACTGATGAATTTGCGCACCCATTGAAGCAAATGCAAGCATAGAGTTGTACGATCGAATGTTATCATGAAAGGCTTGAAAATGTGGGTGATGAGGATTACTGAGAAGCGCATGAAGAATAAACGGAAATTGTCGCATTTGCTGGCAGCTAGTTTCAAGCAATACAACTCCTTTGTGGCAACAAAATTTGAAGTTTCCATCCGACGATTTTTCAGCACTAAAATTGAGAGAATGGCAATGTCGACATTCAACATTCATCACACCACAACTGTGAGCATTAATTTCATTGTCTCGGAAGGTTTCATGATCAAAAATCGATGAATTCCCAGCGGCTCTCGATCTTCGCATCCGATTTGCATTTTGAGCTCTACGAATTATGCCTTCTCCCGGCATTTTATTTAAAAGTCGTTGGCGTTTTTGCTCATTATTGCGTTGACGACCTTCTTGCGACTGTCGATTTCTCCACCTTAGTTGTCGTTCACAATTCAAACGCAATTTCCGTCCTTCCGGAGTATCTCGTTCCATTCTAGTTAAAAAGTTTAAAATTTTGATTTCTCATGTAAAGTAAAATTTAAATAATTTAATCTTTTTCGGGAACATTGACATTTCAAAAGTTTTAATATTGCTTACATTTATTAAGGTCCATATAACAAATCTATTTACACAACGTCTGTGTAAATTCGTTAAAAATTGAGCGAAAGTTTCGCTCTAATTTTTCACACGTTAGTGCAATAATAAAAAACTATCTTTAAATTCAATAAAATGACACAATTTTAACACTTTATTCACACGTAAAACATAAGAACTAAACAAAAAATTGAAGAAATAAAATAAATTTCAGTTTCTTATTTTTATAAACACACCCAATACCTATATGAGTATTTGAAACTAATTTTACAATGGTTCCTATGGTCATGATTGCATCGAAAGGGCTCCACGAATTAAAAAATGCTCACTTAGCTGAAATTTACAGCGGGCCGTATTATACGCGAAATATTGATACAATGAGGTGTTGGTGCATTTAGTTTGTAGTAGTGTTAGTGTGTGGGGTGTATAATTATACATATAGCGTCTCGCCCCACACTGGGTATATTATTTAATAATAAATAAAGAGGATATAGTTTTCAATTCGTTATGTTGTAATGAAATGCCGTTATAAAATGAAAAAAAAAAAATAAAAAATAATGCAAAACGTTCTTGGTGAGGATGGAACCCGAAAGCTTATTGGAAAAAATTGAATATCGAAAAATAATTTTCGGTACCAGCCTAAATGTACATTACAGTTTTAAAAAATGTATTATTACATATTACATTATAATCATTGTCTTACAATATAAAATTTTATGTTTTTCAATTCGTATTGAAAAAATGAAATACCGTTATAGGCAAAAAAATTATTAAAATCATTGTCAATAAGTCATCAATAAGTACTTCGATGAGCATCGAACCCGAAACATTTTCTATTCAAAGTTCTTTGTTAAAAAGTCACCACCTATATCACTCGGACTACTCAGTTATAAAATTCAAGCATCTAAATTGGAAATATAAGAAAAGCGTTACGGCCGCACACTGTGAATTATATATTAGTAGATACGAGTATTAATACAAGCGATTACATTATACACCGCGATCGCATAATTCGATTATTAGTCAAATATTAAGTGAAGAGACAATTAAGGATTTCTGGGATATGTTTTACAAAATTACAGTTTTTTTACACGCAAAACGCATGGTTGGTATGAATGAATGAATTAGAACTCATGAATGGTGGGAGCAGTAATAGAAATGCAAAGACAAACAGTTCCAAGTTATTAAGTTACCAAAAGCAAGTGAAATGGAAAACATTGCACTGCAGTTTAGCCGAAGAGATTGTACACTTGTATTAAAAAATGTGGGGCGCATACGATGGGACTCATGTTTTTTCCTTAAAATTTATTTTTTTGGTTGCTATATTTGCAAATTGAAAGTGCATTTTCTTTTTGACATTTTTGCCCGTAAAAAATGTTAAACAATTTTTATTGTTAGTTGTATTTCCATGAGAAAAATTTAATTCGAATTATTTTTTCTCATGAAAACATGTCGCGAATTAATTTTTCGCATTGAAATAAAACAACTTGAAAGGACAATTTAGCATCTGGTGTCAGGTGGTAAAACTAAAATTAGGAATGAATTAAATTTTCAAACTTTTTGTTTGAATTATTTAATTCGTGTCGCGAGCAATTTTTGTTGTAAAATTCTCATGCATATACGACTATTATTACCTACTCGTTTGAATTTTCAATGAGAATCAACGACTCCTCTATAAAATACCACAATTCAAGCCACGAGCTCTTGACAGATTTTCAAAACCTGTGTTTTCGACAGTTTTTGACAGGACTTTTTAACAGCTGAAAAAACTTAGAAACGTGGAATTTTAGCTTAATTTATGTTCAGAACTGTTCAATAGTTTGAACAGTTTCATAATTTACCATTATATTTTAAAAACTTGTTGGCGAAACAATATTTTGTTTCCTCTTTTTCGTAATAATCGCACGCACAGCTTTTAACATTTTACGGCAGGTTTTGACACTTTTCAATAGTTTTTGACCATAATTTAAGGTTTTGTAATATTCGTCAAATAAAGAGGACATTTTAGAAAATATTTAAAAAAGAGAGAGAGGACAAAAGATCGGACGTGAAAAAGAGGACTTGTCCTCCAAAAAGAGGACGTCTGGTAAGCATATCACGAATACCAAAATGGATTCATAGCATTGTTGTTGCAAATGGTCAAATAAAATGCACCTGATGAGCCTAATGCCGGAATATTTAGTACAACTAATCGGTAAGAAACGGCTGATCAGTTTTCAAATCAATAATTAATTTTACAACTTTTCATGTTGCACGTAAATTTTTTACTTTCTTTTACTCTAGTAAAATAAAGTATAGTAATCATGTAAATTTTGGACCTTGAGATTTTTAGAGATTTATCTGTTTTGAGGTCCCCTGAGTTCGAAAAAATGGGTTTCGAAATGGTGTCTGTCTGTCAGTCTGTGTCCTCTCTACAGCCCAGATGGTTCAACCAATTGAACTGAAACTTCAGATTTAAGCTTTATTGATAAATTGGGAGGTCCCAGTGAATTTTACTCCTAATCGGCTAACCGGAAGTGGCCACTCCTTTGGTTCAGAAAATTTATTTTGCAAATATCTTAAAAAGTATAAGGTTTACAAAAAACTACTTTAAATAAAATGTTTCCAAAAATTAAAAACAAATAAAAATTAAAAAATTAAAATTAAAAAATTATAAAAAACAATAAAATTTCTCAAAACTCTCCGTTTGTAAAAGAAAGTCTTGTGTTGGTCACACCTCTATTTTTTAAATTAAATTTTATTTTCGCAGCTAATTTTCTGCGTTCCATTTACCATCTACCCTCAAGTACTTATTTGTACTTTGCCATGTCAAATGGAGCGCATCAACTGTCATGTACATACGAGTACATTCAATTTATTTTGACATAACAAAAATTGTTGTTTGTTTGTTGATTGTGATTTTTATTTTTTAAATTTCGTTCAAGTTTCTAACGTAAATTACAAAATAATTGTTGTAGTACATATATCAAAAATGATTTGAGGCACATTTTTAGCCGTGATTTTTTTTCCGAAATTCAGCGAGGACGTAATTTCGAAATGAATACCAATTTGAATTTGGACAAATAAAATGCGCCTTATGTACTAATCAAATTTCGGGATGATATTCATTTTTTCATACAATTCAAATATTTTTTCGGGCTAGTATGGAGTTTAGCAAGGAAACACACCAAAATTAAAAAAGCCTTTTCGAGATGCTTTTTCGAGCTAATTTCACATACATCCATCCATACGGATTATTTAATTGACCAACTGGCAAATTACTATTGTGTCAAGTTAGATGCCATTTTTACTAATTTAATAAGGATGAGTAATCATCTCCGCTCGAAAGAGTGACGACATTTAAGGCTGCCGCATACCAAAGACTTCGGGGTGACATGTTATAAACATCACTTTTGTCGCTTCGATGCATTTTCGATAGAATAACTGTATTCCTTTGTTAAAAATATAAAATTTTAAAACAATTTAGTTGTAAGATACCGTTACTCTGTCGAAAATGCATCGAAGCGAAAAAAGTGATGGTTATAACATGTCAGCCCAGGTTTTTCGACACACAGTCTACACTAAAAAGATGAAATTTTTCCATCTCTCTTGTGTTATATTCTAAAAAAGTTACCAAAAATATTACAAACATAAAAACATTTAGTAACTTAGTAACTTGTTAGAATATAACACAAGAGAGATGGAAAAATTTCATCTTTTTAGTGTAGATTGCGTATCGAAAAACCTGAAGTCTTTTGGCATGCCTTACCTTTAAGGATTTGTGAGTCATCTTGGACCATCAGTTGAATTTCCGGGATCATATTAACTTAAATCGGTGTGACGTTTTTGGACACTTGTTTTTTGGGACAAAAATTTAAGCGAGTGTACTGTGAAGTTTTTGGACAAAATTGAGTTTCTCACATAGGACATACATGTATTTATGCGCGTGTACATCTTTTAACAAGGTATTTAACAAAAATAAAGTTATTCAAATAAAATAGGCCTCAAATAATTTCTAACATTCATTTCCAATATTCTTTTCAACAAATAAACGAACTAAGCGCCATTTTGAAATTTTGATGAGCCGCAGGGCTCTTGCCAAAAATTTCGAAAATTAACAAAACGACGGATTTCGCTTGGAACAAGGACCTTATTCTCTGTTTTACCAAATAGAGCGAATGTGACAGATTACACTAAGTGATTTCAATTTCGCAATATATACCCTTTACAGCCTATTTAGTCACTACATGAGCCAATCTCTGATATTCGTGCTATTTGGTACAATGGAGAATAATGTCCTTGTTCCAAGCGACATCCGTTGATTTGTTAATTTTCTAATTTTTTTGCAAGAGCCCTACGGCTCATATCAAAACATCAAAGTGGCGCTAAGTTCTTTGATTTGTTGAAAAAAATATTGGAAATGAAGATTAGAAATTATTTGAGGCTTGTTTTATTTGAAGGTAGCTACATGCCAAAAGTCTTCAGGTTTTTCGACACGCAGTCTACACTAAAACGAAAAAAAATTTCCATCTCTCTTATGTTATATTCTAAAAAGTTACTAAATGTTTTTATTGTTGTAATATTTTTGGTAGCTTTTTTAGAATATAACACAAGAGAGATGGAAAAATTTTATCTTTTTAGTGTAGACTGCGTGTCCAAAAACCTGAAGCCTTTTGGCATCCGGCAGCCTTGAATAACTTTATTTTTGTTAAATACAGTATTAAAAGAAGTAATTCGCATAAACTTCTCGTCGAAAAACTTCACACCGGTTTAACTTAATTGTAGCTAAATTTGTAATGACTGATTAACAGGTGTAAGGTTGCCGCTTCTTTGTTCATCGCTGACGTTTTAAATATTGCAGTTGATTTCTGGTCAAACATTTTATTTATTTACCAACTTTTAAGTCCAATTAGGCACATAATGCCCCTATTCCGGCTGAGTTCGGATGAGTTCGATTTCAACTTATGCAACTGTTTATTTAAAAAGCAAAGTAGTTATTTGATGTCCATAGTTATTGTCAAAAAAGGATTTTTTTTTGCTGACATTGTTACCCCCATCTAATAAATATATTTAATCTAATTTTAAAATAAGACATAACGCCCCCACTTTTAATAAATCCACTAGTTATTTTAACAAATTTTTTTTGTATTATTTCCAGCCACCAATAATGCCACGAGTTCATTTCGATGGTGACACAAGCAATTTTGACGAGTATCCGGAAACAGATTGGAAAGCAGTTCGTTCATTAGACTCAGTGGAAATAAAATTATTTGAAGATTTTTAATTGTTGTGGGTTTCAGTAGTTGTTTTTATTTAATTTTTAGTTACTATATTAGTAATTTTTTTTTTTTTTGCCATATTTAAAATTTTTTAATTTAATTAATTTTGTTTTTAATTTTTTTTTTTTTTTTTTTTTTTCGGTTTGATTGTGTTTGTAGATAGAAGAAAGAAGATCATTTTGATTCATTCCTTATTTATTACAAAACAAAAAAAAAAACAGAATTTAACAACTTAAAAATCTTCCAATTTGTAGCAAAAGATGTCTTCTCGATTTGGATTTTTTGTTTTTTAATTCCTACCTTGATAATATTGATTTTTAATTGTAAAATAATAAAAAATAAAAAATTGTTTTAGAAATACGTGTACAGAGATGAGAACACTTGAGAGTATTTATTGATTTATTTATATTATGCCTAGACTTCGTTAAAAATGTTTTGTTTTTGATTAATTTCGTTGCTTGTGTGCTTTAATTAAATTATTTATCTAAAACTGATTTTTGTTTTCATTACGTACTTTTAATTACAAATAGAATCTTTGTTGAAATTTTTTTATTTACAATTTAGTAATCAGTTGTCCTCTTCCCAAATTTGTAATAAATAATTGTGTTCCTTGATTTTGTTGATTTTTAATTAAATAATTACTATTATTAAAATGAAAAATTATTATTTTATTGTTATACTCATTGGGTAATTAAATTATATACATAAATATTATTAATAAAATGTTTTTGTTATTTTTAAAACTGTGATAGGATTTTGTAATTAAAAAATATTTAATACATAAAATATTACATATACATATATAAAACTATTATTGAGTATTAATTACAAATATTGTAATTAATTAAAAAAAAAACAATTTCAAATGTTTTATTTTTGTTTTTTTAGTCATATATTATATAAATAGTTATTATTATTATTATTAGTAAAAAATATATATTATTGAAATAAATAAAATAAAAATAAAATAATTATAATTGATTTTTTATTGAATGGATTTTTATCAATTAGCCCGAGACCTATCATTAGAGGTATAAACCATCGCAATCGGATTAGGGGTTTAAATTTTTAGCCTAAACCTTAACGGTGCAGTGACAGATTGAAACAAATTTAAATTCGTTAATTGCCTCTTAGGAGAAAGGGTAAGCAATACGAAATTTTGCCCTTTCGTTGCAGGCGATTACTCGTCAAGAGTAACCATTACGTTAAAATTTAAATATATATATATATATATATATATGATTGCATAGGTCCAGAGGTCTTTAGGTTTAATGCCTCACAACTCAACTACCAGGCTCTAAGCGAAGCTTGGATGGGTGAAGAGCCCTGCGATACGTTGCACCTTCCTGCTGAAACTACCTGTTTTCGTCTTAAGAATTCTAACAAAATTCCACACACGCAGCATCCAATTATAACGAATTGGCGACTTTTAAATTCTTACGTAGGTAGTTCATATTATACGTTGTTATCAGAACAAATGACACAAATTAATATTGTGGATACTTTTATGTAAGTATATTGTAAGTATTTGTTGCCATTAATTAATTTTGGAAAATAAAAAATGTAATTAAAAATGTATTTATTTCTAAAATATAAATAAGAAATTAAGCATTTTGGAACTATTTTCATATATAGTACGTTGGGTCGGTGGTAAGAGAGTCGATTAACATGAGCAAGTCTTGAGTTCAATCCTCGCCGCTGAGAAACCATATTTTTTCTATTTTTAACGTCTGTTATTAACAAAAATATTGTGAATTGAATTTTCTGATTAAGGTCGAACCTACAAAATTTATGTCTACTAAATTCATACCGAAAACCTGTTTCATTAACCGAATACAAAACATCGTGAAAAATACCGTAATATTTATTTCCAAACTTATAAGCCCCTCCCTTTTATTACAAAAAAAAATTCCTTCAACCGCGAGGATCCAACTCTTACCATAAGAGAGCAGATTAAAACCATCGAGGTCTCGAGTTCGATCCCAGCATCCGAAGGAATTTTTTTCTGTAATAAAAATCTCCAAATTTTGTATTTGGGTGGTTGCTATTGAGTTATGATTGCCTTTTTAATTAAAAAAAGTTTATTTTTATTTACTAGGTGAGCAGAAATTTAAAAACAAAAATTTTTTTTTTCATCAAAAATCGCAAAAAAATTTTGTCATTTTAACAGGCGAACAGAAATTACAAGAAGGTAGAATTGTCAGCAACATGACTTTATTTTGTATGTTCAAGTGTCACATAACTTGAAGTGGCACGCTTTGATACAAAATAATGTCACGTTGCTGACAATTATGTTGTTTTTTAAATTCTGTTCGCCTGGTAAAATAACAAAAATTTTTATGCGATTTTTCGCAAAGTCCAAATTTATCAGTATTTAATCGAAAAACTGAGTAGAAATTATATAGAGATGAGTGGTTGGGTGGTAAGATGAAGGAGTGGTGTTCGAAAGGTTTGGAGTTCGATTCGTCAAACTTCCAACTTAATTTTTTTTTTTTAAGCAAAAATTTGATTTTTTTTTTATTTCCACGAATTTTACCAAATTTTTTTTTTTGTAGCGATCTCGATCCCGATTAATCTTCTCGGATTATCCCCAATTCAAAATTTTTCATCTAAAAACAAATTTTTTCGTTGGCTTTGATTAGATTCGAACTCCAGACCTTCTTCACTCCACTCCATCACCTTACTACCTCGGCTATCTCATCATATACAAGTTAATATACATTTGTTTGTTTTATGCAATCAAAACAAATGTGTCTATAATATGCCGATATGGTGACATCTCTGGTAGGGCATATGTACTACATTTACTACACAGTGTTTCTGCTAAGTGCTGAAATATTTGGTTTTGCTTAAAAGAGGGCGTGTGTTTTACTTTTGTACAAAATGTCTGAGGCTCGATTTTTTAAATAATTTATTAATTACGTAACATTATTATTGCATTAAAATTTTGATTTTAAACATTATTGTTTGTTGTTAAACATTATTATTGCATTAAAATAATATGGATTAGTTGTACTAAATATTCTGGTAACGAAGTCGCCATAAATTCGAAAAGCAAACTACTCATAAAGTTTTGCAAGAGTAGCTGCATGCAGTCAGAAGTACTTGTGTGTACTTTGCCACGTTAAATGGAACGCAGCAACTAAAGCTTTTATTTATTTATTAGATTATTGTTTCCAATCTTTTTGAATTATTTCTTATTTTAGGGATTAATTTAATTAAAACTTTACTTTAGCAAGATAAACAAAGAACGATTTTGTACGTATGTATATAAGGGGTTGTCTATAAATGGAAGGTTTAACATCGAGTATTTGTCGGGTAACCGTATCGCGATTGGAGAATACTTCTCTTTTCAATCCTATTTTGCGAGGTCTTTCTCTGGAAGGCTTGCCACCCAATTTTAAGAAAAAACATTTTTTTAAATAATTTAGTTAAATTTAAAGTAATTTTTACAATATGTATAATGCTCACAGACAATGTCGTGTTCCATTGGTGTGAGCCAACTACTCACAAGTACCCGTATCTACTCGCAACTACTCAGGCTCAAATGCTGGTGGAGTTGTTAAAATCAGTTACGCATAAAATTAGCAACAGAGGGATCTTATTTTTAAAAATTCCAATAGATGGCTCTATACCAATTTTGGTTGTTTGGAATGTCATTTTTTAACCCTAATCTAACCAAGGTGTGCCTTTTCGGCTCATTTGGTTTTTAAAATTGAGGTTATCGTTTTACTACTGTCACAAAAATTCGCATTCCCTTGAGCATCTACTCACAGTCACAAGTACTTGGCACTTTGCGGTAGTAGCAAATTGTTTCCAATGGAACACAGTGAATGTCGAATGTATATTTTAGCCGACTAGGCCATTGTCGCCTGTCGTTTATTACATTTGTTTTACAGTTACAATGATTCTACATGCTTATTAAATTTAAATAATAAAAATTGACTGAAAATTAAAATGTTTTATTATGGAACTAAATTTGATTGTATTGCCAACTATCTCTGGAGTATTTCAATATACTCACACCCAGGGTCCACTATTCTCAAAATAAGAAGCACTTGCGTAATATTACTACGCCCTATTCTTGAACGACAAATGATGGTCAGCGACTTTTTGCATGTATTCTTGGTTTTATGGATATGTGGCTTCTTCTAAATCAATCGATATACTGGGAGTGTACACTTTCGCTTTTTGCAGAAATGCTTCGATTTAGTCTTGTTGGGTGAAAATGAAAGCAAGTGTGGTTTATTTACATGGGTTTTTTAGCAATGTTAAATTAAACCCAAGTGCCGTACTCGATTCGCCTCGATTGGTCTCTTAAACATAAAATTATCATAGGGCAATTGCCTTAAGATCTAATCATCTAACCATTGAGGTAGAAATGTGCTTCGTTCGTAAAGATGTTTTTTTTTTTTAAATCCAATTAACGAACTGGCGAAGTTTCAAATGTTCGAATGGCTTTAATTATTGCGTGCAAATGCAAATCCTTTTCTTAAAATTGTTTGTGTGGTGCCGTATGACAGCCCCAATTACTGTGAACTACATAGAATCGACGTATCGGTATCCTTCAGAACACTTTCATGTACAGCTTCAATATTTCATCACCACAGTACCACTTTCTTCGAATTTATGCGTGACGGGAGATTATTGATTGAAGTCGTGGATACTAAATGCTGCAGAGCGATCCAAAAGAAAAAAAGAATTATAACGGTTCCGAGAGTAAGTATGCATAAATTAATTCATAATGATGAATATGCTGGTGACTAAGGTTTTTTTATGCTTCATTGGATTTTTGCATCATAACAGTTTTTCCAGTTCCACAATCTCCTTAGTGAACTTGTCGGCCGTTTCATCTACTTGAAATTTTATTGGGTTACATAATTGTCATGTTGTTGGTTTTTCATCGCATTGATTAAGTTTGATTGATGCGATTATTGAAGAGTTCAAGTAACATTTTGTCTCGCTGGCTGTTAACTGGATCTCATGTTTTAAGACGCACTTTGACAAATCATCGTGGTTATCTCACGATTACATATTAGGTTCAATATTTGTGCACTTTGAATGCCTGCTAACTAAGTCCAATAGGTTCGTTGATTTATCGTTGTCTGTACAACAATTCCTAGATTCTGGCTTGCGTGCTTCAACAAGTCAACTCATACAGATGTGGCCAGATTATTATCACATTTAGATATTTGGAACAATATTGCCCCAGACTTCCTTTTTCGCTTCGATCAATTCTGATTTGATGCGCGGGCACTTTTCTGCTACTTTTTGTTTAAGAATAGCCCAAATATTTTCTATCTTTAGATATTATCTGGGCTATTCATTGGCCAATCAACGATTTGGATGCCGATGGTCTTTAATTATTCGGTGACTTTTTTTCGCCGCATGGTACGGAGCCTTGTCATGCATAAAAACTCCGTCCCCATTGAATTTTTCATTCATAGTCTGTATACCAGGTGTGATTGCAGAACAGTTAAATATTGATTCGTGTTCATTATCCTGTTTACTACATAAAGTGGGAAGAGTCATTTTGATGATATTTCTGACCAAACCTTGACTCTAACTGCTTGTATGTCCTGTACCACATTTTCCTCTACTTCTGGAACTTGTTGAAGACTAAGATGTAATTTTTTTGGAAAATTTGCTGACGAATGATCGGCTCACCCCTACTTTCTGAGCTATTTGCACATCTGTATACTGCCCTACTTCCAAATACGTCGAAATTTTGGCTTCGTTACAGCACTAATATCCTTTGATTTACCCATGGTGAATTTCACTAATTTTACAAAAAACCACTTTCACTTTTCAAAGTCACAAACTGGGCTCTCAGGTATTAATTACTCACAAAAAGGAGTATTGCCAGGGTATATTAAATTTTTATTGCACCAATTCCTTGTATTGGTCGATATCTACCTTAATGACGTGTGAACTATACAAAAGGTTGCAGTTCTGGCATTGAAAATCACCTTAGCAAGAATTTCTTATAATTTGGCCACATCTGTATACTCATTGTTGTTTAGTTCTTATACACCTCAAGTCAATTATCCGCAGTTCTGTACATGGTATCAAGATGCACATTTGGCCATTCTCGTGTCTTGTTATAGGAATAAAGTTGATTAATTAGTAAACCTGCGTGCTTATGCCAATGATACCTTCATTAGGAACAAAATATTTTCCAATGTCTCTTATTTGGATCGTTAATATGTTGTCAATGTGCCCAAGATCGTTATTGTTATTTCCTTCAGGAATTTACGGTTGTATGTTGGAACATAATCGTGAATTAGTACAATTTCAAGTTTCAGTTGTTTTGGGGTCCGTAAACCTGGATGGATCGCGGTGAGAGCTAAGGAGAACTTAATATTAATTCGCTGCTTTTCTGCTATGCTTTTCATGATTACCTTTTTTTTTGGAATGGTGAAGGTTAGATTACTTTCACCCTGTAATGATCACTGTCTGCGGTAAATTCTTAAACTCTTTTGTCGAAATACAAGAACTATATAGCGATAGCTATATTCTTCGTTAGTTTCCAATGAGCGTGCTCTACTCATATGTAACAATTTAGATATCGAAGAATTCGATTGAGGCCATTTGTCTATGAAATAAGTAGGAAGCGTGTCGCCTCAGCTTAAATTCATATTACATAAGGTATGATATACATTATCTTGCTGCTGACTATCAGTGGTACCAGCCATCGCAATGGGTCAAATACTCTTGACGTTTCGGACAGGAATTTTCGTTTTGTAAATCCGCTGGTTTTCAGTGGCAGAGTAACGTGAAATTTGAAATCGTCTCCGGTTGTGCTATAATGTATTCCTGCCGTTTTAATTGACTGTTCATCCATAAAATTGAAGTGCCGATCGATGCCTTCTCATGATGTATTCTCCTTTGGAAGTCCTCGTGATTACTAAACCATTTCCCTAATTCCGTTCCGCTTTTATGAAGTAAATGTGATAGTTGAGATTGCAGATGTTAAACCTCCTCCGCCGTATTTGCAACTGTTATTACATCTTCCATTTGCATATACTCGTACAGAAATCGTTTTTGACTATATGACTAGCTTCGCCATTGTTAACTTAATCGTCAGCCAATAGACTCAGAGTCTGTGATAGTGGTTAGTTCATACACTGGTAAAGCATGATGGTTTGATATGATTGGTGTTCTTCATGTATCTTAATCTGTCGATACATTTTAATGTTTTGTGGTGGATGTGTCGTCATTCAAACATTCGCTCGTCGAGAATTTCATGAAGGCGTCGAAAATCACCTGTATTTCGTTGACTCTGGTGCTTCGTGATGGGGTGCTTGTTTCACGTGACACCTTCTTAAATTTAATAGACAGTTCTCTCAGCTCCTGGTTTTGTGTCCAGTTTCAACTCTAGATGTAGAAAACGTTGTAGTGCTCGTTGTTTGGAATAACCGTAATTGATCCGGAATTGTAGTTAAAGGCTTACTTGTGCTATACTAACTAACCCATGTGTTTTGGCCCTAATTCTTGATAGGTTGACGGTGGTTTGATGTAATGTTAGTCCGAAGCGTCGGACGGCTGCTTCCATGATAAGAGAGAACTGTCTAGGCTCTGCTCCTATAATTGGTTTGATTATCATCCAATGTACTGAAGTATACCTACCTGATGATGATACCTGTTTCGACATACCGTACATGCTGGTTTCTCCGTGCAGATGGTTTTCTTGCTTTGTACAATAAAAGGCAGTTGGTATACAAATTCCTATCCGGTTAATGAAATCATCCGCCTTGTTGTGCTAAGAATGTGGAAACGGCGACACCCGCACCGGTTGACCAGAAGCCCGTGCTGCCTGCAATAAGAAAATGTGTTTATGGATTTTTTAAGGCGTTTCCTTTGTATTCCTTCTCCTTACTTAGGAGTACTCTTTGTTGAGCATCAGACTCTGGCTCAGCTGCTTACATGATGGATGGCTGATGCTTCCGCTGCAGTGTTCCGCATTTAATTTCTTCATTACAATTTGTGCTATGAGAGTTTCAAATGGATTTTCTAATTCCAGGTTTTTAAGATTTGGTTCGATATTGCTAATATTCAACTCTACATATTTTGTAACGGTTTCTGGAATGTAGCTCGGATTAGGCTTTCGTGAACCCTCCGAGAATTGGAGAAAGCACAATTACTTTGTGCACTCATTGTTTCCGCTCAGTTAGGGATGAGGGGACTCTAACCATTGGTGAGACTTTAATTCCTAATTCACCCTGTTATAAGCTTGGTAAAACGATGTGATGTTCTGCTGTTACTTCTTCTTCCGCTACCTCTGCCAAAAGCTGTTTGTTCCGCTCGTTCTGGGAGAGAAGAACAACTTAATTGAAAGAATAATTCATTCTGATATTTTGTGCATGCAATGTTACATTTAAATAAATTTAGGAAAAGGTAAAATATTAACAACGATTAGTTTACTAACGGTAAGCGATGTCAGAGGTTTACATCATAGCAATCGGATCACTTTTAGGGATTTTGGGGTTTCGACTCAATTTTAAGGTTTGAGTATTTCTGGCCCAAAACATAAGAGCGAATTTTAGTTTCGATCATAAGTTTTGACAAAATTCAAAATCGACATACAATAGAATTGCGATAAGATTTTTTTTTGTTTCTAATCTATTTATACGTATTCTTATTTTATGACTTTTTTATAGACATAAAATAAAACTTAAAAATAGATAAGTTTACAAAAAATTATACAAATATAAAAATAAAGTTAATTTTATTTTATAAATGAACGATAATAAAAAAAAATTGTTTTTATTTTTAAAATTATTTAATTCTTCTCAAGAATATTTTGTAATTTTATTTTTGTCTGCAATTCCGTACAATATTTCGAAATCAAATCAAAACAAAAATATTGTGATCAAGTACTGGAAAAATTAATTCCACCTGCTGGTTAAAATTCTTGTAAACAGCACGTGTTGAGAACTTGTAATGATTTTTCATCAAAAATTTACCGAGTAAATTATGTTGTGGTTTTGTGACTTTCTCTGAGGTGTGTACAATTTACCATTTTTCAACCTATCCAACCAAAAATTTAAAATTAGAAATTTCTGGAAATTCAAAATTTTGAAGGTTGGGGCACACTCTCATTTTGTGCTCAGTGTGTGTCAACTGGAGCTAACTCATTCTTTGAATGATTTCTAATATTTTTATTTGATTTCATTAAGATGGCCTGTGATTTAGTTTACATCGAGTGATCTATCCTGCCATCAACAGTGAATATATTGGAATTGTAAATTGAATATTTTGGAATACTTCTAAAATTTGTTTTCTAAATGCAGACATCTTGAAATTGATGGAATCTGAATACAAACAAGTATTTTAGTTAATTATAATTCGGATGATTCAGGATTATTATTTTATTGTATACAAAAGTTTTACATGTGTTGTACATGTAGAAGTAAGGTTACAGAGTGAATGATAAGTAAACAATACAATAGAATGATATATAGTAATATGGAAATTACACTTCTAACACTCCTCCTTAATTTACATATAATAATATTTTTAAATCAACTTTCTAATAAGTCTCCTGCTCAATCCATACGATAGGCGATAATATACTTTTAGTTCAAATTGAATTTGGACTTTAGTGTGATGTATTTGAATTGTTAATGGAACGCACCCGAAATTATATAGAAACGAACGTGCGGAACGCACCCGCATGGACGTATGACGGCAGAATGAATTTTAGTGCGAAACTGTAAAGACGTGTGGGTAAAGAAATAAAAGTAACTTGTATTGAAATAAATAATTGTTTTATTGTAATTAATACTCGTATGTGGCAAAACATTACAATGGCGACGAGGATTAAACAAGATGAATAAAGAACGCAAACACTATAAAAAGGTTATCAAAGAAGTGCAAGAATAAAAATAAGAAAATAAAAAGTGCGTATGGACGTCACTTCGTGAGAAAAAAAAAAAAAAAACATGGCGGATAAAAATGTGCAAATGCAACCATTTGATGGTAGTGACGAATGGGAAATCTATGAAGAAAAGTTGGCTTTTCACTTTAGCTACAACAAAGTCGTAGATAAAGGATTGCAGCGGGATATTCTGGTAAATTTATTAGTGACAACGGTACTGAAAGTGGTAAGAGACACTATTTCACCAAGAAAATTAAAAGAAACAACATACGAGGAAATATGTAAAGTATTAAAGGAGCACTACACGCCAGTGTTAATCATCTTTAAGGAAAGGAAATTATTTTTTACGGCAAATAAAAGAATTGAGGAGTCAATCAACGAATATGGGGCAAGATTGAGGGGTTTGGCTATCAATTGTAAATTTGGAGATAATCTACCCCATAATTTGGTCAACCAATTTGTAATGGGAATGGAGAACAAAATTTTTTTACGGCTGTGTGAGGAAGATGAAACGTTGACGTGGGACAAGGCGATTTCCATTGCGTTGAAAATGGAGATGAAAGCAAAGGATAAATCAGAGGTGTGTGCAATCCATAACAGTACGAAGAAAAGTCAAATAAATTATGGGAGAGGAGATAATCAACCACGGATGGAACGAAGCAACAGTAGATCGGAATTCGTAAGTAAGAGAAACGGGAAATGTTATAAATGTGGATTGTCAAACCACGATTTTAGCATGTGTAAATTTATTAAATTAAAATGTAGGAATTGTAATGTCATAGGACATAGTGCTAGGGTTTGCCACAACTATCAGAAGAACAACGTCTGCGACAACGCGGAGAGTTTAAATCTAGAAAAGTTAAACTCGAATATACATCATAGGGATAGTGGTGCAAACGAAATAGAAACTGTGTATAGTATTAGGGATAACAATGTAAAGATATCTGATGATCCATATATAGTAAAAATTGTAGTAAATAAGAAGAAAATTTCAATGTTACTTGATACTGGGGCTAAAATTGCGGTCATATCGGGGGATACATACAGCCGAAACTTTGCGGACGTACAGTACTACAAAGATAATACAATTCTTCAATCGGTAAATGGACAATATTTGCATGTTTTAGGGTGCATGGATGTAATGGTTGAATTCAATGATATGAAACAAAAAGTCAAGTTTGCGGTCGTAAAAGACGATATTCCATCGGTGGTCGGACGTAATTTCCTAAAATTATTTGATATTAATTTAACGACGGTAAAAGGTTTGGAAAATCTGCAAAGATTTTGTGTAATTCAAACGAATAGTAAATTAGATTCACTTTTAAAAGAGTTCAATAATTTATTTGAAGAAGGGTTGGGTAAATACACACTTGGTAAAATACATTTAGAGTTAGAAGAGGGTGCAAAACCAATTTTTAGTAAACTCCGTCAGGTACCTTATGCTTTTAAACAACTAGTCGAAAAAGAGTTAGAGCGGTTAGAAGATGAGGGAGTCATAACTCCAATTGAAACATCAGATTTTGGAACACCATTAGTTCCAATAGTTAAATCAAATGGAAAATTGAGAATTTGTGGAGATTATAGGGCAACGGTAAATAAGTATATAAAAGATGTCAAACACCCACTTCCAAGGATTGACGAAGTCGTAAACTCGTTAAGAGGAGGACAGAAATTTACTAAACTGGATTTAGCGTGTGCGTACAATCAGTTGGAATTGGACGACGATAGTAAAAAAATAGTGACGTGGAGCACCCATAAAGGAGTATTCCAAATGAACAGAATGCCATATGGTATTAAACCCGCTAGTGGCATATTTCAAAGTATCATGGAAAAATTGTTGCAAGGTATTCCAGGTGTTACTATATTTGTGGATGACATAGCTATAACAGGCTCGAGTGAGAAAGAACATCTAGAAAATCTGAGAAAAGTTTTTGAAAAATTAAATATGGCAGGGTTAAGATTAAATAGGAGCAAATGTTTATTCTTTAAGAACAATTTAAATTATTTGGGGTTTATCGTAAATGAACAGGGACTGACAAAAACAAAAGAAAGGGTTAAAGCGGTGGTAAAAGCAAAACCACCAACAAATGTGACAGAGGTTCGTTCATTCTGTGGGCTAATAAATTATTATGGAAAATTTATCAAGAATTTGTCCACTATTATGAATCCGATGTATAATTTATTAAAAAAATCGGTCCCGTTCAGTTGGGCAAAAGAGTGCATGACATCGTTTGAGAAAGTAAAAAGTGACATTACTTCGGATGTTACATTGGCACATTTTGATTCTTCAATTCCAATTACGCTGTCATGTGATGCGTCGCATAAAGGAATTGGCGCAGTGTTATCCCACAATTTTTCAAACGGGGAGGAAAGACCGATCGCGTTTATTTCAAGAACGCTGACAGGGTCTGAGCTAAATTACAGTTTCATGGACAAGGAGGCTTTAGCGATTTATTGGGCTGTAAAGAAATTATATCATTATCTAATTGGAAATGAATTTACGTTAAAGACAGACCATAAACCGCTGTTAACATTATTTGGCGAAAGTAAAGGTTTACCACAAATGGCTGCAAGTCGATTGCAACGTTGGGCTCATTTTTTAAGTGGCTTTAATTACAAAATCCAGTACATTAAAAGTGCCGAAAATCAAGCCGATATTTTTTCGAGATTACCGGTGGAAAATATTACCAATGAAGACAAGGATGATGAAATAGAAGGAATGGTTGATTATATAAATTTCATGGATAGAGGGAAGGATATAGTGATTGACTTTAGTGTAATTAAAGCAGAAACTAGGAAAGATCCGATATTATCGAAAGTTTTAGATGCGGTAAAGTTTAATGATTTTAAATGGTAGATGATCCACCATTTTTGCCATACGTTAGAGTAAAGGATGAGTTATCGGTGGAGCAAGAGGTTCTCATGAGAGGGTACAGAGTAGTTATCCCAGAAAAGCTACGTAATAGCTTGCTAAACGAAATCTATAGCTCACATTTTGGAATAGTGAAGACCAAAGCAGTAGCTCGATCGTATATATGGTGGCCAAAGATTGACGAAGACATTACATTGAAAATAAAGAATTGTAGGTCGTGTATAAGTGTGCTACCGAATCCGAACAATTGTAGTTTAATGCCGTGGGAATACCCTGGGAGAGCGTGGAGTCGTATCCATGCGGATTTCGCTGGCCCATTTTTGACGAATAATTTTTTAATAGTAGTGGACGCGTATTCCAAATGGGTCGAAATCATAAGAATGCCGAAAGTCACAGCTCAAAGCACCATAGTGGTGCTAAGAGAACTGTTTGTGAGATACGGATTACCGGACACTTTCGTGTCTGATAATGGAGGGTAGTTCAGCGCTCTTGATATGGGAGAATATTTAAAGTTGCATGGTATCAAGCACATATTAATAGCTCCAGGACACCCAGCAAGCAATGGTCAAGCTGAGAATGCGGTGGGTTCGTTCAAAAGTGCGTTGAAAGCTATGGTAGATGAACATGACCGAAACAAAAAAGTGGTGGACATTGATTTAATGTTACAACGGTATCTGATAGAATATCGTTCAACGAAACATGGCACGACAAACGAAACACCAGCAAAGTTAATGTTAGGTAAAGAGGTGAAAACAAAGCTAAATTTATTAAAACCGCCGTCTCAGAAGGAAACAGTTGAAAGGGCGCAGAGGGCACAAGTCAAGAATTTCAAGGGTAAGCGAAGCATAAGGTACATGATTAGGCAAAAAGTAGTAGTTTAAAATTATGCAAATCCAAATAATAGTACCTAAATGGGTTGATGCAGAAATCATAAGAATTATAGGACCAAGATCATACCTTGTAAAGTTAGGAACGGGACGCACGATTAAAAGGCACATAAATCAGATCAGAGACAATGTTATAATTGAAACGAATCAAACAAATGATCATTTTCCAGTTTCAGTATTTAAAAAACACCAAAGGTATGACTCGTACAAGTCCGGGAGTGGGGAATGTATGAATCCTTACGCAGTCTCTGTTATGAAACGAGATTTAAGCATTGAAAATAAAGTCGCAGATGATGAATCCGATCCCGAGGCAAGTAACGTCGAAATAATTGCTAACGAGGGCAGTACAGTAAATAGTAATGAAAGCATAGTGTTAAGTGACAGTAACGATAATTTGGTTCCTGTAGAGGCAAACACTGACAGAAGTAGAAGTGGAAGAATAATACAGAAACCAACACGTTATCGTCATTAAATTAGTAATGTTAAAGATCATAATATTATATACTAAATTTAAGTTTAAGGAAATTGTTACGATGTAGATTTAACTATAGTGGAGGGATGTGATGTATTTGAATTGTTAATGGAACGCACCCGAAATTATATAGAAACGAACGTGCGGAACGCACCCGCATGGACGTATGACGGCAGAATGAATTTTAGTACGAAACTGTAAAGACGCGTGTGGGTAAAGAAATAAAAGTAACTTGTATTGAAATAAATAATTGTTTTATTGTAATTAATACTCGTATGTGGCAAAACATTACATTTAGCTCAAGAAATTTAGCTTTTTGTAATGGCTTCGTTAAAATATCAGCAGTATTCTCACCTGACGGGCAGAATACAATCTTCAAAATTCCCTTTTCAATGTTGTCCTTGGTATGATGCGATTTTATGTCAATGCGTTTTGTGCGCATATTGAACTTTTCATCGTGAACTATTTGAATGCAACTTTGATTATTCTCGTTTATGGTTGTTGGTCCGCTTATTGGAATAGATAAATCCCTTAGAATGTTGCGTAGCCACATGCATTCCTTTGAAGCCTCAGCAAGAGCGATGAATTCGGATTCTGTTGATGATTGAGCAACGCAAGTTTGCTTTTTACATGCCCAGCTAATTGGACCAACAAAAAAGAAAACAAAACCAGAGTTCGATCTGCGTGTTTGCTTATTTTCGCCCCAGTCAGCATCAGAAAACCCAACAAGTTGTGTTTCTTGGCGATAACCAAGTTTCAATTTATTCGACGCGGTACCCTTGAGATATCGGATGATTCTCTTTACTTCGAGCCAGTCTCGCTGCCTTGGCTGAGCAACACGTTGAGCCAATATTGTTACGGATGCTGATATATGCGGACGTCTGTTAATGGCGACATAGAGAAGACATCCGATTGCTTTCCGATATCGTATATTATCCGGAAGTAAGTCGCTGCTGTCATCCTTTACATATGCGACGTCCAATGGAGTCTGACTTGTTTTTACATCATTTAAACCAAATTCTTCAGTCGCAAATCCTGGAGGTTGCTTCATATAAATAGTTTCATCCAATTTACCATTTAGAAAAGCTGTTTTTGCATCAAGATGATAAATTGGTAAATTTCTGTGTCCTGCGATTGATAACAAGATTTTTAGTGTGGCTTGCCGAGCTTATCGGATTTAATTTTGTAAACCCATTTAGAGCCAATAGCTGTGCGGTTGCTTGGCAGTTTGACGAGTTCCCAAGTGTCGTTTTCATGAAGCGAGGTTATTTCATTCGTCATCGCTCCGATCCATTTATCTTTGTTCAAACTTGACATTGCTTCTTTAAATGATCTTGGTTCACCATTAAAAGCAAGGAAACCAAACTGTGTTGTGTGCTCCAAATCGTTGCAGGTTTGTGTAGTTCGGCTTTCTACCATGCCAATATTGAAATGGGTTACGATCAATACCTTTACAGGGTAAAAGGTTTTGCAAAGAATTTGCAGTAGTAATTGCCTCGCATCAAAATTTGTTGGGAAGGTCAGCATCAAACAGAAGACATCTTGCCATCTCGACCAGCGATGTTTTTCCTCTCAGCGACACCGTTTTGCTGTGGCGAGTAGGGCGCTGTGCGTTGGACTTGAACGCCATGTGATTTGAGAAATTGCTGAAATTCATTCAACAAATATTCGCCACCGCCATCGGTTCTGAGCACTTTCAATTTTTTATTAAACCGGTTTCGCGTCATTTCGAAGTATTGTTTGAAAGCATCGAAAGTTTCTGATTTTTGTGACAGCAAATAAATTGTTGTGAAGCGGCTAAAATCATCGATGAATGTTAGAACATACTTCTTTCCGCCTGGGGTTTGGTTTTGCATCGGCCCAATTAAATCACTATGCACAAGATCGAGAATTTCTGTAGTTCTATTGGCCGCCTCATTCGGAAATGGTAAGCGGGACATTTTTCCCTTCACACACACATCGCAATCAGTGATACACGTGGAACTTCATTTTTGTATTTTTATACCGTCGACGAGCTGATTATTTGGCAAATTTTTGATCAAATTCATGTCGCGATGGCCGAGAACCCGATGCCAATCATGAATACACATATTGGTTTTATTCTGAATAAAATTAATTGATTGTTTTTCACTTAACTTATATAAGCCATCGATGACGTTGCCGAATGCGAGTTGATCACCGCTTGCTAATAAAATTTCACATTTATTTTCGGTAAACTTAACATGCAAGCCTTTTTGTGCCAAATGCTTCACCGAAATGAGATTACCACCAATCGATGAAACGTATAAAACATCACAAAGGGTTACATTTGTGGCAACACCAGCCTCATTAACAAACTGAATATTCACTAGTCCGCGACCCGATGACATGATCTCATTTCCGTTCGCCACAGAGACTTTTTCGCGATGATTTAAGTCCAATTCGGAAAATAACTTCGCATGACAACAAATATGGCACGTAGCACCTGAGTCTAAAGTCCAACCAGTAATTTTTCCGATGACAAGCAACATGTTATTATTAAATTGACCGATCATGTTAGCATTATTTATACTTTTATTGCATTCTTTGTCCTTTAACCACTTCGCGAACTTGCGGCAATTTTTCTTCTCATGACCAAATTTATGCAAAACGCCCATTTGATACCTTTGCGAATATGCTGATTGTTGTTTGATTTATCGGAAGACACTTGCAGCGCGGCTGTCGCCGTCCCGCCATCTCTCTCAATGCGTCGTCGGTATTCTTCAAAGATTTTCGATCGAACGAAAGAAGAGGTTAGTTCGTCCTCTTTTCGAGCTTCGAGTGCGGTAATAAGGCTATCATAGCTAGTTGGTAGCGATTCCAATAATGTTGCGGACATCAAAAACTCGATTTTTACGTCATTGTCTAGAGACAAGAGTTCTTGGAAAAGTTCAGTTACTTTCTGAACATTCTCCTCGATATTGGCGCTCTCATCGGCTCGTTGCTTCATTATTGTTCGGAAAATGCGTACACGGCTACCAGCAGAATCCTTTCCGTGAAAATCTTTCAGCGCATTCCATGCCGATTTGGCATTTTTGCATACACGCACGTGTAGCAAGTGGGTGTCATCAACTGTGAGAACAATTGTAGAAAATGCCTTTTCATCTGCTTTCTTCCATAATGGGGTAACAGGAGATGGTTCTTCCTCAATGATTGCTGTCCATATGTCTTTTTCCTTTAATAGCATTTCAACCCGGAACTTCCAATTAAAATAATTGCCACCATTCAATTTTGGAATGATGTACTTGTCCGTAGAGGCAGCCATGATTTTAATTTGCGGATTTTTATTTTTATTTTGTCTCACAAAAAAAAATTTCACCAGAACTACAATTCAACTTTTAATCACAAGCGATCCCTGGGCCCATATAACCTGATGGAATCTGAATACAAACAAGTATTTTAGTTAATTATAATTCGGATGATTCAGGATTATTATTTTATTTTATACAAAAGTTTTTACATGTGTTGTACATGTAGAAAGTAAGGTTACAGAGTGAATGATAAGTAAACAATACAATAGAATGATATATAGTAATATGGAAATTATACAATAGAATGATATGTAATAATATGGAAATTACACTTCTAACAGAAATTCGCCTTCTTCGGAAAAAGCTGCGGCAAATGCTGACGGTCAAAAAACGGTCAAATAACTTCAAATTCCTAGCATAAGATCATCATCATCAGGTGGTTCCTCTGTGGATACAGGGTAACCCCTGTCACTCTGAACAAATACTGTTCATTATACACAGCGTTAATCCAGGTATTTGGGCCAAATACCGTGTGATGACCAAGACAAAAATATGATCGATGGTCTATTTTTATTAAGCGGAGCCTCACTTACGTTAAGACTTACCTATTATTATTATTATTATTGGGGGGCCATGCGGGCGATCAGCCACTTCACACTGCGACCTAAAAGATCTATTGTGCTGGCCCCTGCTTAATTATCCGTCCAGTCAATATTCAGGTTCTTAAGACTTACCTAACACTAATAGATTCTTATTCCAAGTGGAGTCGCATCGAGGCGATTCGCAATATATTAGGTTGGGGAAAAAGTATTGAGAGGTTTTTGTCACTATATGGTGTTTAGTGTCATGTATCGGGCAACACTAATCAGATATTCTCTTACTGATACACGTTTGAAAGGTAACATTACAATCTACAATTTTTATGAAGACAATTTTGTATTTCGTTAGTGTGAAAATGAGTGAAATTCGCTGTATTTTGCAATTTTACTACGAAAAAGGCAAATACGCTACACAAGCCCGCGAAAAAATTTGTGGTATTTACGGTCAAGATGCCTTATCGAATGCAACAGCATATATGTAGATGGTTTGCTCGCTTCTATTCCAAGGGTGTTGTCTTCCATCATGACAACGCCAGACGGAAGATTTATGAACCGTATAGCCCAGACCTTGCACCCTCTGACTACCATTTGTTTCGGTCTCTGCAAAATTTCATTGATGGTCTAAAGTTAGCTTCAAAAAAGACTGAAAATCATTTGCCGCAGAAATTCTGCACCCATGAAATTATAAAATTTTTCGAAAAATGGCAAAAGGTCATAGATAATAATGGTATTAAATATGTATTAAATAAATTCATTTTGAATAAAAGAAAAATTTAATCAAAAAAATCTCTTAATACTTTTTCGACTAATGTTCGCTCGAGCATGCGATGTTTATAATGGACCAAAACAGTGGTCGATTAGTCGCTAAATCTTGCTCATATTCTTACAGTTTGGGCATTAAGCTATTTTCTCAATTCTGAAATGTGTAGTCTGCATCTGTGACCAGAATAACAAGCCCAGTTGGCCGGGTGCTTGACATCGAAGTATCAATCAGTGAACTAATTGTATATCAGGTGCTCGCTGTAAGCTTGTCAGTGATACATGTTAGTAACTAAATTGATACTAACAAATATAAGATTGCATCCAAATAACTTATGGGTCACGCTCAAAATTGATAACAAAATATTGACATACATTATGTTGAGCGAATATCTGCGCTTAATGAATTAGTCTTTTTAAAAGTTTGTGCTAAACAGTGAAAAAATCATCCGGAATGAAATATTTTTATTTAATTTTCACGCTAATATTCACCTTGTCGGATTATGGTACAAAATTTGAAAATATTTTGATAAATATCTAAATCTAATGTTTTCAACAAACTTCCCTTTATAGGAATTTGCGATAAGCCGGACAATACAATAGATGTGGATCCATGTATAACTGAGATTGCCACCAAAATTGAAAATGAGTGTGTTGATGAAGCGAGCGTATCCGAAATGTTTTTTAATTATTTCGACTACCGTGACAATAAAATCAATCGCGATGGATTTAAAGAGAGGATCAATAATTTTTGTGGTAGGATGTTATCCGAAGCGCAATGTATTCTTGACAATGTTTTACCAAAAATATCCGATGCTTGCAATTCATCCGCACATTATGATAGTGTGCTAGTTCATGCGAAATATCATAATAAATTTGCGGATTATTATTGTGCAAATAATCAGACACGATATATGGACACTATCGAGGATGATGGGGTTAATTGCCTATTTAATTATAAATTTGCTAAATGCTTTTATTCGCGGGCATTGGCAGAACCAGAATTTACGTCGGAACGGATATGCGGGCTGCTCGATTCAAATATCGCATGTGAACATAATTTCGATGACTGTATCAATCAGCACGTTAAGATATATAGGGCTGAGCTGTTCAGATTGCTAAAGCAAACATTTGATTGTTAATTTATTACTGTGTAGTAACTTTGTGTATTATAATATGTACAATAAATTTTAAATTTCTTTTAAAAAGTGATAACCCCGCATGTTTCACACGATAAGAAAATTTTAATATTCTTCTAGTTAAAAGAATTTTTCTGCTGTTGATTGCTTGATTCGAAGACAAGGGGTGACATGTTGAAATTCATCAGTTTATCGTGCCTATGGAATACCTGTATTCCATAGGCACGATAAGAGTGAAAAAGTGGCAGTTTTAACATGTCGGCCCGGCTATTCCTTCCAAAGTAGTCGAAGAATTATTGTCAAAATGAGTGGAAATGATGCGAAAGGCACAAGGAATCCTGAATATTTTCCTGGAAGGATACAAGAAGGTGCTGAGTAGCAGCAAATAGTAAGGGCCATGAAGAAAGCGAAGGAAATATAAATACGAAATTGGAGGTAGTCGTTGTAGGTAGAATAGTACAGGGTGGCTGAGACCAAGTGTTACCAAATGAAAACGCTGTAATTTTTTTAATTTTGATTATTTTTTATTGAAATTTCGTGGAATATGTTGAAAACATATTACATTTTATGAAAAACATGTTACTGCTCGATATGACCTCCTTTGGCTTTGATTATTTGATTCAGTCTTCCATAGAAAGCATTGCATGCTGACCGAACGTGGGCTTGCGGAATTTTATTCCATTCTCGAACAAGAGCTGACTTCAATGCATCAACACTTTCGTATTTTTTAGTGGACACCTTACTCTCCAAAATGGACCATATGGAGAAATCCATGGGATTCAAGTCTGGTGAATATGGTGGCCATTCTTTCGACGAAATCAGCCGCGGAACGCAATTTTGTAAAAATTGCTGTGTCGCTCGAGCTTTGTGTGACGGTGCCGAGTCCTGTTGGAATGTCCAACGGTTCGTACCAAAGTGTTTACGTGCCCAAGGTAGCAAAGCATCGTTTAGGATCTTTTGGCGGTACATCTCTTGGTTTACCTTGACTCCATGTTCGATGAAAACCAGAGGAGTGCGTCCATCTGCAGTAACTGCAGCCCAAACCATAACATAAGCTGGTGATTGCTTGCGCATGGCAACTCTTGTGTCCAAATTATCGTTGGACTTGTCCTCTAACCAAACACGATCATTTTGTTTATTCACATGCTGTTGAATGGTGAAAATTTTCTCATCAGAAAAGAAAATTTTTGGAATCTCATCACGTTCGGCCAAGGCCTTCAATGCTCGTGTTCTTTCAAGCCTAACTTTTTTTTGTGCCTCCGTAAGATCTTGAACTTTTTGTATCTTGGAGGGCTTCAAGTGTAGTTCATTTTTCAATATGGTTTGAATGCTGTATCGTGAAACATGTAGACGTGCGGCTAATTGATTGGCACTTTGACGAGGATTTCGTTGGATTCGTTTCTTCACCTTTCGTATCATTTCTTTTGATGTTGCTGTCTTTTTAGGACCGCCTCTGTTGCGTTTAGCGATGCTACCAGTTTCGTTGTATCGAGTTATGGTTCGATACACAAACATTTTATTCACATTCAAATGCTGGAGCTGACGAACTATTGCTGTTTGTGAATTTCCACCCAAATACAGTGCAATTACACTATTACGTTTGAATTCCATTACGATTTTTTTATTAAGATATTAATTTAGAACAATTATTTATTGACCACATATAAACAACTAACCAAACTTCAATCTGTCAAAAAATTAATGCGCGAAAATGACAACTACACAAATGACAGCAGAGTGAAGTTAGTAACATTTGGTCTCAGCCACCCTGAATTTTGTCCAACACTCACTATTTTTTCCATCGGTGGTTGGGGTGAGGGGGGGCGAGATTTCGTTCCATCATCATGTTCCCATGCGGTCACCATTTGTACTAACCATGGCACATGTTGCTTGACGTTGTTGTTGAAGTTGTTGCGTCTCTTCTGTCTTGCCTACTCGACACCCCCCCCCCCCCATCACACATCTTCATTGACACTGCTACCAAAACTTACAATTAAATTAAAACGATACGTACGAGGGTAGTCTTAGATACTTTTTGAATGAAAACGTGAATTATTTTTAAACTAGCCTCATTTTAACACTGTGGCTGTGTTGATGTGAGTTTTAATGTTGTGTTCCCTCTATTAACACTCCACTATATTCGCAAGGTTATATTCAGTACACGTGTTTTATATTAATCCGAAAATGAATTACATCAATTGTTGTTTTGTTATTTGTATTTTATTCACCAGATGATCGATATTCGTTTATTTATGTATTTAATTAATTATTAATATTTTATTAAGAGTTACAGATATAATCAAAACGTTGATTTAATTGCAGCCATCGTATTCCGCCGTTTTATTCGCTCTTCTTTCCTTTTCGACTCCTGCTTTTTGAATCTTGTCATTTTAGAATAACGTGCTTTTAGAATACCGTGGTTTTATCAACCCAGTAAACCGGAAAAGGTGATGCCAATTTTACTTGCATCGACAGTAGTGTTGTCGCCACACTATCCTTCCCCCAGTGAATGCAGTGAACGATAGAAAATTATCGAAAACGAGCCAGCCTAACGATGGCGCGTGCCCCTCTGGATTTGGTTTGTTCAGTAGGTTTGGGATGAAACGTTACTCTTCCCTTAAATGATCTGCCTGTTTCACCGGTAAGTGACGGTGGAGAATGTGTTGTTTCCAGCGTAGTGTTCGGTTTGGTTAGCGCTTCGATGCATAAAATTTCCTGATCGGTTCCAAAAACTGGAAATTTTTTGAATTTTAAAGAGCGTTTGATTCCATCAGTTTTACGAGCTCCTGATCATTCATTTGTTCATCTGCTATTGCTTCGTAGTCAATTGCGCTTCCTATTTAATTTGTTCGATTCGTGAAAGCGTATCCGCGACGACGTTGTTGTTCCCCGAAATGTGACGAATATCCGATGTATATTGTGCTATAAAGTCTAAGTGTCGGCGTTGTCTAGGCGATGCTTTTTCGAGACTTTGACGTAGTGAGAATGTCAGTGGTTTATGGTCAGAGAATAGAATGAATTCTCGACCTTCGACGAAATTTTTAAAATGTTTCGTAGCTGAGAAAGCGGTTACGAGTTCCCTGTCATACGTACTGTAGCGGGTTTCGGTATCACTTAGCTTTCGTGAGTAGAAGAACAGTGGTTGCCATCCTTTTTGGGTCTGTTGTTGCAATACTGCTCCTACTGCTATATTCGACGCATCAACGAAAATTACAAATTTGGCATTTGGAATCGGATATGCTAGCTGAGTACACTGTGCCAGCTTTGTTTTGCACGTTTCGAATGCTTTGGTAGATCCGTCGGTCCAATTTATTGGTGACTTATCCTTCTTCTTCTTTCGCCCTTTTAAAAATTCGTATAAAATCCCCTGCTCGTGTGCTGCATTCGGTAAAAAGATTCGGTAATAATTTAATGTTGCGTGAATCAAACTTTGGAATATTTGAGCCGCGTTACGTAATCCGAACGTCATCCGGGTGAACTCAAACAATCTGAACGGAGTGATGATTGCGGTTTTTCCTATGTCTCGTTCTTCGATAGGGACCTGGTGATACGCACGGATGAGATCGATCTCATTTCGTGAAAATCGTGCATGACTCGAGTTGATGTGTGAAATCGGTCACAAAGGGAATTGGATAACGGTCAGGTTTTGTTATCGAGTTTAATGCCCTATAGTCACCACATAATCGCCAGTTTCCGTCTTTCTTTTTTGCAATATGGAGCGGACTTGCCCAATTGCTCTTCGAGGGTCGGCACACTCCTTGTGATGTCCAAGCTTCAATCTCAGCTTTTGCGATTTTCATCTTATCCGCGTTCAACCGACGTACTTTTGCATGGTATGGTTGACCGGATGTCTCGATACAATGCGTGATGTTGTGCTTCACAGTATTTAAATTTGTCGATTCACGAGTTACTGTCTTGTATTCGTGTAGTAGTTCCAGAATCTCGGGAAGTGTTGAATCGGACTTTATTGTTGTAATGCCGTATGAAGGAATTTGAATTGGCTCTCCTTTGATGTCGAGGTTCGTGTTGGGGTCGATGAGCTTGTTATTTTTAATGTCGACCAATAAACCGAAATGTGATAGGAAGTCAGCTCCAAGAATACACGGATCGACTTTTGCTATGATGAACTTCCATGTCAATGGTCTACGAAGACCTATGTTGAGGGTGAGGTTTTTGCAACCGTATGTATCAATCGTTGTAGCGTTCGCCGCGAACAATTTAAATGTGGACGAATTGGACTTTTCGGGCTTTGTTGGTGGTATTACTGAAACCTCGGCGACTGTGTCGATCAAGAATTGTAGCTTGTTTTGTGAATCGACTATGATTAGGCGGCTATTTGAGATTTGGCTACCGTCACTTGCCGCGTGAAGTACGGTGCCTACCGGTTTTCCGGATTCGTTGTTGGTTGGCTCGCTTCGTTGAAGTAGCATGGTTTTAGACACCTTCGCGCTTGAAAACCGTATTTGTGATGATACATTGTGTTGTTCCATTTCACTGTTTCAGGATCGAGAGCTGCAATAAGATGTCCGTATTTGGTGGAATCGGCTGAAATAGCACCAATTTCAAATTGTGCTTCCAACTGTGTAAACCAAATTTCTGGGTCGTCTCGATTGAAAGGTGCATATTTTATTGACACCTTGTAGACGTTAGTTGTCCCAACTAATTTGGGTTTCGCCGCACCGTTGTTTTCGTCGTCACTCATTTGGGAATCGTTAAAACAATTAAAAAAATATTTAAATCCGAACTGGTAATAGGCGTAATTATTATTGTTCTGCGAATGATTTTATTGTTTGATCACGTCGGGGTCACCAATGTAAGTGTGTTGATGTGAGTTTTAATGTTATGTGTTCTCTCTAGTAGGTTAGGTTAGGTTTGAGTGGCGGTCCACTAGGACCAGGCATAGACTCAAAAATGGTCCGTACCCATACCACGAATAATTGTTTCCTCCAACTCATTGGAACCATTTTGAGCTGTTAACAAAGCGCTGGATACTCCTGACGTCCATCCTACAGAGGTCCGTCAGGTCTTTGAAGAGGGGTTCCCCTAGAAACTGTAGTCTGTTTCGTGCCAGATGAGGGCAGATGCAAAGAAGATGAAGTACTGTCTCTTCTTCCTCCTCGAACGAGTTTTTATCGCGTCTCCGTGTCATGTCAGTCCTCGTTATTTTCTTCAGTATTATCCACCATTGTTAAGTTTCCTAATTTCCTTTTACCGGTGTGAAGTTCTGCATCCGAAAATCCAAGGAAAGTCGACTTCATCGTTACTGGAGTTTGAAGTGTTTTGCATTTTCAAAAATTTTTGTTGGTGACCACCATCTTTGTTATCTTCTGACAATATGCTGTCTATTTTTGACTATGAGACACTGATATATTTTATTTTATTATTTAGTTTTTTTAATTGTTATTACCTATGTATCAGGCAACTATTTAATCACTAATGTAAATCACTAATCAGTATTTTATTATTTGTTTTGTTTTTCACTTGACACTTATTTTATTTTTGTGGTGTTGCTCCTACAGAAGTTGAAACGCCAATGAATTCAAATATTATTGATAAATTAAGTACGCATATAAATAAATTTAATTTTTTAATTGCAAAACACGATTATTTTGAAAGAAATTCACTAATAAACTTGCCTAATTATGTATTTTTTTATCGGTTGACCATCTTTGCCTGTTATAAGACCGTATATCAGTTATGAAATATTCTGCATAAAAAATCTTCAATTACTACAGTAGTTGCTGGTAGATGCTCCTTTCAGACTTTTTTATTTCTTGGTTTTTAATAATATTTTTGATTTTTACTGTAGCGTCACAGTTTGCTATTCCATCAGTATGATATCACCACCATATTGGCCTAGTTGTTGCAGTTTAACCGATCTCCCTTTTTAAGAAGTAGACAGATAAGAGCAGTCTTCCACTTTTCTGGGATGTCTTCTACAGACCAAATATAACAAATAATAGATGCTTTATTTGAGCATTTCGTTGCAGATACCATTCTTATACAATAAGTCTTTCAATTTTCCATCTGCGACGTCACGTTCCGCATTTCATCATATGATGGAGAGGCGGTAGAATCATCTCGACGTTGATATCACGTTGAAGCAAAAGAGGTTGTTGCATCATTAATTCACCGAATTCGTTGCGAACGTGTAGCTAGTTCTCTGAAGCAGCGATACCTATCTCTCAGGCTGGAATTTTGAATTTATTCGTCATATTCTCGTTTCTTTCGCCTGCTCATTCGATTGAAAGTTTTCCTCGGCGTCATTTAAGTGTTGTGAGATTGTCTTGTTATGATAGATTTCGTTAGCTTGCGCGATCTTTCTCCCGTATAGCACCAAAACTATATCAAAGTGAAACTATAGAATATAGAAGAAACAAGAAACGATAACGCATTGACAAAAATCATACTGTAAATACAAATTGCTAGTTTAATGTCCGTATTTACGAAACTTCTATTAGATTTAATCAAAACAAAATATTAAATTTGTATATAAACTCCAATTAACTTTCGTGAATACGAGCATAAAAGATAGATCATATTCAGAACTTTCGAGACGACTATTCATTTTACAGGCTAAACGATAATGAAAATCGCTCACTTTACATTAAACACATTTATTTATTATAAAACAAAATATTAATTATTTATGTAGTATACTCAACAAAATAAATTATATAAATCAAAAAATATTTTAAACATATTTCTTGTTATTCATTTACATAGGTATTTTAAATTTTTCTTTTCCATTTTGTACTCAAAAACATAAAATTATAATTTTACTTATCTGTAATATAATTTATTTACAATTTACATCCATACACTTAACAAATACTTTGGTTATGTTCTAAATATATTTTAAGTTAAAACAAAAACTTAATGCTTGTGACAAAACCACAAAATCTTAAATTGACATAACTTTAATCATTTTTATAATTAACATTAAGTATAAATTTATTTAATGTAAGTAATTAGTTAGCACACATATAAATTAATATACAGGAAAGAAACGATGTACTTACAATAAATTTGTAGAAATTTCTGCACTTAAAAAAATATTTTGTTTTCTTCACCGTTCTTCAAAATTCTAGCAAGACACAAAGTTAATTACGAGTGGAGAAAAAATTATAAATTTAAAATTAAGTCAACATGTTTTTTACATAGGCTGATATCATTACAGTCGACTGACATGACACGGAGCCGCGATAAAAACTCGTACAATCGATTTTCACCCATTTGCCGGCCACCATTTCGGATGGCTTCGAGTGAATTAAATGATAAGATTTTAAAACAATGCCGCCTTACTGAATTATGAGAGAAATTATCCCAAACCGGTGTTGACCGTACATGACGCCATACTGTCATCGTGTAGTCCAGAAGAGCATCCCAGTGTTTTGAATCGCGTAAAATTTTACAATGTTCCGCTAGGGTTCTGGAATATATTAAAAAAAAAATCGAGTTAGAAAAGGATATGATATTGAATTTAACATGAATATTTTATAAAAATGTCGTAACCTTAGGAATGAAGGCTAGTTTCATTAATGAGGTGGTTTCGTATTTTTATATAATAAAAACAACTTAATTAAACAAATTTTGTCTAACACGTAGTATGTTACTGGTGAGGATAAAGATGAAGAAAAAATCTCAAAGCAAAGGCAAAATTAATTATTTTGATTGATCCAATCAATTACGTTCATATTCGATCAAGTAAAACAGCTCAAGAGGCTTGGAAAGCTCTTGAAAAGGCGTTCTTGGATTCTGGTCTTACGCGGAAAGTTAGGCTTTTGCGAAAGCTAATTACATCTCTGGAAGGTTGCACTTCAGTAGAAGAAGATTGTCAATTCGATTGTATCGATCGCTCACAAATTCAGAAATATTGACATAGATCTAAGTGATGAGTGCGTAGGAACAATCCTATTAGCCGGCTTGCCTGATAAATCCAAGACAATGATTATGTGCATCGAAAGCTCTGCTGTGGATATAACCACCGATTCAATTAAAGCGAAGCTGCTTCAGGGCGTACAGTTGGATAATTTGTCATTAGATGGCACTAATGCAACAAAAGCTTTGTACAGTATGAGTAAAAATGCGAAGTCAAAGGCATAACAAAAAATATTCGCAAGACATTAGTAAAATGTGGCGATTGGAAAACTGCAAAATGCGATACCTATCGGAAATAATGTAAATCCTACGCTCTGCATGAAATGACATTTCTCTCCATATAAAACGTATGGAGAGTGAAGCTATCGGAATTAAATTGAACCCTACGCTCTGCATGCAAAATTATGACAGTCCAATCGACAATTGCAATAAATTTGGATATTTGTAGAATAGTTTCACTTACAATAAAAATGTTAAGACAAAGAGCAAGCCAATTCCGCATTGTTATATACTTCATTTGCAGTAAGCGAAATTAAAAAAAATAGTTCGTACATAGGCGCACCATCGCTTAGGACAATGGATGCAAGTTTTTTGGGAAATTCCAATTCCCCAACGAATGAAGTTGTCAAACGACAAACGAATGAAAGTGACAGATGTCGGAAATATGAAAATGAAATTGTTGGTTAACAATTCCGTGCAAGACTGATTTGAATTTTTTTTTGTTGATGCATCGCCTCACATAGAAATTTCATCAGTGAAACCAAGAAGGTAAACTAGGCAACCTAAGCCAAAACGGAATCTGATTTTGTCACCTATTCGGTGAAGTTAACGAAGCGGTTCAAAATGTTGGATTTGGGTGAAGCCGTTTATTACCTTGGTTTACGCATTATCCGTGACTGGAAAGCGATACTTATAACAATCGATCAACAACAATATACTCAAAAGGTGTCAGGTGTTACAGAAATTTAACATGATGGATTGCAACCCAGTATCAACACCCTTTGATCCTAATCAAAGGATCACAGGATCATATGAGAGAACCAAGGGAGTTCCACAACTAAGTTACTGCAGATGGAAATTTATTTTCAACAACTTTTCACAATGTGTTGACTGTAGAAGATAACCTTCTTCCAAGTGACGTCGTTCTGTTCATGGAGGTTTTAAATCAGGCAACTATCATCTTAACGCCTGATTGTTAAAGCCGAAGATTGTTTTAATGGTAGTTGATCCATATTGTGAAAATGGAACTTATCGTGAACAAACGACTGGTTGGATGAGATAGAAAAGATGATTGTAAAACAACTCAAAAATGCGTGATGTATCTACAGCCACTCAAGACATCATTCGAATGGAGACCAACTCGCCAAAATTTTCGCTATGTGAGCCCAGCCAAAACCAATCTTTAACCTCTATATGTAATCCTCACCCATTGAAGATGACCAACCGCGTGCATTAATAAGAATTCCATTAACTACAAAAACAGAACCTTGGTTATGAGAACTATACACCAATGTCCAAACTACAAAAGACTACCTAGAAACCGCTCAATTTGAAAATTTTGACAAGTTAATATCATCTGTGAAACGATGACGAAGGGAACGGGTGAAATTTTACCTTTAAACTGTTTTTGACTTAATCTAAACCAAATTTCCGAGATTCAGAATGGGCTAGATCGAGTTTTAGACCTGTTTTTTTACAAAAAAGTAAATGCATCACCATCACCATCCATTATTAATGATATTAAACTCCAAAGCCCTACCTTAGGGCTTTCCAGATGATATCAAAATCTTCAGAACAGTTGAAAACTTCGGCGATACCAATAAACTACAAGAAAACATCGACAATCTAGCGAAATGGTGTGAGTCTAACTTTCTGAGTTTCAACATTAACAAGTGCAAAAGTGTTTCGTTCCATCGGAAAGTTAACCCTGTTATACAACAACATCAAATTAATAGTATAATTTTACAAAAAGTATTCGAGATACTAAACACATTGAGCAATGTGTCGCTAGAGCTAATTCCATGCTTGGTTTTGTTAAACGTTGGACGAAGGGTATTTATGAACTCGAAGTCGTGAAAATCAAGTTTTGATTTTCGGTGAATATGACGTGAACAAAATTGTTGGTTCTGAGCCTTAATAGTGTCTCTAGGAGTGCAGGTGAAACAAAGGGTTTCAACTCTTAATGATGGCTCAGATTAAAATTAATAATAGTGTTGCCTTTCTAGAACCAGCCGAAGGCGTTTGTGTTTTATTTCTTGTCCGGGTTCTGATAGTTCCTGTAATATATGATAAATTGCGACTTCGATAAAAAAAATGGAGAATGGATAATTTAATGGATAATTTATCATACACGATGATGAATGCTGCAAGCAGAAGTTAAAGTCTAATTGTATTCAGTGATTCTAACTAAAAATTGAGAAATATATTTTTCTTGCCCAATCTTCATGCTTTCTGTTTTAGTTGGATCAAGCTTCCAAAAGAGAGTGATGTCTGTTTGTTTTAATTCTTGTCAAACGGAAAATCAAGGATACATTTTGCACTGTCGAATTTTCAATCCAAAGAAGTAAAACAAAGTTTGATATATTCAGCGAAAGGGTCCCGCCGACCTTACAAGTTTAGATATTGGTAAATTCTAAAAATTATTGTTAAGGTCATTAACAACAGTTATCTGATGCTACCTTAAAACTATTAACCTTAAAACTGTTACAAGACATTCTGCAATTGAGTGTTAAGCCCTTTATCGCAGGCAAACAATGAGAGGCAAACAAGGTGATTAAAATCTGAGAAATGCGCCGACTGCAACACGGTAATCACTCAAGAGTTTTAGAACCACGTCTAAAACTCTGGTTAAGATCTGAACAGATCGGAGTATAAATGGTTAGAATATTTCCAACATATTACAATGAGCACCAATTGGACCAATTATAATATGAATATGAATTAAACAACAAACCGAATTTACCATAAATTTAATTTTAAAATGTTCAGCTCAATTGAAATTAAAGTCTAAGCCGAACAGTTCTCAAGAGATAATTTATTTTCAAGACTGTATTCCCCACCCCAATACCCAATTTAGGTTCGTAATCGTATCATAAATGGTAATCAACGAGTCTCTGTCATGACATATATTCGATCACCAATTAGACCGAAATGGTTTCAAATTCGACTTTCCTTCCCAATAAGGAATAAATTGCAGTGAATTTAAATCGAAATTTATTAAAATTTATTGGCATAATTACTTACTTTTCAAACTCGCTCAAATATATGGACGCCCTAGAATACGCTGAACTATCAGTCTTACTCAATAACCTCGATGTCGGTAAACATTTGAACACTAGCTTCTTAATTTTTATCAACTGATCCTCCATCTGTTTGATATCCGCAACAGGAAAATTCCGTCTGATTTTACTTTCCATCTCCGGTTGCTCCGTCACCATACTTTGTATAATACTGATTAGCTGAGCATTACTCAGCCCTTTGAGTGCAACTCCAAGTGGTACATTTGGTGAATGCTGTATAATTGAACTATCATCGAATTTCAATTTTTTTGCACTAGAATGATTGAAATTATTGTAGAATTGATTTTTTCCCGGTGTTTCATTTTTCTTTGGTGAAAACAGTTTTTCCGGTGTTGTATACGAGAAACTATCGAGTAAACGTTTTCGGGGTGAGCTTCGTAGTGGAAATGTTTGATTTAAATTCGTGCTAGTACTACTACTTGTAGTGGAGTTATTATTTTTGGTTGGTGTTTTTTGTGGTGATGTGTTTCGACGTGAACTTGCGGTCAAGTTTTTTGGTGGCGACCAGTGGAATAGGACTCGACGTCGTCCTATGAGTTAAAGAAAAGAAAGAAAAATTATAGTTGTTTTTGTTTAGCCCACGTTAGTAACCTTGTCAAACCTCTTTGCCGAATAATCATTTCATCGGGCGACGTTGTTGGTGTATCAAAACTATCCGAAATATTGTCCAATGAACTATCCATTTGAGTACCATTTGTTGTTGGTCCATTGATGGGTGTTGAAACGCGCAGATTTCCCATTCGTGTCGGTATTTCTGCTAAAGCACGTCGTGCACGTAATTGTGTATTCATTGCGAATACCTTTTATATATTTTTAAATATTAGAATAAATAATTTACACTATTACAACACATTAGTTTGCAAATTTTATTAATTATGTTTTGTGTTTGTTGTTGATTCAATTGTCAAATTGTTTTCCCGCTATTATAAACAAACATGTCGTTATTTTATAGCATAAAATATCGATGCTTGATTTTCTGAACGCAACCAAATGTGTTGATTTGTTTTGGTTTCATCCAAGAAAAACATCGATGCTGACAAAAAAGGAACCATTTTGGTTTATAATTTTAGATAATTAGTAAATTACTAAACTCTACTCTACGGTAAATACCAATATAAAAATGTCGAGCTAAATAATAATTTAAAATATTTATAGCGAGAGCAAAATAATTTATAGCAACTAGTCGATACATTTGGATTTTATAAACAACATTTTGTACGCATCCAAATGTTATTGTTTTTGACATTAGGAAAAGCATTAAAAAATAGTTTTGTTTTGATCATGGAAAAGTTCAATTTTTAATTTATTTTGTAATTATATTTTAACAAATGATATAAAATGGAAACTATCTCAGGTTAAATTAATAAAAGAAATTTACAATTAATAATATATATATTAACGAAATGCTTAAAATTTTCATTTTCAACAGGCGAAGTACGAGGAGTTATGGGCATCTCACGCAGTGGACGTGTTAGAAAAAAATCGTCAAAGCTAATTGATTTTCAATCGCCCGATAATGTGGAAGCAGCTAAACATAAAAAAATGCATACTAATAAAGCTGCGCGTATAAAAAGTGAACCCGAATTGGATCTGGGCATTGAACAATTGCCCCAATTTAATGAGGCAAGCTACATGAAGACGGAGGAGGACGATGATGATGATGATGATGAAAGTGAAACGAACGATGATGATGGTATGCTTGATGATGAAAATGAGGACATGGATGATTCGGATAATAATTCGTCCAGCTACAATGAGTCTTCGGTGGTGGTGCCACGCCGTAGCATTTATATGACTGAAAAATCGACAAAAAAGAAATTTATGTCAAAAGATGGGACAATTGTGTTTCGAAAGGCACAACGAAAAGACAAAGGGAAGTCACGTTATACGGCATATATGCTGTGGGCGAAAGATGTGCGACAAGAAATGTTATATTCTCATCCTGAACTTGATTTTTCATCGATATCAAAGCGACTGGGTGAAATGTGGGCCAATGTGCCGAGCACTGAGAAATACAATTGGAAGAGGAGGGCAAAACGACTTCAGGCCAAAGGTAAAGTACCAGATATTATGATGACCTCTAAGCCGCCAAGCAGTGGCAATGCATCAAAATTCATTAATAAAGGACTCAAAATCAGTTTACCAGTTAGGCAGCAAATGGATCCGCAGCAACCCGTTGTTAAAAAAGCATGTGGCCGCCCACCGAAAGCATCCACATTGGCCGCAAGGGCTCAAAATCAAATTACCACAATGCCGAAAGCTACATCATCACCTATTCCAACAACATCGCCTGGTATGTATAAAGTGACGGGACAACAGCCTGCCGACATCGCCGCCTATTTAAAACTTCTCGGCGATAGTCTTACAATAATTGGCGAACGACTTAAAGAACATGAAGGACAAATCGCAGTTTCTGGAAGCCTGTCCGTCCTATTGGACAGCCTGCTGTGTTCCATGGGACCGTTAATGTGTCTAACAAAATTCATTCCCACATTGAACATCAATAGTGACGAAAATACAAAAGAGAAGCTTCAAAATATTCTGGATAACATCGCCTATGTAATGCCAGGACTATAAAAAGTTTAGAATTAAAACAAAAGTTTTTTAATTTTATTATTTTATTGACCTAAGTAGGGATTGGTAAATCCTTAACAAGGAATCTTATAATGTCTTCCGTTTTACAGTTCCAATTCTTAATATGTTTGCTCATTGAACACCATTGCTCCCCGTGGCGTGGTTCAGCTGCAATACATCTTGCAAGAACTTCCTTCTGTTGTTCCTCTGTACCGTAAATTAATTCAAATTTATAGAAATACGCCCAAGCGTCCCCCAGGTCCGGATCAATTTTGATTGTTCGATTAAACCAATCGCGACACTTGAATTTTATGTTCAGTCCAAAATAGTTTCGAGATTGCTAAAAGAACGTGGGGTCGTGCTCACATTTTTTGAGAGCATCTACCGATTTAGTTTTACGTTGTGGTTTGCCTTCGAAAAAGATGACCTCAGCCCAGAGTTCCCCAGATGTTGGACATGTAAAGCGCGAGCCATCAAGGTGTTGGCCATTTCTTTGAGACCGGCATGAAGTTCAGGAATGGCGGCCAACCATAACATTGCAGTTTTAGGATTCTTACGACGTCCTCGCTCCAATACCGATCGGGCTTTTGTTAGTTGTCCCATTTGTTTCTTCCAGTTTGGCCAAAAGTAACCACAACGGAATGGAGGTCGGACACCGCTTCAACGCATTTGTATGTGTAACGGAGGCCGCCTCATTTTGATGTTTATGTTCTTCAATCTGTCCTTTCATCATCCACAGCTTTGAGAATTCGGGGAAAACTTTTACGGCTTCATCCAATAGGTTTAATGCTTCTTCTAAATTTTCAAGTCCCCATTCCATTTTGGCCGATTTCATCATGACCCGTGGTGTTGGAGCCGAAGCTCGTGCTTTTGCCAATAGCCTTCGGGCTCTCTCATATTCCGACTTTTCAGATTCCAATTTAACGGTTGCAAACCAAATATCTTCAGAATTTGGATTTGCTTGGAAAGCAAGTGACAAGATTCCTCTCACTGCTGGCACATCGCCAGCCATCCATTTCGATTTGGCACCCATTAACCATAATACTTCAGATTTAGGACAGTGGGCGACTGCTCTTTGTAGCAAGGCCTCTAAACTTTCAGAGTACCGTGGTTCTTTTCGAAACAAGCAGTACGTAACCAAATCGATTTTTTAGATGGAAACACTTGAAGAGCATGAGCGTAAACGGCACGGCCACATTCAAAAGCTCCATCTTTTGCACAATTGTCGGCATCATCTATCCAGGTTTGTCTACGATCCTCTTCTTCAACTCCTATGCCAATAATCGCCTTTACGATTGCTTGACATGTGTGCACTGCACCAGATTTCTCAGCCTCAATCGCTTCAAGGAACCATTGCTCCCGATTAATTTCAACTCCATTGGCGCTGAGTGAGGTCAATGCACGATCAATAATTTTTTCAACCATGTGAATGTATCCGTTGGCCTCTTCCAATTTGGCGGCTGTAGTCCAAATTTGCTTATCGGTTGGTATATTTTCTCGAGCTTTATTCAAAACTTTCCTTTCCGTGCACTTTCATATGTTTCCAATCTAGCAAGTGCTAACCAAAGTTCAACACTTGTGTTACAACATTCGACGGCACGAGATAATAATATTCTGGCCTCGTCGGGTCGTTCCAATTCAACAGCTGCTTTCCAAAGGTGTACGGAATTTGGAATATGTTCCAAAGCTTTACGGAATACACGCCTTTTGGCTTTCAATTCCGTTTCTAAGTCAGCTGCTTTAATCCAAATACGCACTGATGTTGGAATATGACGTGCTGCTTGAGCAATAACAGCCTTCGATGTATCTGGTGGCTGTAATCTAGCCGCTTCCAACCATAAATCTTCACTGTGAATTAATTTCGCATGCTTGCATAATTAAATTTCGAGCCATTTGAATTTTTCCTGTCACCTCTTCCAATCGTGCACTAGCAATCCACGCAGACGGATGGTTGGGATTTGTTTCGCGAACACTTTTCAATAAAAGTCTAGCCTTTTTTATGTCGTTAATATCGCCGCCATACAAAAGACAAACATGAATATTGTCCTCCCTTTTACGCCGAAACTATCCAACCGATTTTCATAAAAATTACACCATTCGAAAGGTATTCTTCTGTAGGTGTGCACAATCTGTGTCTTAAATAAATCGGATATTAGATGGCTGAGTTATAACGGTTTAAAAATAACACATTACAACATCATTTGTATATTTTCATATAGGAATCAAATCAAATAGGAATCATATTAAATTCGTTTTGACTTTTATATTGTCAGCTCTTTCATTGTTTCATATTGTCAGCTCTTTCATTGTTTTGATGATTTTATATTGTCAGTTAAACAATGTAATTCAATTACAACAATATCTGTACTTTTTCATTTTTTTTTTTGTTCGACATAAATAGAAAGAGAGAAGCTGTGTTTTTCGGTTGCTAATTGGGCTTTCATTTTCCATATTCTTTTGTGCATTCAAATTGTTCAGAAGTCAGTGAATTGTGTATTAGTGGGTGAGTTTATATTCAATTGTGATTAATTGTTTTGAAAATGCCTCGCCGTGCTACTATTACTGGTAGAGTGGAGCGGCGTCGTGACAGAATTAATAAGAGATTACAAAGAAGTGCATTAAACGACAATGGTACGACAAATAATTACTTACCTATTTTTTACATTGAATATAATACAATATCCTTCCCTCTTGTCTGGGTTTATGTGGATTTCATTAAATTCGAAAATAAGAAAATAATTTCACGCTTTATTCCTCTTAATAAACTAAAAAAGTAAGATCTGTCAAAACAAAACTCCGTAATTTAAATTTTAATACAAAAATGTAGTAGACGTGAAAAAAAGAATGTAGTAGTTTCAAAAAGAAATGAGTGTAGATTTTTTTTCAATTTATGTAGGTAATAGAACAAATTTTTTACTATAAAACCGAACCGTGAACCAAACAGAAAACCGTTGATTTATGGTTCGGTTCAACTATTATTTAAAAAACTAGTTTGGTTTGGTTCAATTAAATCATTTTGAAATTTCATTCAATCATTTCCCTTTTGGAAAAGTTCAATTTTTAATTTATTTTGTAATTATATTTTAACAAATGATATAAAATTGAAACTATCTCAGGTTAAATTAATAAATCAAATTTACAATTAATAATATGTATATATTAACGAAATGCTTAAAATTTTCATTTTCAACAGGCGAAGTACGAGGAGTTATGGGCATCTCACGCAGTGGACGTGTTAGAAAAAAACCGTCAAAGCTAATCGATTTTCAATCGCCCGATAATTTGGAAGCAGCTAAACATAAAAAAATGCTTACAAATAAAGCTGCGCATATTAAAAGTGAACCCGAATTGGATCTGGGCATTGAACAATTGCCCCAATTTAATGAGGCAAGCTACATGAAGACGGAGGAGGACGATGATGATGATGATGATGAAAGTGAAACGAACGATGATGATGGTATGCTTGATGATGAAAATGAGGACATGGATGATTTGGATAATAACTCGTCCAGCTACAATGAGTCTTCGGTGGTGGTTCCAATTGTGTTTCGAAAGGCACAACGAAAAGACAAAGGGAAGTCACGTTATACGGCATATATGCTGTGGGCGAAAGATGTGCGACAAGAAATGTTATATTCTCATCCTGAACTTGATTTTCCATCGATATCAAAGCGACTGGGTGAAATGTGGGCCAATGTGCTAAGCACTGAGAAATACGATTGGAAGAGGAGGGCAAAACGACTTCAGGCCGAAGGTAAAGTACCAGATATTATGATGACCTCTAAGCCGCCAAGCATTGGCAATGCATCAAAATTCATTAATAAAGGACTCAAAATCAGTTTACCAGTTAGGCAGCAAATGGGTACGCAGCAACCCGTTATTAAAAAAGCATGTGGCCGCCCACCGAAAGCATCCATATTGGCCGCAAGGGCTCAAAATCAAATCACCACAATGGCGAAAGCTACATCATCACCTATTCCAACAACATCGCCTGGTATTTATAAAGTGACGGGACAACAGCCTGCCGACATCGCCGCCTATTTAAAACTTCTCGGCGATAGTCTTACAATAATTGGCGAACGACTTAAAGAACATGAAGGGCAAATCGAAGTTTCTGGAAGCCTGTCCGTCTTATTGGACAGCCTGCTGTGTTCCATCGGACCGTTAATGTGTCTGTTAACCACCAGATGAAAAAATTCGTTGTAGAAAGTCGTGTCCGACTGAGGGTTGGGCAACTGTATTTTTATTTTTATGTATTTTATGTACTAGTGCATATTACTGATGCACAATTGTACTTGTTGTTTTTGTACAGTACAAATATATGTGAGAATGGTATTTATTTATTTTAGAAAAGAATCAGTCTGTTTGCTGGTATTGATCGAGCGTGACAAAAATAAAATGTTAAAAATTCTGTTGCAAATAAAATTTGTAAAGTTTAAGATAAAACAAAGAAACTAATACAGTTTTGTTTGAGTTTTATTCAACGGGAGAGGAAAAGGCTCCAATCCCATTAACATTGGTGTCAGAAATGGGATACGTAGCACAATGACGGCGAGTTGCTGCTTATATTCCATTTAAATCTCAATCATCTTCAGTTTAAGTGTACAATCATCTTCATGTATAATCATCTTCATGCATAATTATCGTCATTATCGATTTACTGCTGCATAACATTGCGGTGCTTCTACAACAACAACCTTCAAGGCAATTACGGTACATCAACTCACACGTGCATCTCGTGGAACATGTGGCATTATTCATCGTGGTAGAAAGAACAATTGAATGCAATTTCATCCGCATGTCAACAAAACAATCAAAAACCTACGTTACTATTAAACCGACTCTTTGGACAATCATCAAAGTTATTGTGCAAGAATTTACATCAAGAACGTATATCTCGAATAACGGAACCACCGGTTAAGCTATATGGCTATATTTGGCATTGGATTGCAGATTCGCTCCGTTTATATTTATGTTAATAGAGGATTTTTAACATCAAAAGTAAGTGTATTCACAATTTATATACTATAGTATATTAATTACTATATGTGTATTTTCAAAAGCAATAATTACTACTGTGATAAAGTGAAACGTGTAATTTGATCGTAAATATTGGTGAGCCAATCAAATTAAATAATCGTGAAAGTTTCAGTCGTAAAATTTTACTATTCCAAATTTAATTATGTCCAGAGACAAAGAGACACAAATAAAGCGGTTAAACCAGTCAAATAAGATATTTCTCAGTTATCAGTTCTTAGCAATGTCAGCTGACGAACGTAATCAGAATGTTGGCAAACTGCAGTTATGTATAAATTGCCTTAGATCATCACACACCCTAGCTCAATGCAGCAGTCAAGAGAACTGCCGGGTATGTAAATCAAGGCATCATACCCTTCTTCATGTAAACTCGAAGACATTAAACAATTCAAATCAGCCTCCACCGTTAAATATTTCTTCTTCACAAACTATCATGGCGTGTTCATCATCTGATTTTCCGCTAGAACAGATCCCTCGACACATTACGCCTACCAGTAAACCAAAATTTGTATTTTTCGCCACTGCGTTGGTCGATATTATAGACAGTCAAGGGCTAAAAATCACGGCTCGAGCAATTCTTGATTCAGGCTCTTAAATGAATTTTATAACGGAGGCATTCTCCAAACGTATAGGTATTGAATTGGTTACGTCATATGTCAATATAAGTGGTATCGGAGGCACTCCAGCCAAATCTACTCAATGTACAAGTTTGGATGTTCGATCTCGCATAAACGAATTTCCATGTCAAATTCAAGCGCATATTATGCGCAAAATCTTCGAGTATCAACCTTCAATTAAATGTGATATTTTCAGTTGGCCAGTCCCAGCCAACATTAAACTCGCAGATCCACAGTTCTTCAAGTCACGAACCATTGATCTTCTTTTGGGAGCAGAAAGGGAAATGAAGAAGCCGAGTTATTATTGGATACGCCAATGAAAGATCGAGAATTAATGGTGCCAATTGATGATGATCATTCATTAGGTATAAAAACGTTGGGTCTGTATTGGCAGCCAGAGCTCGACCATTTCAATGTTCAAGTGGCTACAGCAGTTTGCCAAACAAAAATCATAAGAACCAAACGAATCGTTATTTCCCAGCTAGCAAGTATTTTCGATCCCAATGGTTTTGTTGCACCAACTATAGAGTTGGGAAAAATTCTCTTAAAGAAACTATGGGCGTTAAAGATTCATTGGGATGAAAGCCTTCCAATGGTTCATCACACGTACTGGATGAATTATTTGCACAACTTGTCTGATCTGAACAGAATAAAAATACCTCGACACATTTTCAATTCATGTCGAGATCCACAACGCATAAACAGTTGCATGGCTTCGCTGATGCCAGTGAAAAGGCGTATGGGGCTGCAGTGTATGTGCAGTTCCATGACACAAAAAAATTTGTTGTCACTCTATTATGTTCAAAATCACGGGTAGCACCACTTAAACAACATACAGTACCGCGACTTGAACTCTGTGCGGCATTATTGTTAGTTAAACTCATATCTCAGTTGTCAGAGATTATAAATTTTAAAATAGAGGACTATTTTTACTGGACTGATTCTATGATATTTCTCCATTGGATCAATTCTTCATCATCTAGGTGGAAAACTTATGTAGCCAACCGTGTTTCAATCATTCAATCTCAATCCAAATCCAAAAATTGGTAACATGTAGTATCAAGCTTGAATCCAGCAGACTTAGACTCCAGAGGATTAACACCTAAATCACTAATATCCTCTAGCTTATGGTGGGATGGCCCTTTGTTTCTAACAATGGTGGATGAAGTCTGGAATGGTAAAAAGGTTACGTTTGGAGAAGGGATAATTATTTCAGAACAACGAAAGTTTGTGAGCACACTTGCGGCACGAAATTGCTTTAAAACGATTTGCAATTCAATGGCGTTTGTAGCTCGTTTCATTCGTAATACACAACAACCATCTGAGAAAAATTCAGGTCCATTAACATCAGTCGATTTAGACACCGGTTTAAAGTTGACGCTGAGGTCTGTGCAGAAAACATCATTTCCGGAAATTTATAACGGGATGACTAACGAAAATGACAATATACGGGACCCTGCGCTCAAATCACTATCGCTGTTTTTTGATAAAGATAAAATACTTCGTGTTGGTGGACGGCTGAGATTTTGATCCTTATCGTACGCATCCAGGCATGCCGTATTGTTACCAAGGGATCACTTCGTTACTGTTGCACTACTTAGACATCTACATATTAAACACTTGCATGTTGGGCCACAAGGTCTATTGGCAGCGATCCGACAATCATATTGGCTTATCAACGGCAAACAGCTGGCGAAGAAAGTGTGCAAGGAATGTGTCCTGTACGCACGCGCTAGACCAAGATTATTACATCAGAAAATGGCTGACTTACCGGCAGAGCTTGTAAACATAGCTCCACCATTTTATAATGTGGCGGTTGACTTTGCTGGGCCGTTATGCATACATCATTGTAGTATGATGCTGGTGTAGACCCTGCATCTATAGTTACATGCTTCATGGGTTATGCTAGTACTACACGTCATATAACTACAGATGCAGGGAAACCATCTTTAATCTAGAATAAAGTTACTTGTGATGATAAACACATGTCTCGTTTGTGTATTATAATACTACATGGTATCAGAAGTGGGATGGCCAGATGTAAAAGAGGACCTACCGGAGACACTTTAACAGTATTGGAATTTTCGCCATGGGGCAGGTATTGCTGCACGAGACTACCCTTTGGGTTGTCATCAGCGCCGGAGGTGTTTCAACATGCCATGCAGGAAGTTTTGAGAGGTCTGAAAAACGTTGAATCGTCAATGGATGATATTTTAATATACGCCAATACAAAAGAAAAACTCAGAGAAGTAACTAAGGCAGTACTTTCTAGAGTTAAAGAAAACGGGGTGGTTCTGAATAAAGAGAAGTGTGTTTTCGAACAAACCCAAATTAAATTCTTGGGTCACATTTTAACTGAGCATGGAGCATTACCTGACCCCGAAAAAGTGGCAGCAGTCCAAAAATTGGAGACACCTTCGGATGCTAAGTCGTTACAAAGATTTTTTGGTTTAGTAAATTATGTCAACAAGTTCATCTCTAAATGAGATGGGTGAGCATTTCAACATCCAGGTAGTCTGGGTCCCAGGTCACTCGGGCGTCATGGGGAACTGCAGGGCAGATGAACTTGCTAGGCATGGTACGACTCTCCAGCTGCAACCGGAAAGGGCAAGTCTGGGGAGGCCTATCACAGCGCTGAGACAAGCACTTGGGAAGCAGGCGCTATCCTCAGCGGGGGAAAGGTGGTCTAACACCCTAACCTGTAGAGTTGCAAGACAAGTTTGGCCAAATCTGGACTTGGGGCGCACTAGGGCATTAATATCCTTACGCAGACGTGAATTAAGAACGGTCGTAGGAATACTCACGGGACACTGCCTTTTTGGAGAACATGCAAGAAGGCTGGGTCTGGAGGCTAATGACTTCTGCAGAAGCTGCTTGGACGAAGAGGAGGAAGAGACGCTGGTCCACTTCCTTTGCTCGTGTCCAGCATTGGCTCTCAGAAGGCACAAACACTTAGGTAAGTTCAGGATGGACTGCCTCTCGGATCTCGAAAACATTAAAGTGCGGGACGTCTTACGCTACATAAGTAGCTCGAAATGGTTCCAATAGGGGTAAAAGGGGATACATCCTGTGGTATCACAATGGACCGTCACCGGTCTAAGTGTGCGTAAGCAGCCACTCCAACCTAACCTAACCTAACCTAACCTATGTCAACAAGTTTATACCCAATATGTCAAAGCTTACTGAGCCATTAAGAAGACTCCTAATAAAAGATGATGAATGGTGTTGGGATGAAGAGCAAGAAAAAACTTTCGATAACATCAAAAAAGTGTTGATGTCACCGCCAGTGTTAAAATACTACGACGTGAATCAAGATGTCACACTCACTGTAGATGCCAGTTCAAAAGCAATTGGAGCAGCCCTCATGTAAGAAGGTAGACCGGTAGCCTATGCGACAAAATCCTTAATAAAATCTCAACAAAACTATCCATAGATAGAGAAAGAGGCACTGGCCATACGCACAGCTTTTGTTAAGTTTCATGATTACATCTATGGCAAAAAGGTCATAGACGAAACGGACCACAAGCCGCTAGAAATAATTTTCAAAAAATGCTTACATCAAGCTCCGCCTCGTCTTCCACGGCTACTATTTGACGTGCTCATCTATAATCCAAAAATAGTGTACAAAAAAGGATCCGAGTTGTATATAGCTGACACACTTAGTCGTGACTGCAAGCCACATGATGAAACAGATGATGACTATTCGTATGACGTACAAGTCGTACTACCTTTTTACGACCATACTTACAAAAATGTTCAACAGGAAACGACAAAAGACGCAGAGCTTAAAAACCTTACAACAGTAATAAGAACGGGATTAGCAGACTTTAATGGCATAATTTTCAAAGGTGAAAAAGCGGTCATACCAGCATCGTTGAGAAAGTACTTTTTGAATAAAATTCACGATGGTCATCTTGGCATCGAATTATCATCACGCAGAGCTCGGGAGTCTTTGTTTTGGATAAACATGGCAACGGATATAAAAAACTTCGTGGAATCGTGTATAACATGCCAGAAACTCAGGTCAGGAATGTAAAGGAACCTCTATATTGTCAAAAGAAATACCAAATTATCCATTTCAACTGGTGGCGTGTGATTTGTTCTATTTTGCTGATTACCAGTACGTGTTAATAGTGGATAGCTATAGTGGATTTTTTGACATAAAACAGTTGACTCATGGTGCATCCAGCGAAGAGTGCATAGGTGTTTTGAAAATGTGGTTCGCAATTCACGGTGTTCCAGAAATCTTCGAGACGGATAACGGGCCGCAGTTTTCGTCTAAACAGTTTAAAGAGTTTGCCAGGTCATGGAATTTTCTTCACCGCACTTCTAGTCCGGGATTCCCAAGATCAAATGGGCTAGCGGAAAGGTACGTCCAAACCGCAAAGAATATTCTGAAGAAATGCGCAGACTCACATTCTGATTTATATCTTGCCTTGTTGAACTACCGAAATACTCCAAGAAGTAAAGATCTTGGATCGCCATGCCAACGCTTATTCAACCGTATTACAAATTCACCGCTGGTTAATAATAAAGAGGTGTTGCAGCCACAAATTCAAACAGACGTCTCTGAAGCATTGAAAATTGCTAGAATGAAGCAAAAACAATATGCTGATCAAGGCAGTAAACTCAACAATAAATCGCCAGTTACAGGAGACAATATCCGTCTGCAAGTTAGTCATAAGAATTGGGTGGGAGGCCAAGTAATGGATCTGGCTAATTCACCTCGTTCATACATTACATTACATACGAAATTCAGCTCACATTAGCATAACAAAAGCGATAATTCCAGGGACAAATGATTTACATTGCTCAGCGGACGGTAGTCAGAACGTGTCTTCACAGGTCAGTAATAATGCGGATAATTCACAGTCGGGTCCACCAGACACCTCACAAACTGTACAACAAACCAAAAATGTTGCTACGATGCCGGAAGATATACAGAAAACAACACGATCGGGTAGAATCGATCGAATGATGGGGAACGTCATGTTAAATTTGAGGAACTAAACACTTTCATCAAACAGGTTGAAGCAGTACTAAACTCCCGACCGATGACAGCATTAACAACCGATGACAACGTAGAAGTTTTAACACCAGGACATTTCCTCATAGGTCGCCCATTGCTTGGTGTACCAGAACCTGCCAATCCCGAGTTAATTCACGTATCTTACTCAAAAAGTTGGCAACTAGTGAATCAATTATATAAACAATTTTGGGCGAAATGGTCCAAAGAATACCTGCAGCAATTGCAACATCGTTTTTGGTGGCAGAAGCCAACTATTAATATTCCAGAAGGCACAGTAGTCATTATAAAGGACGACAACCTTCCACCATTAACATGTGACGAAACTACAAAAGAGAAGCTTCAAAATATTCTGGATAACATTGCCTATGTAATGCCAGGACTATAAAAAGTTTAGAATTAAAACAAAAGTTTTTTAATTTTATTATTTTATTGACCTAAGTAGGGATTGGTAAATCCTTAACAAGGAATCTTATAATGTCTTCCGTTTTACAGTTCCAATTCTTAATATGTTTGCTCATTGAACACCATTGCTCCCCGTGGCGTGGTTCAGCTGCAATACATCTTGCAAGAACTTCCTTCTGTTGTTCCTCTGTACCGTAAATTAATTCAAATTTATAGAAATACGCCCAAGCGTCTCCCAGGTCCGGATCAATTTTAATTGTTCGATTAAACCAATCGCGACATTTTTGAATTTTATGTTCAGTCCAAAATAGTTTCGAGATTGCTAAAAGAACGTGGGGGTCGTGCTCACATTTTTTGAGAGCATCTACCGATTTAGTTTTACGTTGTGGTTTACCTTCAATAAAGATGGCCTCAGCCCAGAGTTCCCCAGATGTTGGACATTCCTGTAAAGCGCGAGCCATCAATGTGTTGGCCATTTCTTGGAGACCGGCATGAAGTTCAATACGAATGGCGGCCAACCATAACATTGCAGTTTTAGGATTCTTAAGACGTCCTCGCTCCAATACCGATCTGGCTTTTGTTAGTTGTCCCATTTTTTCCTCCAGTTTGGCCAAAAGTAACCACAACGGAATGGAGGTCGGACATCGCTTCAACGCATTTGTATATGTGTCGGAGGCCGCCTCATTTTGATGTTTATGTTCTTCAATCTGTCCTTTCATCATCCACAGCTTTGAGAATTCGGGAAAAACTTTTACGGCTTCATCCAATAGGTTTAATGCTTCTTCTAAATTTTCAAGTCCCCATTCCAATTTGGCCGATTTCATCATGACCCGTGGTGTTGGAGCCGAAGCTCGTGCTTTTGCCAATAGCCTTCGGGCTCTCTCATATTCCGAATTTTCAGATTCCAATTTAACGGCCGCAAGCCAAATATCTTCAGAATTTGGATTTGCTTGGAAAGCAAGTGACAAGATTCCTCTCGCTGCTGGCACATCGCCAGCCATCCATTTCGATTTGGCACCCATTAACCATAATACTTCAGATTTAGGACAGTGGGCGACTGCTCTTTGTAGCAAGGCCTCTAAACTTTCACGAGTACCGTGGTTCTTTTCGAAATAAGCAGCACGTAACCAAATCGATTTTTTAGATGGAAACACTTGAAGAGCATGAGCGTAAACGGCACGGGCACATTCAAAAGCTCCATCTTTTGCACAATTGTCGGCATCATCTATCCAGGTTTGTTTACGATCCTCTTCTTCAACTCCTATACCAATAATCGCCTTTACGATTGCTTGACATGTATGCACCGCACCAGATTTCTCAGCCTCAATCGCTTCAAGGAACCATTGCTCCCGATTAATTTCAACTCCATTGGCGCTGAGTGAGGTCAATGCACGATCAATAATTTTTTCAACCATGTGAATGTTTCCGTTGGCCTCTTCCAACTTGGCGGCTGTAGTCCAAATTTGCTTATCGGTTGGTATATTTTCTCGGGCTTTATTCAAAACTTTCCGCGCATTTTCATATGTTTCTAATCTAGCTAGTGCTAACCAAAGTTCAACACTTGTGTTACAACATTCGACGGCTCGAGATAATAATATTCTGGCCTCGTCGGGTCGTTCCAATTCAACAGCCGCTTTCCAAAGCCGTACAGAATTTGGAATATGTTCCAAAGCTTTACGGAATACACGCCTTTTGGCTTTCAATTCCGTTTCTAAATCAGCTGCTTTAATCCAAATACGCACTGATGTTGGAATATGACGTGCTGCTTGAGCAATAACGGCCTTCGATGTATCTGGTGGCTGTAATCTAGCCGCTTCCAACCATAAATCTTCACTTTGTGGATTAATTTCGCATCCTTGCATAATTAAATTTCGAGCCATTTGAATTTTTCCTGTCACCTCTTCCAATCGTGCACTAGCAATCCACGCAGACGGATGATTGGGATTTGTTTCGCGAACACTTTTCAACAAAAGTCTAGCCTTTTTTATGTCGTTAATATCGCCGCCATAAGTTGGGATCATACTTTGTAAATCGGTAAGATAGCCTTTAGGATCAACCACAGTCTGCCCAGTTACAGAATCTGAGACTTGTGATAATTTAACATTCATAAGTGTATTACGAGCCTGTCCAATTTTACGTAAATCCAAATCACCTGTTGGTGTTAACATACCAGGAGTTGCAACACCAGGCATCATTGATGCGAGACCTGACCGTGGATCAATACCTGATGAACTCTCACCACCCATATTCCGGACTAAAACGCTATCAGGCAATGGAGTAAATTTCTCAGCTCTTGGATTTCGTTGTTTACGATTACGACTGTCTCCAACCTCGGGAATTGAAGCCCAATCATCTTCGGTGACCGTCACCAAATTACGTTTTAAATCAGAAAACTGTTGTTGAATTTTAGGCCTCTCCTGACGATATTTTTCCAAATCAAGTTTTAAACGACGCTCACGATACTCCTTACGTTTTTCATCCATCCGCTTGTCAATTGATTCGTAAATTGCATCTGCTTCAGCATCGTCTTTGTCGTACGGATCTTTTGAGAAAAGTGATCCACTGTAACCATTGAATTCATCATAATTAGAATCATTTAAATCCTCATCATCCTCTTCTTCTTCCTCTTTTTTTTTGCGTTTCGATGCTGGCGGAGCGTGCCGATCATCACTAACATCATTGGCATCTCTCGCTGGACCAATATCCGATCGGGTTGTGAATCCTGTGGCACTAAAATCAGATGAAAAAAAATAAATTGTCAACATAACCTCATTTTTTGCCACTATAAATTTTTTGTATTTTGATTTATACCCTCGACCAACGCCAGCCACATATCCTAATGGGGCTGGTATTCCAAGAAAATGTTTTTTATTCTTATTTGCTAATGCAGCTGCGGCAATATTTGCCATTTTATTTATTTATAAATTATTGAATATCGGATAGATTTTTTTCACTGTGAAATGTTTACGAATCGATTAACTTTTTTGTGTTGACAGTCAAAATGTCAAAAATTGAGAATTATTAATTTTTACTGATTGCGGTGACATCTATCGGTGGGTGATGGTATTAAAGTAAAGGTAACCGAACCGTTCGATTTTTATTGTTTTTAACATTGTCAGTTTAGAATTACTTCTGGAACTTCTTAGTTTCTTACCTGTATACTGTATTACTGCTAACTTCTCCAAATTTATTAAATAAAACGCAAAATTTGTTTTAACTATTATTTTATTAAACAAATTTACAAATTGTTAAATTCATTTTCTAACGATGTAATTTGTTGGCCAAGTTTCAATTTCATTGTGCTATCAATTCCTAATATGCCATGAGCTTCTTTCAATAGAATCAAAACTTCTGCAAGTGACATCTAAAGATTAAAAAAAAGGAAAAATTGAATATTTTTATGCCCAATTTTATAAAAAAAAAAAATCCCCACCTTGTATTGCTGTTGATCTATAACCTTTTGAGTAACTTTACGCTTAATTTGTGCCAACAACGTGCTTTGCTGGTCGTACAGTAGATTTCCACGGAACTGAGTTAATCCTGGCTCCAAAATATCAGCTATCTGTAGTAGCTCACGCGACAGATCAATTTTTCGTTGCAGTTGTTTATCGGTTAGATCAGCTAACAAGAAACCTGGTAATTGTCCATACATTTGTGTTAAGGCATATTTCACTTGTAGCACGTGGGTATTGGTTTCATGAAGCGCGTGTTTATATTTGACTAAAAAGCTTTCAAACTCAATGGGTGATGTTCTATCCAATCCAGTTATCTCCTTCAATATTCCATCGTTCAAGTTGTTAACAGCCAAAGCGGGTAGCTTATTTTCACACTTTAAACATTTCCATTCCGTGTCATAATCTAATGGATTTTCCGCTATCATTTTACAAATTTTACATTTGGTACACGTAATCGATCCAACATACATTTCAAATTCAGTGGGGTCAGAACAACGTGTACAGCAACAATCAAAACATTTACTTTGTTTTAAATGGGCTCGACGCTGTGCGGTCGAACGTAGCGTATGTGTATATGTTACGGTAATTGGTTGTCCCTTTAAAATTTGGTCGGTTGCAATCAAAATAAATTGATAGTTTGAATCAAAAATGTGTTTCGTATTCGATTTGCAATCGTGTGACATCATCGATGCAATTTCGTAGAGGCCACGAACTGGTATATCATTTATTGGTAGTCGAATTTCAAATGCGTTCGTATCCAAGATTGCAACTGATTCCATTATGGCACGTTGGTCATAGTCTGTTTGATCTAAATTGAATTAGTTTTGAATTTAATTTATGACAAATTACATTGATTTGAATCGATACGATTAAAATGAGAGTGATGGTAATGGAATTATACAAGATGGTTACAGAACCTGTAGTTGGAGACAAAATATTCGAATGAAAGATGAAACAGTAATAAATTATCAATATGGAAGAGATTTATCCCTGGTCCAGGAGTTAGAGTAAGCCCAAGTTTGACCCTTACCACAAATACTGAAAGCAAACCTTCGTTCTGTTAAGTTGCCGAAAACAAAACGTTTGGCCTTAAGATCGTAAGCAAGTAGTTGCAAGGTTCAATATTATATAGAGCCGGCGGAAACCAAGGTTGAGACTAAGAAGTGAATGTCAGTTAATTATCGAAATTATGAGGAATCTGCGGCATAAAATGATAAGCCGGCTCGTTTAAATGTTTGAATGAATCTTTCTGCTAATCCATTTGTCTTTGGGTGGTATAGCGAGGACGTAATATGTTTCATCCCCTCCTTCTCACAAAATGTTTTGAATTCGTGAGACGTGAACGAGGTTCCATTGTCACTAACGATTACTTGAGGCACTCCATAACAAGCGAACAAACTGGTAAGCACTTTCTCAAGCATATTTGTCGTGATACTTGTCATCGTATAGACTTCTACCCATTTCGAAAGCGCGTCCACTACGACCAGAAACTGTTTGTTTTTAAAAGGTCCCGCGAAATCGATGTGAATCCGTTCCATGAGTATAATGGCACTTCTTGTTGACCGTTTCGGTTCTCTTGACAACTTGGACATCGTTTAATGAAGTTGTCAATGTCCTCATCGAGTTTTGGCCACCATATGTAAAACCGAGCCATTGCACGCATAGCTATAATACTCGGATGGCCGCTGTGTAGTCGTTGGAGTGCGGCTACACGTAATGATGCAGGTAGCACCATTCTTCCTTGCCACATGAGGATTTGTTTTCTACAGACAGTTCGTCTTTGCGCTGTAGAAACGATTGGAATTGTGATTGTTGGCACATCTGTTGCGTCCACCCTTGTTTCCCGGAATGTACTCGACGTCATAGCTATATGAATTTAATATCAATGCCCATCCAATTAAACGATTATTAACGAGTTTATGCAAATTGCGATTCCTGCTGCGTCAACGGTTCGTGGTCCGTGACCAAAAATGACCCCAAAAATCATTGCAAGTGCTTCCTTGTCAATTGTGCCGTAATTTAACTGAGCACCTGATAATTTTCTTGATGCAAACGCAATCAGTAAGTCAATCCCGTTGCTGTTGCGATGACTACGGACAGCACCAATTCCTTTGTCTGATGCGTCGCATGTAACATACAGATCCTTTTCATCATAATACGGGTGTAGGACCTGTGCGCGTGAAAGCTGGAACTTAATTTCGTTGAAAATTGCTTGTTCATGACTCGTCCATGTGAAACGTTGATTTTGCCCCTGATAGTGTGTGTAAATCAGATGCTGTGCTGTGCAAATTCGGTATAAATCGCTCGTAGAAATTTACAAGCCCCATAAATAAGCGTAACTCTCGGATGTTCGTTGGTGGACTGGCGTTGATTATGGCGTCCAGTTTGGCTTGTGTTGGGAAAATGCCCTCTTTGTTGAAGCGATGTCCTAAGTACACCACTTCGTTCTGGAAGAAAATGCACTTCTCTCGTTTGATCCGGAAACCCGCTTGTTGTAATCGTGTGAGTACTTCTTTTAAATTGTCCATGTGCTCGGCGTCGGTTTTTCCTGTGATAACAATATCATCGAAGTATATCGCCACTGAGTCAATATTTGATAATAATTTTTCCATGTATCGTTGGAAAATAGCCGGAGCGTTTGCTATTCCAAACGGTAATCGATTGTACCTGTAGTATCCCATGTGCGTTGGGATTGTGAGTAAATGTTGTGACTCTGGATGTACTTCGAACTGTAGATACGCATCCTTTAAATTGATTTTGGAGAATCGTTCTCCACAAGCAGGTGTGCGCCGCAAATTATCAAATAATGGTACTGGATGTTTCTCCAATAGCAAGAAGGAGTTTATCGTAACGCTGAAATCCCCACAGATTCGTATGTCTCCGTTGCCTTTTTGGTACGTTTACAGTTGGTGTAGCCCATTCTATACCGGTGTTTCATTTGGATCGACTGGTGTCAAAACGCCTTCGCTGACTAATCTGTTGATTTCCTTTTCGACATTGTTCTGTATCCCGAATTTGACATATCGGGGGTCGAAGCGTATCGGTTTTGCATCATGCTTCAAGTGTATTTTGACTTTATAGTTTTTGATGCGCCCCATTGTATATTTGCTAACCCTGTGTGTGTTTGGGGTGCCTGTATCATTGTATGTGATTCGACGTTTGTAATCGAATAAACGTGTGCGGGAAATGGCATGTTGAAAGCTTCGCATCATGGTAAACTAAACAAAAACAGTTTTGCCTGTTTCATGACAATTACTGGTAATTTGAGTGTTCCGTTGTTGTAGGTTACGTGTATATGTGCCTGACCCAGAGTTTGTAGCCCCATCAGCTTAGGTCCCAGTATTAGCGTTGGTTGACCTATTTGTTTCCAGAGATGTTCATCGATGATGGAATGTGATGCACCAGAGTCGTAATCAAATGTAGCTTTGATTTCATTGACGTGAATGTCAATGCGCTTACTTGTTTTAGTAAGATGATTTATAGTGTAAATGAAGACACTGCCATCATCACTGTTATTGCTGTTACTGTCAGCTGTGGACGTTGCCGCCATTTTGTGAATGTTTCCCGACTTACGTGAATCACCTTTGGTGGGTGTTGCAATTGTGGTATATCCACTGTTTTTTATTGTTGATAAATTTGTGCTCTGCCCGTTTTAATGCAACATGACGCATAGTGACCACTTCGGCTGCACGAATGGCATATCACATTTGTTGCTGAACAAGTACTGTCGTTTGTGTGTTCCTCTTTACCGCAACGTTTGCAATGATTTGCGTATAACTTTTGTGGAAGTTGTGTAGTGTTTGTGTTTCCATGTTTCGATGTTTTTTTTTCGTGAATTTTATTAACACTTTCTTGATTTCCGTTTGTTCCATTGGGTTTTAATACGTCGTTTTCTGCTCATTCTCGTGACTGCACCTCTTCGAAAACTTCATTAAATGTCACTTCGGCCATCGTCTCCATTACTTCATTTGCAGCGTCTATGACTGTACGTGTTGTTTTCAGATCCGGCCATCTCTGTCGAAGTTTGATTTCGGCATATTGATGACGAATGCCAGTTGCGAAACGATCGCGTAATTGATGATCGAGATTCTCAAAATCACAGTCACGGCATTGCACGTAATTCGCTTGCATATTGTTCGAAGGATTGTGTTTCTTTGCGCATACAATTCCAAAACTGTGACAATACGTTCGAGTCCGGTGACAATGAACACAGGAATAAATCGCGTTTTGCGTTCACGTATAGTTCTGTGTTGGAACTAATAAGTCCTCTCATGCGACATTGCGCCTCGATGGCATCCACAAAATTTTCTACCGATGATGTTGAAGATGCGATATATCGCTCGCATTTAAAATTTTTTTTAATTTCTCGAACTTCCTTTTCATCTAAGTTTTGCGGAGTTTGTTGTTGGGTATCTGTATCTCGATTTTGTCCCCGTATCACTTGTCCTACTGTTTCCATAAGAGCAGCGTTATTCTGGCTGATCAATTCCACAAATTGTTCAAATTGCTCTTTATCCATTAAGTTTGTTATGTTTAGTGTTTCTAAACAAGATATTGTTCGTAGATTAAAATAATAAGTGTGGTTTAATATTCTTTATTAATATGTAGAATTACATGTATCTGTTCGTGTACAGGAAAAACTCTAAAAACTCGGGCAACAAAGAAACTTGCACCTGAACGAGAGCAAAGCATTATCATTTGGTATTAATTTGGAATTTTAGACGTAAGATTTTCGGCTGTGAGAAAAAAGCACGGGTAACAGATTACATAGATTTGCATTAGGTCAATATCCAACCATAGGCTTACCAGAAACTGAAACTTACCACATCGTGAATAGTAGGATGTGTCGGCCTACATCCTTAAAACTCCACATCTGTGTTCTGTATTATCGTTATACGCTCTGTTTTAACAGAGTCTCAGGAATGAAAAGGGCGAAAATAATTGCATGCCGAGCTTTCCAATTGATGGAAGATATAGAGAGAAAGTATAGAGAAAACCAGTGGCCAAAAGAACCAGATTGGGAGGTTTCCATATGTTTCCCGTTTAACCACGAGAATGGCTTCCGATGAAGAGCAATTTTAGCCAACGAAACTTCTAAAGGTATAGCAAGTGTTTGACTTCACTTATCAAGCAAACAGTTCATTGACTGAAATGAACAACTCTTCAAATTTCCACGCTTGTTGATGACATTAACAATAGCATAGCAGTAAAGCTACTATATCATGTAAATCGTTTATTTCATCACTCTCGAAATACTCATAGCACATTCGTTCAATAATTAGGAATTTTGGATCGTATGCTTGAAAATGAAAACGGAAAATTATTGAACAGTCTGTACTCGTACATATGGCAGGGAGCCAAATTTCCGAAGAATTATACAGTATCTGGATGAACTTGAAACATCTTTGGTGTATTAACAAGTTCAAGCGAAATAAGTTGAATTATGGCCAATGATTTTTAAAGATTAGCTTCTGTACGATAAACAAAGAAAACTTGCTGAATTAGCAACTTTTGAACAAAAAGAAAAAATGAATCGAAAATAAAATTAACTTGTTTGATTTGAATGTCATTGAAGGATATACCAACAATGATTTCGTTGTCTTCATGCGGTTTCTTCATAATTCTCCCAATACATATAATTGAAATAAAAAGAACTGAGCAAAAAAATAAAAATTATAATTTACTTAATTCAATTCACGAAAGTAAATTAAGTATTTATACGATAAAATATTTCAAAACCATCTTAATAATTAAATGTCATAATACTCTGTTACGGTTATATTTCTTTATAATGTTCCTCTCAAAACCACGTATTATACAGAGACATATAATAATAATAATAATAAGACGAGAAAACAAACAGGAATGTCTTTTTTGGTTTAGTAAGTAGGGGGTTGAAATAGTGGGTGGTATATTTCATCTTCTTATTAATTTCATTAGTGATATACCAATTTATTAAAATGTGAGTGCGGGATGGAGATAGGAAATGGGTGATATTCTTCCGAAGATTGGATAAATATTTTATCAGGTGAGTGAGAGGCGTATATGTATATACATAGACGACATAGTATGACGATGATGCCAATGATGACTGTAATAATAATTAAGAAAATTGCCAAGAAAACCAAATAATCGTAACAATGATAAAAATATTAATGACATGAACAATAATGATAATAATAACCAGATACACACACGCATATACATTACACTAACAAAACTTACCTAAAATTGTCTGAATAAAGGTCACAATATTTGCCTTGAGTATGGTGTAAAGTCTTGTTGTTAATCGCTCGTCCAAGTGGGATTCAAGTTTTATGATTTTCTCATACACTAATGGGTGACTTTTCTTCAGCAACAGTATACGCAGTGGTGCTATAACACAGTAACCAGATTCTCTAGCACCGAATGTGGTTGTATTTAAAGTAAATTTAAATTTCATTCGTTCCATTAAATCACACTCGGGTCGATGATAGGCGGAATTTTCACATGCTGCCGAACATAATGGCCAATTACATTTGGAACATTTATGCACTTCTTTGATCGCATTGAATATGATTCGTTTGTGACAACCTAAACATACCAAATTCGATGAAATTTTGGGCCCAATCACTAATGGCGATTCACGGAGTATTATTTCGCCTGGTTTAATGTCACGTGTTGCAATTAAATGGCGGCCAAATTTTTCGTTGGTTACTAACTGAAAATATATAAGAAATAAAAAATTAATTCCCATTCTATCGGTGAGACTAGAGGTGGTTAATAAAGGATTAGCATTATGCTTAGATTTATCCCAATGATAAAATCGGTAAAACTGTGAAATGTGGGAGAATGGGTAAATCAACCTTTTCGATCAAATAACTGCATAGAATCGAAAATATACATTGTCATTTACCATGTTCTTGATCTGAATTCAATTGACATTATTTTTAGGGCGTTACTAGGAACAATATTATCCCATTCGTGTAGTAATTAGTCTCACAAGAATCGAAGGTTTGGGTTCACGTCATTGAGTATAAATTCCAACGTGGCAAGATTACGAGCGAAAAAACGAAGTATTATCATCTCGTTGTCGTATAGGGTGTACCGATCACCGTTTTCATTACTTGAGAGGTTAAAGTCAATCGGTCGGAAGTTAACGTATGTATGCCGGAAGGCTACAGCTATGGTAGTAAAGAAAAAACCAGACCGATAATATATTTCGTACGCGAACTATCAAACTTCAATTGAGTAATCCGATATTGTAAATAAGTCCATCTCAGCTCCATTCGGTTTATAAGAGTTCACGCATAAGACGTTTGGATTGAGAAACGCTGGTAACACCTTTCAACGATTTATGCAGTCCATTTTTCAAAATCTAAATTCCTGTATTCGATAGCATCCTGAATATTTGACAAACATATGCAAAATCTTGAAATTATTTTTTTTAAAATTAATGACGCATGGATTAATACTGAAAATGACACTTCACATTCTAATTTTTGATACACAAAAGCTTCCAGCAAAGGGCATCAAACATACTGCTTTTGTTTAAGCAAAATATACTCTCATACCTTAAAACATAAACGTTTCAGTTCTACGTTTAAACGTCATGTCTAGCAATCTGTGTCGCCTTTATTGTTTATGAACGCACATGAGCTCAAGAGCCAAATCAGCAACCACTTTTTGCTTGAATCTCTTATAACTTGCCGTAAAATGGCAAGCCCTTTTTTGTAAAAAATAAATTCGATTACAATAATGGGCATACTCAGGTGTGAAATGATATTTAAACTGTCACATTGCCATGAAACTTTGAATGCCAACGGTTGGTTTACCTATGAATACGCCAGAAAAACGATTTCATTCAGTTCGCGAGAAAAAATTAAAAAAGAAACGTTTTAGTTTATCGATTTATATTAAAATTAGTCGAAATATTATTAAATAACTGGAAAATAACTGTCCACAAAAAGTTGCAACCAGTTGGGCTATTTGGAAATTCGATTCGAACGTGATCGAGTCTTCGATGTATAAGATTCATATTTGATTTAAATAGGAAACGAATGAATCTGATTCAATTCAAATAGGAATCTAATTCATCGAAGACTCGATCACGTTCAAATCGAATTCCCAAATAACGCCCCAGACACAATATTTATTTTGGTTGCGTACAGAACCTTTGTTAAAATGCCGCAACAAAAACGTTTTTCTAGTTTCTGTTTTAAAAATAAAACACAATAAAGTTACTAACAAATTTTGGAGTCCGGTACTAACTAACGATATAAATTGGTTCGGAAATATTTTGCTTTTCTCATATGAAATTTGCTTGCTTGACAATCGAGTATTTACCTCAAAATGGCGCACGAACTGTGTATGTTAATACAGTGAATTATTAACAGCTTAAACAGACTCACACACGAATTTTTCGTTAACTTCGTATTTCCGAAAAGTTTTAATCTGTTTTTGAATTACAAAATAGATTCTACCTCATTTCATGACGTTTGATCTGATCCTGATCAAATGATTCATGAAATGATACGGAAGTATGTTCATTCAAATTAGTACTATCGGTCATCCCGGTTTCCCTAGTATTGGGAAATTGAAATTATTCGTGATTTCGTCATTACTTGAAGTTATGAGTTGCTTGGCTTTCAGATTATTCGAAATTTCTTGGGATTTTACGTGGTTATTCAAGATTTTTCATATTATTCGACTTGCTGCTAGGTCCTATTTCGCTATAGTCTATTACCTATGGCTGGTCTTTGGAGTGGAGTGGTTTTTGCTGTAAGTACGCTGTAAAAATCCCATAGGTAGGCAGCTGTAAATATGAGGCGGATTTTAGGCATTTTTTGGAATGATTTGTTAATGCTATTCTAATCTGTGCCGATAGAGACAATGAAAAAATTCAGATCTCTTAGCATAAATTCAGGACCTATTAAAATTATCACAGACCCCTCGAAGAGGTGACATGAGTTAACCTTGGTTCCGCATATGACCTCAACTATGGTTTTATTGGGAACTAAGGAAAGAACTAAGATTTGGAGAGTGCAGGTTAGTCTAGTGGGTAGTTGAAGGGATGCCTCGGATATTTATTGCGATGGTTGGAATACTTGGCAACGATTTATTTCTTCTGTTATTTGCTTAACTCTGTGTGATTCATATCAGGGATTGGGATTACGGCTAACAGTACAATAATCCTACTTTGGTTCACAGAAATTAATTTAAGTTTATGCGGTGTCCAGGAATTATTACAGTCACTGTTATATTGTACCATATGTTGTCGAATTATTTGGAACTCTTCTTCTAGTTGAGCTAACCCCTAAATTTTTCAAAATTAATTTCAGTTCGATCATGTTTGTTATTTTTTTTCCTTTTCGTTGTTGTATATCCAAAACTTCGTTTCAAACCGTTGTCTTCCCTTGTTTCTTACAAATAACAGTTCATTGTTGTCACCGAAGCTGTTGTAAGATTATTTCGCAGTTTACTCTATAGGTACTTCCTTCCGAACTGCATGGAGTTCAGCTTGAGGTTGTTTAAAATTAGTTCAATCTCCTTCTAATATAGCTACTCATGTTATAAAAGGGTTACCAAGGTCCATTTCAAAGCAACCACTTCAAGTTTATTTATCATTTGAGTCATTGAGTTGTTAAGTGAAATTATTGGGATTCAAATTTTCAAAATGTTATAGATTCTATAGGTAGTAATGCTAACGCTAAAGGTGAGTTATCTTGCGATTATACTTTTCGCCTTCTTGAAGGGCACCGCTAGTGCCAGATTCTGTGCTTATTGTCTGGGTTGTTGAACTTAGAATTTCTTCTAGTTGTTCCTCAATCGGTAGCTGGCGCAAAATTTACAATTGGCATTTTATAAGTTGCACTTTCGCATTTAACTATTCCAATGTGTTTCATTAATTCGGCCTAGTTTCTGTGAATGGATGGTGGTTGCTCGTCCTTTATTAACACTAGACCGTGCATCATAAGATTTGGCTGAATACTCTTCCATTTGTTTTGCTATTGCAATTATATATTCGGAGGATGTTGTTAATGGTGTTATAGCGGTCAAGAATTGAGACAGGCTCCAATTTGGGTGGCCACAGTATAAAATTTCTCAAATGTTAGGGTGGTTTCTTCTAAAACCCTCTTGATGTGGAATTTTACTGACATAATTTCAGTTTCCCCCATGTCACCGAAATGAGCTGTTATACTATACTTAGTTGGTACAAAATGCCATGTGGTTTGTCGACCAGTAGTGTTGTTCATGGTAGCGTTTGCTCCGACGAAACTGGCCCCACTGTAATAATAGATATTCGTGCATAATCTTCGTCTGGAGATTAACCTTTTGTTGACAGCAAAAATCTTCCCATCTCAATATGTATCGCTCTTATAACCATACAAGCCAACAGACCTTTAACCTCTTGCATGCATTGTATAGTCCCTTTGGTTGTTCTTAATTGGAAGGGTCCGGCCTAATCGATACTACTTTTCGCGAACGGCCTGACTGGTTGCACTCTCTTAAGCTACTTCTTATTCTGTTGTTTACGGCAAAATTAGGTTACGTACCTTTGAAACATTTGGCGCACAGCGGCTTCCATCAAGAATTCAAAATTTATGTCTAAAACTGTTAGAGTTATCGCCCAACTTAAACTCGTGTCAAAGTTTTATCTTTTATGATGTTAGCTCTGCGATATCGACAGCGATTAATGGAGGATCTTAAGTTATTTCGATCATTAAAATTTATTCTTCTTCAGCTTTTGCCGAGCTATTGAGGTTGGGTTAGGTAATATGATCGACGGATCAACATTTTGATCTTTTTTCCCATACGATATTGAAGATCAAAGTCACATCCATTGAGAAAAATACTCCAACGTAACATCCTTCGTGACAGGATTGATGGTGTCGAAATTATGGAATTTCTTTATAACAGCAATAATCGTCAAAGCCTCCATGTTAATGGGCTCAGCAATGGCAGGTTTTCGCAGCCCCAAAAAATTATGAAGTTGCTTTTTTGTCTTGAGGTGCCAGAGTGTTGCTGATAGTTGTTATTTTTCCTCGATATAGGGCGAATTCCATTGGAATCAATGCCAAGGCCCAGGAAATTTACTGAGGAGACATTTGTCATGTCTCAACCGAAGATCAGCTTAAACCCAGAAAATAAGGAAGAACGCCTTCGATTTCTTTGAAGAAGCTGTTCGATTAATTTTTAAAATATGTCCGGTGTGGACGATGTTCCAAACTGTAAACGTTTTATTTTGAATGTCCCCAAATGGGTGTTGATTGTTTCAATCAATGCCCAATCATCATCAACTGACAGCTGCTGGTAAGCTTGAGTAAAATCAAGCTTCGAAAAATATTTTTCCGGTGGTAAAGTAGCCAATAACTGCTTTATCCATTAACACGCCCAATGACTGAATGTTACGTTGTGTGTTGTTGCGTATCGGTGTGAATTTTGATCGTGGTTGCTGTTGCTATCTTCCGTAAATCATTTTAAGTGATTCTGGATTACTTTTATTAGGTTCACCTTTTCAGTAAAATTATGTTGAAGTGTCTTACTTTCATCTTACTTTTCTAGCTCCTAAAGTTCAAGCAAAAGAAGAGGGAAACATCTCAGCAGCTTTAAATAAATTGACTAATATGATGCAAAGCTTCATGGCGATGATGGAGAGAACCATGGATTTAATGATACAGAATATGAGCACGCTGATGCAGATAATCGTAAAAAGCCAGAAATGACAATCATCAAAATAGCCATATGGAATGCAAATGGCCTAGCACAACATAAAGCGGAGGTACATGCATTTCTCACTGAGCACAATATTGACATAATGTTAATAATAGAAACACGCTTCATCAAAAATAGCTATTTCAAAATTAATGGGTACTCTATTTATGACACCAAGCACCCAGATGGTAAAGCACATGGAGGCACTGCTGTATTGATTAAGCGAAGATTAAAACACTACGAACTTACGAAATATGAGAAAGAACATATACAATCAACGAGCATCTGTCTGCAGGAGTGGTCTGGAAACTGCGTCATATCGGCAGTGTACTGCCCTCCAAAACATGCTATAAAAAAACTCCAGTTCTTGGATTATTTCAGCCAGCTGGGTAATAAATTTCTTGCGGGCGGTGATTACAACGCTAAACATACTCATTGGGGTTCCAAATTAACATCACCGAAAGGAAAACAACTTTATGATGCTATAGAGGAACAGTCCCTGGATTATTTATCTGCCGGTAACCCAACTTACTGGCCCACAGATAAAAAGAAAACTCCTGATCTAATTGACTTTTGTGTAACTAAGGGCATTCCACGTACATATGCTAAGGCCACCGATTGCTATGATCTGTCTTCTGATCACTCACCGGTAATAGTAACATTGAGTACTGATGTCCTAAAGAACGAAATACCGAACCGTCTTATAAACAAGAAAACTAATTGGGATCAATATAGGAGGCTAGTCGAACAAAAGTGTCTACTTAATATTCCTCTGATCACACCAGCTGATATTGATGCGGCGGCAGAAAATCTAAAAGATGTCATGACATTATCTGCTAAAAGGGCTACACCCTGCATAAGTAGTTCGGAAAAAGTTAATAAACTGTCACATAATATACAGGAACTAATCCAGGAAAAGCGAAAAATTCGCCGTCAATGGCAGCAAACAAAATCACCGTTATTGAAGTGGAAATTAAATCGAGCTATTAAGGCCCTAAGATTTGCTTTGAGCGAAGAAGAAAACCAGCGCGTAAAGAACTACTTAAGTGATCTCTCGGCAATCGAGAGAACAGATTATTCTTTGTGGAAGGCAACAAAAAATTTAAAAAGGCCAACAAATTCGAATCCACCGATTAGACTACCAACTGGAAATTGGGCGAGAAGTGATGAAGAAAAAGCCAATGCTTTTGCTGCTCATCTAGCAACAGTATTCGTCCCACACGAAGAAGATAATTATTTTGTGCTACTCCAGCCAACGGATGATGGTTTATTCTACAAACCTATAAAGTATAACTGGAAGAAAGTTAAGAATACAATTAAAACTTGCATAAGCCCGAAAAAGGCACCAGGACATGATCTCATTACTGGAAAAATGATAAGGGAATTGCCGGATAAATGCATAAAACTAATAACATTTGTATTCAACGCGATCATACGAACCAGTTATATTCCTCAGAAATGGAAGATATCTTTGATCACAATGATACATAAGCCAGGGAAAAATGAAACGCAAATCTCATCGTAACATCCAATAAGCATGCTGCCCACAATCTCAAAGCTATTTGAAAAAATGTTACTAACGAAATTGAAACCAATATTAGAAGAACGGCGCGTTATTCCAGACCATCAATTTGGGTTCCGAAACCAACATGGTACTATAGAGCAAGTACACAGAATTGTAAATGCAATCAAAATCACCTTCGAGGAAAAGAAATATTGTGCTGCTGCCTTTTTGGATATCGTCCAAGCTTTTGATAAAGTTTGGCATGATGGACTAATTTACAAAATTAAAGAGCTTCTACCGAAGAAATTTCACTCAGTTATTGGAAACTAACTTCTTTAAAGGCAATACATGGTCAAAGTAAACAGCGGAACTACTTGCTTAAATGATATTAATGCAGGTGTCCCGCAAGGCAGCGTTCTAGGACCAATATTATACTTGTTGTACACAGCTGATATACCTGTAACCAACAAAGTATTAATATCAACATTTGCCGATGACACGGCCATCCTGGTGTCTCACACTAATCCTGAAATTGCCTCAAAGGAATTACAGAATCATTTAAACAAAGTCGCGGACTGGCTGAAGGCATGGCGAATAAAAGTGCACGAAAACAAATCAACTCATGTCACATTCACGCTAAACAAACGCACCTGCCCACCAGTGAAATTAAACGATAAAAATATTCCTCAACAAACGAAGGTAAAATACTTAGGTTTGCACCTGGATAGAAGATTAACGTGGAAAAATCATATTGAAACAAAGCGCAACCAAATAAAAATTACATTTTCTAAAATGTATTGGCTGATGGGAAGAAAATCTCAGTTGTCATTAGCTAATAAAGTTTTACTTTACAAAGCGATAATCAAACCCATATGTACATACGGTATTCAGTTATGGGGATCCACCAGCACTTTAAACAGAGAACTCGTGCATCGAGCCCAAGCGAAAATACTTCGCAGTATTACCAATGCTCCTTGGTACATTCGAAATAGTAATATATATCACGATCTTGGGATTAAAACCGTTAAAGAAACTATTAAAGAATTCAGTTCGAAATATTACTCAAAACTAGAAGCACATCCCAACGAATTGGCCAGGGAGATACTAAAACAGCCGCGATTTAGACGTCTGAGAAGAACAGATCCACTCGAACTGATGAACCTGTGAACCTCTAAATTTAATTCGATATATACATATAAGTATAGTCTAAATTAATTAAATTGTGAGCACTAACAATAAGTATTAACATTGGTTAAGACTTAAAATATGTAATGATTTTTAGCTTAAGATTTGATTACTTCTTGTGAGTTTCTTATGTAGAAAGATTCAAGAATAAAGCCATTGGCAACATTTAAAAAAAAAAAAAAAAAACTTACAGAATTATTTAAAATTCCAATAACTCAGTAGTAAAAGCGAAACACTAGGATTTTATTTCGCTTTAAAAAAGTGAAAAACCAGCCGAAAAATATTTTGGGAGCACTTTGATTTTGGAATACCCCTTAATTTTCAATTAAATCCATAGACTTTTTTCGGGCCTTAATGCCCGATCACGTGCCTTGACTATTCATATGACTTTTGTGATTTTGAAAAATTTTTCGTCGATCGCATCGTAACCCAAAGAAGCAAAGCCTTTTAGCCTTACAGGTTATTCGATATTATTCTTAGCTGCTGGGTGATGCCTATATTTTGTATTTTAATAACCAAAATTGGTTTTTATAACTTGAAAAGTCGGGTTCACAAATTCGGGGCTTTACTAAGAAACTTGACGACTATTTTTGAAGGCTATTTTTTTTAATACCTATTGATGTTATATCTATAGCTAGAGGTTATTTTACCTCGGTCTAAAAAGACCAAAGTATTGAAATCCTGTCAAAAATGATTAAAAATTTGGTTGGTCCAAAACCACTTTTCTCAACGGTTTCAAGGTCCCTGAATCTAAAAAAGCAAAAAAAAAAAAACCGTCCGTCTGTCTGGATGTCTGTATCTCTGTACTCATGGTATCTCGAGAACGGCCTGTTCGATTTAAATTTTTTTTTGCCAATCTGTTTCTATGGTCAAGGCCAAGATTTGAAAAGCTTTTGGAACCAATGCGTCAAGAGGGTCGGGTACCTGCCATACGAATTGACTCAAAATACCTGCTTATAGAAATATTTACGAATGTTTTATGTATGCGGGTTTGATTATTGAATTGGGCATTGAATGTGGGGTTGATTTAAAGTTAGGGGGTTGAGTTAAAGTTGAGTTCAAGTTGAGTTGGGGCTGGATAGGATATAGTGAGTTGTTGACCAATTTTTTATTTATGCTGGTGTGAGGAGTGAATTTAGCGTAAAGTTTGCGGTTTAGTTGAGGGTTAAGTTGGGTTCCATTTGCGAGTTGAATTAGGGTTGAGTTGCGGTTTTGTTGGGTTTGGATTAGGGTTTAGTGAGATTATTTTGAAATTTGATGTGGGTGATGGAAATGGGATTCTAAAATGATTTTTGGGAAAGTTCTGGTATATGACCAAGTACGATGGAACTTGACTATTTCTTCACCGATTATAATGAAATTTGACATGTGCATTGGAAATGGGATTCTAAAATGATTTTTGGATAAAGCTCTGGAATATAGCCAGGTAAGATGGCACTTGGCTGTTCCTTAACCGATTATGATAAAATTTGACACGTGCGTTGTAAATAGGATTCTAAAATAACGAAACTTGGCTATTTCTTAACGGATTTGAGTGAAACTTGACATCTGACATGGAAATGGGATCAAGTCTAAGAGTAAGAGGAATTTCTAAAACTTCAAAAATTGAGCCGTTTTTTGATGACGGTATGATGGTATGAAGGTATGATGTTATGATGGTGATTGTATGATGGTATAATGGTATGATGGTATAATGGTATGAGTTGAGCCGAGGGTTGAGATTTGGTTCGAGCTAGGTTCAGTTGAAGTTGAGTTAGGGTTTAGTTAGCCTGCATTGGGGTTAAGTGGGGTATTATTTAAGAGTTGATTTGGAGTTAGGTTAAGGGTTAATTTGAAAGTTGAATGGGGGTTGATTTGGTCATTGATTTGAGAGTTTGGTTGGCGGTTAATTTGGTGATTGCGGTTAGAATTATGTTGAGATTGAGATGGAGGCTGATTTATATATTGAGTTGAAGGCTGAGCTGAAGATTGACTTAAGAGATTCATTTCAAGATCGAAGTTCTGACCACCTCATGACGTTTCAGCCTAGATGTTTGAAAATATGCTCACGGTCAAATTGCTAAACTTCCAATTGTGTTAAGTGCTAAAATTTGCAAGTCGCTAGACAAAGTTTTAAAATTACAATGAGTTTTGAATAAGTTCAGCAATATTTGCCAAATGCCGTTTGTACGTTTCCAGCTACATACAGGTTCCAGCCCTTAGGGGCCGCATGCTACTAGTTATTTGTATTATATTTGTACACAATTAGGAAATATACTTTTTAACCAACGTATTACTTTAACTGATTACAATGATTTTCCATTTAAATTCTCGTATGTATGGCAGTGAACATATTTACAAAGAATAGAGAATTATTATTAAAAATTATTTCCAATTATTTTTATTATAATTTTGTTTATTAAATCAATTGGGTATGTACGTTCAAATATTTTACATATTGAATTTTCTGCAATTATAACTTTTTTTTTGTCTGTATGTGATACATTATGTATGTGTATCATCTATCTACATACATATACATATGATATGTAGGTTTGGATGGAAATATATATTTCCATTTTGAATTGAATTGAATCATTAACAATATTTTTTTTTCATGCTTGATAATAATTCAATTATAATTTGATTGTAGGGGATAATTGTTTCGTACAAGATAGAATGTGGAAATAGATATTTACCTGATAGCATTTACATAAATTTTTATGTCCTTTTTTCCAATCAAGTTTTTGATGATCTTTGCCGCAATACACAACATTTTGACAGCCACCACATTTTTGCGAAGCTGGCACCCCACAAACACTGCATTGAAATTTAATTGTTGGTGTTGAAGCCATATTGGTGCAAATTAAATTGTCTGAAAATAAAAATAAAAATTAGGTACCGATAGCGAAATTTTATACTAAATTAAGATGTCTATAACAATAAAACGTGGCTTCAAATTAAATTAAAACTTTAGTTTAAAAACGAACTTTCTAGCAAAAAGTTTCCTATCATTAGATTTCATCAAATTTAAAAAAAATATTGAAATTTATGAAAAATTAAACATAAGAAGATGTTTTACGAGTTCACAAGCTGAAAACTTGAAAAATATAATTAAAAGACGTTCAAAATGGGCGCATTCATATCTCCCAATATGTTGTCATCAAAAATTTATCGATGGAAAAACTAACAGTTAAACTATACATTGCCATGAAATTTTGAACGTATCATATCAAAGCAACCTAGATTATACAACGCCGTAGTCTGAAAAACGGAGCTTTAACAAGGGAAATAGAAGTAGTAAATCACACAAAACTTATGGGAAATCACTTTTTCTCCTAAGGCAAATTTTTAAATGAAAACGTTACAAATTCTTAATTATGATTTCTGAAATACTTTCATAAATGTTTGAATTTCAACATATATGAATATCGTTTAAGTAAATCGTTTTCATTTTCTTGTAATAATTGATTTATTTAAACCAAACTATTAAAAAAAATTCATAACAACAGCATTCTGGTCAATTTAAAATAAAAGCTTACTACGATTCGTTTGGTCAATTAAGTCAATACACATTAAATAGATGGCAGTGATGGCCGTAATAATTTTTAAAAATCATACCAATAAGTACCACCTGGGGAAATTTCAAGCTCAAAAATTGTAGGAAAAGCAAAACAAATTCACAAAATACAGGAACGTGTGATAATTTTGCGATTAAATAATTTTTTTTTCGTATTTTTCTGTTACCATTTTAGACATCTTACGTAGGTACGCTAGTAAAACTAAAGATAAATTTAGCAAGTATTATTTTAATTTGTCAGAGCCAACTTTGATTTATTTTTCAAAATGAAAGTTCGAAAAAATATATTTTAGAAATAATTTAATTTTAATATTTCTGCAATTAATATTTACTTAATACCAATATGGCCTTGTTGTATATTGTTCTTAAAGATATGTAGAACACTTTTATACAAACATTTTATAATATTTTTGATTTTTTCATTGAAAAACTTGAAGTTAAAAAACACCATTTTTACTATGGAATCCTATGGAAATCGGTGAAAAGTTATACCACTAAAAAATTATGGCTCTATACTCTAGAAGGCTCTGATACTAGTAAACCGAAAGATAAATTTAGCAAGTACATATGTATTATTTTAATTCGTCAGAGCCAACTTTGATATGTCTTTTTCAAAATGAAAGTTCGAAAAATATATTTTAGAAATAATTAAATTTTAATATTTCTGTAATAAATATTTATTTAATACCAATATAGCTTCCTGGTATATTGTTGTTAAGGATATGTAGAAAACTTTTATATAAACATTTTATGATATTTTTGCTGTTTTCATTGAAAAGCTTGAAGCTAAAAAACACCATTTTTACTATGGATTCCTATAGAAATCAGTGAAAAGTTATACCACTAAAAAAGCTTCTAAAAATACGTCATGATGATTACGACTCTATACTCTAGAAGGCTCTGATCATTTGCGTTCAGATCGTAACATGTTGATATATAGCTACCAGGGCCCTATTCTCGAATTCCACAGCTATTTTCCACATGTGGACATCTGACAAAATCAATGTAATTATTAACGTTTTCGTATATGGGGATTTTTTTCACTGCTTATACCCATTCGGAAATATTCGCTTAGTACCGAAAAAATTCCATAGCAATTCAAGAATATAGGAATTTAAATTTACAAACATTTTTATGAATTTTGACAGATATCCACATGTGAAAAATGGTTGTGGAATCCGAGAAGCGAAGTCGCGTCTAATCGGAAAACCATATAAAGTTTTTGTTTTTGTTTGTTTTTGTTCGTGTTTGAATTCACTCGTTTTATTTTGTTTTTTGTATTGCTTGCTTATAAAGGTTTTCCGAAAAATTTACTTGCAAAATATCAAAAAATCTCCATTTTACTTGTAAATGCCAAATTTTTCTTGAGCCCCTAAAAATGCTTCTTGTACCTATTGAACAAGTAAATCTTTTAGTTAAAAACTTATTTCTTCTTATTATCGAGCCTCGCATTTCGAGAGTACGAAACAGCACCTGATTCTGTTCAATGGCCTCAAACAAAACGAAATTTGTTGCAGTCAACTCAATGCTATGACAATTTCGAGTATGGTATGAAAACTAGCCAGAATTTCGAAATAATCTTGAAAATTTCGCATTTTCAATGTATCTTGAATATTCTAGAAAATTCTCACATATCGAAATATCTGTAAATATGTAAAACCAAAAAAAAATCGAAACGCGTTAATTACCGCCATGTAAAATGTAAATAGCATATAAGAAATTAGAGAAATATCGGAAACTGCAAGTTCCCCCAACTCAAAGCTAAGCGCAGAACATTGCCATACAAAATTCGAATAAATTTGAAAATCTCTAAAAAATCTCGAATAATCCTAGAAATGTCGAAAAACTTAAGAAATCTAGAAGAAACCGCAGAACAATCTCGATTAACCCAGAAAAATCCGAATAATCTCTATATTATGTGAATCTCGATTGTTCTCGAACCATTTCAATAATACCGAAAAATCTGGTAATTAATGAATAATTTCGGAAAGCCTGTAAAAATCTAGAAAACCCATGAAAATTTCGAAAAATTAGAATAGTATCGAATAGAACAGTATCGAATTATTTGTCAACATCGAAAATACACCCGACAGTCTCAAACATACTCGAATAATCTCGAAAATATCGAACAACCTGACTTTGAAAGACCGAATCACCAATTAAGTATCGAACATCACGCATCCCATTTCCATGCTATACGACAATAATCTCGAGATATTTTAAAAAGTGATCAAAAGATGAAATCCGAGACAAAGGGATATGTTACAGGAGAATTTGCAACTTCCTTAAATCTAAAATAAATTTTCAAAATAAACCGGTTTTACCTGGTTTACCGGTAAATTAAGTTGTTATTTACCGTTTACCGGTAATAAAAAAAATTCGGTATATGAGAAACTGTTGTACATATATCAATCACATTCATTTGGCAAAGAAATGAATTCAACCTTTTCTGATCAAAACTTGATTTATAATAGGTTGAATTTGAATTTGACGTGGAAAAAAGGTAAAATTTGAATGTAAATCGTATATTACAAATAAATCAACCCAGCAAACATTAAAATCGTTAACCAAACGAGTTTAGCAAAGTTTCTTCAAAATCTAAATATCTGTCGATACCTAAAGACATTTTTATTTCTATGGACTCAGATTACGTGTAATTACTCTGACATTCACCTTCAGCAACTGGGAAGAAATTGTTGGGCCTTTTAGGTAGCAAAAGCAAATGTCCCGTTTTACCAAATTTGAAAGGGTGGTCTGCTTTAAGCTGCTTAATCTGACCTACCATTTATCTGATGTTGACTTTGAACCAATATTTGAACGCTTAATAAATATCGTGGGCCCAATAACCGTGAACCCTTCCGCGGTTGCGGGGTACCTAGTTGCGTCACTGGTAAATGGTTTAAAAAATTACATTTTTGATTTTTACTTTAAGGTTTTAATAGACTTGCCACCTTTGGAAATTTAGAAAATAGAGCACCACACATTTCATTCATTTTTTTTTCCAAAATATCCTAAATGTTGGATGTAACCACATTTTGCTTTTTGTCCTCCTTTGGTTCTTTACTAGTCTAACGTTTGAAAATCCTTAGAAAACACTCCCGCATTCAGTCGAACCAAGGCTGAGTATAGTGAGAAGAATGTTTTAGTCTCTGGTAAGGTAACGTTTCTATGTACCTATACAACGAGCTGTACAATAAGGGAAACCAGCGCAATTGTCTCTAGTTAAATCATCACTATCTCGGTTGAAGATAGTGATGTCTGAGTAATTACATGTGAATTGCATTAATTTTAAGCGTTACAAGAAAATTATCTAAACAAGATTCAAGTTTGAAAAAAAAACTTTCGATATCAAATCATAGCGATTTGGAGCCAACTCACGGTAAGGAATCACATTTACGATATTGTGATTCTGGGGCGCTATTCTCGAATTCCACAACCATTTTCCACATGTGAAATGGAAATGAAATGAAAATTTACGTTATAGATATATATATGAATTTAAAATATAAAAATACAAATTAAAATTATTTATATGCGGCAAATACGAGTAACATAAAATAAATTAACGCAGACGAGATAATTATAATTTCTAATTAGAGGAGAAGGATAGGATACTTCAGTTTAAATATTAATTTTTTCGATTAAATACAACAATGGGAAATCTTTATATTACGTTTATACGTTTTTCGAATCTGACATGTTTTTTTATAATACTGCGATATACAGTTTGGATCCTTTGCACTTTGTCAAACTCGTAAAACAATTCGAGAATCTATGTTCTCTATAAGGATTCATTTAGAAATTATATGAGTTCCATTCAAAACATTTCTAAGTCTCTTCTTCAAAACCTTCATTTTTTTACAAATATACACAGATTATGTTGCTTGTTTCGTCCAATTTTTTATTCAACTCATGAAATCAGAAAATCCAATGAGACATGGGAAACTAAAAATGGCAAAAACGTTTTGATAATTTTCCTAAATTTTCCAAAATTGCTTAAGATAATTAATTTGACCAAATCGGAACAAACAGCATCCCGCTCCTAGTAATACCGGTACACGGGACATTCGATTCAAAAACTGGTCTGCCCCGTCGAAAAACGAAAACGGGATTGTTAGCAAGTCTAGGTTTTAAGGTAATATTTAGTGAATTTCTGCAACATATTAGCAATTGAATAATGTAAACAACACCTAAATAGTACTTAGATCGGTTACAGCTTTGGTTTTTGATTAGTCTTGATGAAAAGGGATATTTTATGCAGAAAACTTATTGTGAGGCCTATTCTAACTTCTACAATTTTTTATGTTTTTTTTTTGCTACAAATTCATAAAGGAAGCAGCACCGCTGTCACTCCAGAATCTTACTTAATCGTTTAAGAAGGAATTGTTAATAGGAATTGTTTCGTGTTTAACACAAAAATGTAAACATTTGTTTATGACAACCAATCTTTTTAACATCTAAGCAATATGCATTCTGCAGAGGATACATTTATTAAACCAATAATAGCTCGGAAAATCAGGAAGAATCCAAATTCAGTTTTAGGTCTTATACATAAAAATAAAATTATTGTTAATGTCTAGGCTAAACGGGGTCCACAAGAGACTTTATTGTGTTCAAAGATCACTGCAATTTGCCTCAAAAAATTGAGTTAACCACGTTTGTTTGAAGGTTAATTTAGTGTATAGTTAATGAAGCATTGCCCAATTGAGTGTCGGGAATCTCCTTAACCTGTACTTCTGCTATGTATTCCGATCTGAAAGGGATTTTTCATGAAGATTCGAAATCTTCTTTCGCGTATGCAAAAAATTATAAATTGCTCAATTTATCAACACTATATAATTTATTTGGCAATAATTTACAACTCTTCTTTCAGCACTTTTTCACTCTTTACAGTTTCACTGGTTCACTTATTTCACTTTATTAGCACTTGTTTGATGACTTGGCATCTATTGGAGGGGGATGATCCAAAGTTGAGTATATTATTCTACCAGCTCCGTAACCTTCCAGTACGTTGCGCATCAAGTCAGCTGTTCTGGCCATGTATTAGGCAGCTGCGTGATGGGTACAATTGTGTAAGGGGTAATCTACTCACAATTCGCAAGGTTACGTGCTACCGCCGCGTGGCAACCACTGGTAACTGAGGCTATTTGGCACCGGCTAAAGTACGGTGCTAAAAAAGAAGCCCTTAACAAAAAACCCTAATCTAAGGTGGAACAGCATATGCCGATGGATGAATGACTGATAGGTTAATCAGTCCGGACAACTATACCAGGCACCCTCCGGTTTTATTTAGCCTTCCTGTAGTAAAGCTGGGTGACCTACAGGTGACTTTCCATTCCCAGCAACTCGTAAGAGTAAACTCAAACGGAAGACGGCGCAGGGGTAGGAATATATGGGAGTAGTCGGGCCCCTCGAAGTACTTGGGGACCAATACTACCGTCTTTCTAACAGAACGACATACTGTAGTAAACATCTAGGATGGATAGCAATAAGCCCAGATAGTATGTATCACGTCTCGGCCGGCAGTATTATCAGGTACAGGTTCATTAAGAGCCTGAATATTGACTGGACAGAGAATTAAGCAGGGTCCAAGCACAAAATATCTTTCAGGTCCCAGTGCGAGGTGGCTGAACGCAAACATGGCCTTTCAATAATAATAATAACACTTGTTCACTGATCACTGGTTACGCTGCGATTTGGTTGCGCCCTCCCTCTCCCCTCCCCTGGATCCCTCAACCAATAGTTAGTCGCAAAGGGAAATTTTTGTTTCATGACACTGTGTTAGTGGCATTTTTCTTTTGTATTACCAAATAATTTTGTCATAGTAGACGTTTCTAAATGTCAATAAAAAATCATAATAAAAACAATAAAGTATTCCCATAGAAAAAATATTTCAGCTTGCTTTGTTTATGGCAGAATTGAAAATATCCCTAAACAAAACAGGGAAATTAAATTTGCCTATGGTTGCGTAGACAACCATAAATAATTCATCTATCCGATTTCGGCCAAATTAAGGTAAGCCGTCTTTGGCACTCCCAATAATTATTAGCTCCAACCACTATTCTTCATGATTGCGTCTGTTAAAAATAGTTCAAAATTGCATGTTTGGGCCAAAGATTTCAGTTGAACACTAAATTCTGCAATTGTCTGTCCTCTTTTCTGATCCTCTTTGTGAAACCGGTAACGATCTGGAATCTCTCAAAAAGGCTTACCATGTTTTTTCAAAACCTGAACTAACTGCTCATACGTCTTTTTACTCGGTTCATCTGGAAGCGTTAGTTTTTTTTAGAATAGAATAAACTTCACCGCCTATAAATGTTACTATTTAGCACAAAAAGTTCTTCTAGTCTATTATGTATTTGTATATTTATTTAATAATAAGAACAGTCACTGAATCAAACACTTGTATTATTTTGTATTTTATGATTATGGTTATAATTTATTTTACTAATTCATTCGAAGTACATTATTTATTGTTAACCAGGGAAGAACGTGTATATCTTCATTGTTACATGACCGGAAGGACTCTCCTATCTTCTTCCCTTTCTGACGTAACGCATATTTCTAAAAGTTGAACTAACAATTTAAGGTTGAACTAACACTTTGGTCCAATGAACATATATAACATAGTCATTCTATGTATTCACTGAAATCATCAGTACATAACACTGCCTAACATTTTTGCAAACGAATTTAAACTGTTTTTATTTATTTTACTGTTAGTTTCTTACGGTTTTTTCACAATACCGATTCTTTTATTTTAAATATGTTTAAATTTTTTCACTTTATATGTTGTTTTTAAAGAAACTATTGTATAAGTATCCTTGTCACCAAAATTTTATGTTCTCAATAATAATTAATTAAAGCAACACTTAACACAAAAGCTTCACATTGTTTATTTATTCGTATGACTTACTTATACTATTTGCTAAAACTGACTGATTCGACCGATACGTTTTCTTTCATCTTAACCTTACTTATTGTGTGTGACAACCAAACATATCGCGTAAAATATGCAACAAACTCAAAGAAACAATTTTCGCAAAAAAAAAAAAAATCATGATGGGATTGTTGGCAAACCTTTCATTGGCCCATCTCTATTGAAGAGGGACCCTAAGAATCCTTTGTGAAACTCTAGCAGTGATAACAGGATACCTTACTGTCTTAAAAATATTGGATGAGCACATATGCAGATTATGCAGTCAAGAGAATTGGAATCTAAAACACTTGCTCAGGAAATGCTCACGTAACGTTACAACAACGTTACGAATTATTAGTGTTACTATTAATTAAATAATATTTAGTTACCAGAAAAAATGAAGAATTTTAATTTTTATTTTTATTTTCATAGTAAACCATAGCATTCTGTGTAAAATAAAAAACACAAAACATTGAAAAAGTGCTATGGTTTCTTCTTGATTTTTCAGCAGTAAATGAAATCGGGACCTAGAAAAGCTTAAGCTCTAAAGAAAATACAATCTACGAACAAATATTAATTCTAATGATGATGAATTAAGCACCTGGGTTTCTTGATACTGCCTCTGATTTTTCGTTTTGCTATTTGGAGTCTAACAAATTACGAATTAAACACTTTGCTTAAATAAAGATAAGATAAGATGGAAAATAAATGCAACAAACAAGCGATGAATTTAAACTTAAAGCAAATATTTGTTCGACATCTAATTCTTGATGCACTTGAACTAAAATTGGAAAAATTTAATAGTTAATAAGAACACTAATTTTAATTAAAAAACACAAGCCATCGTGCGATAGACTAACATTAAAATTATAAAGAGACTGACTATATTGAATACAGTTTACAACTACTGTAAGTGATATCATTGATAGTTTAGTTTGCATAAATTTTTATACACACATAACTATGTACATGTATGAATACATTTTTGGTTTATGGTCGTTTTCAGAACATCAATATACACGAATATAGTGTTGAATTTAGATAAGAATTAAATATTTTTTCTTTTCCCACTATAACGAAGTTATAATGGGTAAGTATTGTAACCGCTTGTTCCGGATTTTCACATTTCTTCGGATAGACCTAATTACTGTTAAATTGCAATTTAAAATTTGCTTTTTTAATTTTTTTAGGTAAATCATCATTCACCACATACCAGAACATTTCGTTAATTTTATTTATTTTTAAAATTTTGGACACCCTATTTTGAGCATAAGCTCATGTCATTCGGTGGTGACAGTATATTGGCGCACATACCATGTCTTGGATCGTTCATTCTTAGTATTCATACAAATTCGGAACAACTTCAAAACGTGAACGAATTTTGTGAATCTTAAAAAATTTTACCTTTTTAAAGTCCGAAGCACACTTTGGCAGTTATTTTTGCTTTCTTAAGGCTTCTTTCTTTGAGATTGGTCAAATCCAACAATAATGACGTAATACCGAGAGTTGATCCGTTAGGTAAAATGTAAAACGATTGATTAAGTCGCACAGAGAAGAAACTGAGTGGCTGCCATGTAACCGAAACATACTGGTGAACCTGTGGCAGCACCAAAAATAAGTGCTGACCAAAACGATTCGTCATCATATTATAAAACGTACTCATGGTCATCGTAGTACAAAACGTACTCATTGTTATCGTTATTACGAAATAAAAGAAAACGTACTGATGGTCATGACGATTAAAAAAGGACTAATGAGGGGGAACAAGAAAGAAAACACACGCGGTACTTCGTTTAGAAAATCGTTTAACCAATCTTTTTAACTAAAATAAAATAAATAAAGTTGTAATAGTTTGTAATTAATTTATCACAAAGTTGAAGTAAATAAAGTGATTTTATTGTTTTGATATATTCGATCCGAAATCTTTTGTGTTTTTTTTTCCTCACGTCGTGGTGGTCACCAGATTATGGTGTATGGCATGGGGTAGTGTGGCAGCACCAAAAATAAGTGCTGTCCAAAACGATTCGTCATCATATTATAAAACGTACTCATGGCCATCGTTGTACAAAACGTACTCATTGTTATCGTTATTACGAAATAAAAGAAAACGTACTGATGGTCATGATGATTAAAAAAAGGACTAACGAGGGGAACAAGAAAGAAAATACACGCGGTGCGTTTAAAAAATCGTTTAACCAATCTTTTTAACTAAAAAAAAATATACAAAATTATCGGATACATACATTAAACATCCACAACCGAATAATTAATTCATCGGAAATATATAGTATACTAAAAATCCATCAACATTTATCAATCGGCACTGTTATCGTATAGCACTTTCGAGGTTAAGTCGGACATTACAACGTGTCGCCATCAACGGTTCATCAATCGGCACTGTGAGCGTACGAGCAGAGAACACCACAAGCTGCAGCGAACAACAGAAATCAACGAGATATTTATGGTCAAATAATTTACAACCTGTAAGGTAAGCGATTTTCTTTTCATTGCACTGTACTGCGAACAATTCATTTGTTACCTTGTTGGATAATTTTACTTTATTTCGTGATAACGTGACAATTAGTAAATACGGTCATATCGGTCATTCTTATTGTTCACCTCGACAAAATTTTCAATAAATTCGACGAATCGTTTGTACGGCCACGCTTATCCAATATTTATTATCGTGGTATAAAGAACAAAGTTATTAAACAAAATGAGTGATAACGAAGAGACCAAAGGCCCAAGCGACGAACGGCATGCGAACTTATGCAAAGTATCCGTTAAATATTCTGCGTTTAATAAAGACGACCCCGAAATATGGTTCAAACAACTTGAAGCTCAGTTCGAGTTGAGCGGAGTAACCATAGACGAAACAAAATACGGACACTTATTAGCTTCACTCGAAGCGAATGCCCACAAATATTCAAGAGATATTATCCTGCATGGAAGAATACGAGTTGAATAAAATAGCCGCATCTATGCGGATAAAATCATGGAAATTCATAGGCCAGTGGGCGTTTATAATATTTCCAAACCGTCACAATCTACGGCAAGCGATTCTGACCTCTCATTGTCAGCGCGCATCGATGCTTTAACAAAGCGTTTCGATAATTGGATAAACAACGACAGAAAATCTCGAGCCGGGCAAAGATCGCAAACAAACGAAAATCAGCGATCGCGCAGCAACCCCGATCTGACTCACAAGTCAAAGTTTTCCCAAACTGCTGGTATCATTTTAAGTTCGGGTCCAAGGCTAAAAATTGCACTAAAGCTTGCAAGTTCGATCAAAACCGAACGGCAGACCGATCGGAAAACCATTAGGCTCATCACTCTTCGTGGCAAGTGATAGCAGCCATATCCAAATTGCCGCTTAATTATACTCGAACTAATCACCAAAAAGCAATTCCTTATCGACACCGGAGCCGATATCTCTGACATAACCCCAACTTCTCAGGACAAATTCGCAAAATCAGATTTGCAATTATTTGCAGCAAATTCAACAGCGATCGAAACATTCGGTACAAAAAATCTTACCTTGAATTTAGGTCTACGTCATTCATTCGAATGGATGTTTACAATCGCTAACGTTGGCAGATGCATTATCGGATCCGATTTTCTGCTACACCTACACTAAGGTCTGTTGGTTGACGTGAAAAATAAGAAATTGATTGATCCGCTGACTACCAAGTCAATAAACGGAAACCCAATTATCTTGCCGTCATATCAGCTAACAATAATAAACACGAATGCAGGGAACCCACACATCCGCAATTTACTGAAAACTTTCAGGCAAATTACTCACGAAACGCCAACGTTCAATACGGTCAAACATAACGTTGTCCATAAAATCGAAACAGAGGGTCAACCGTGTTCAGCAAAAGTTCGACGACTCAACACGGAAAAAACGCAAATCGCTAAAAAAGAAATCGACCTCTGGCTAAAACAAGGCGTATGTCGGCTTTCCAAAAGCAATTGGGCTAGTCCGTTTCACATCACTAAGAAAAAGGACGGCGGCTTGAGGCTCTGCGGAGACTACCGCGGTCTAAATCAAAAAACGAAGCCCGACCGATACCCAAATACCGTTTGTCACGGATTTCAGCCGCCAGCTAGAGGGCTATCATATTTTTTCAAAAATCGACCTCGTGCGGGTCTATCATCAGGTTCCAATTGACGAGGCAGATATCGAAAAAACGACTATATGCACCCCGTTCGGTTTGTTTGAGTTCCCCCGTATGACATTCGGGTTGCGAAATGCGGCTCAAACATTCCAGCGTCTCATTCATTCGATTTTGCGTGACATAAAATTCGCATTCTCATACAACGATGACGTTTGAGTTGCATTGGCTAATGTCGACCAGCACACCGAGCAACTGACAATAATATTTCAGCGATTGCAGGATGCCGGTTTGGTTATCAATTTGAACAAATGTATGTTCGGCGAGAAAGAAATTAGTTTTCTAGGATTCGACATTTCAGCTGCAGGTATAAGCCGGTTCAATCACGAATCGAAGCGATAACAAATTTCGCGCGCCCAACTACAACGAAAGGCATTCAAAGATTCTTGGGCATGATAAATTATTACCGCATTTTCCTGCCAAACGCAGCTCAAGAACAAGCCAAATTATACGAATTCCTTGAAGGACGAAAGAAAAACGACAACAGTTGCTACTTCAAGCATTTCGTGGACGGTCGGGAATTTACTCTGTATACCGACCACAAACCCCTCACGTACGCCCTACATCAAAATTTAGAGCAAGCTTCGCCACGTCAGCGCAGACATCTTGACCTGGCCGCTCAATACACAACGGACATTCAGCATGTTTCCGGCAAGGACAACGTTGTTGCTGATACCCTTTCTCGGGTCGAGGCACTAACGGTACCGAGTAACACAGATTACTCACTCATGGCACCGCGTGTGTTTTCTTTCTTGTTCCCCTCATTAGTCCTTTTTTAATCACCATGACCATCAGTACGTTTTCTTTTATTTTGTAATAACGATAACAATGAGTACGTTTTGTACTACGATGGCCATGAGTACGTTTTATAATATGATGACGAATCGTTTTGGTCAGCACTTATTTTTGGTGCTGCCACAAACCAATACCCCAATTGCCGTGTTAGAATCGTCTACCATAATTGCCAATTCTGCCGTAGACAAAGGATGCACTAAAAGTGTAGCATGTCACTATTAGTTTTTACAATTTTCGAAGACTTGAATCGATTCAGCGGTCGATTTGGTTAGAAAAATCTTGGAGATGACGATCGGGTGCTGTGACTTTATTTAAAGCACGGTAATCGCCCCGCATGGTCTTCAATCTCCGTTTGATTTTTTTTACTGGAAGTAGAAGCAAGAGGAAGAGCTTTTGCTGGATCTACAAATTTACAAAAAATATAATTAGTTCAAACTCGGCTTTGACAATTAAGAGTTTGTCGGGTGCTAAACGGTGAGTTTTACTGGCTATTGGTGGTCCCGTAGTTTCTAACCGATGTGTGACGTTCACGTTATGTTTCACATTAACAACGCTGTTTATACGTTGAGTTACTTCCGGAAACTCAGTTAGAATTTGGTAAATTTTGAGGTGTACTAGCTGCTGATTTGTCAATGTTAGAAAGGGCGGTGATCCTACACGGTAGAAAAAAGGCCGGTGTAGATAGAAAGGGTGACGTAAATGAGATACAATTATTTTGTTTTGAATACAGAATCGTTACTTCCACAATCTGTCACTATCCTATTAGTTACATTGTCTTTACCAGTGAGTGTAGCTCAACGATCCGACGTCCAATTTAATTTTTGATAAATTTCTTTGAAACGAAATACAGATATTATATTCTAACCAAATAAATGAATTTCACATAAAAGATTTGAAAATACAATTGATAACGTTCTAATGTTATCAGCACAAAATATTTCCCATTACTTCTGTAGAGTCAACAAATAACACCAAACTCTTTCCCAATTATTGAAACAAACAATTAAGTACGTAGCTGAAATGGTCTCTGCACCTTTGAAAACTTTTTAGTTAGCGTAAAAACATTTTGTACGTTTACATTTCGTTGTCACTGTAATAAACATCTACGATTATAGCAACTACACTGTTAATACCAAAATTCAAAATATAAATTTTGTTGTTGTGATTTATGACATTTTGGGTTGAGTATCGATCAGCTGTCTATTGACAAAGTTAAGCCAAAGAATTACATTTTTTTTTTTTCAAATTCCTAGTTTTATTTTATTGTTTTAAGCAAAAAGTATTAAGTTTTAAAATTGTATGCAATGGAGCTACCATTAAACAGTTCACCCACTTTAACTATGGCCGAGATAACACGAAAATTATTCAATTCAAAATTCTTATCAGATATTCAATTCCAGATTGGTGGCCGAATAATTTATGCGCACTCACTTGAGTTAATGAAGCGCAGCATCGTGTTTCAACAGCAATTGGCGACAACATTGGGTGATTCGAAATTAATACCAATCGTTGAAATGAGTTACGCATGTTTCTATCAATTTATCAGATTTCTGTACACAGATCAGTGTGAGTTTAATGGTGAAATTGTATTCGGTGTATTCAAATTGGCGATTAATTATAAAGTTCCGAAATTGGAAAATATGGCGATGGAGTATCTGAATGGTGACAGTAAATATATGTTAAGATATTTTGATATGTGCCTGCAGGAAAAATGGCAATTACCGTTAGGACGTATCATCGAAACTCTTGCGCACGATTTACCCAAATACTTGCCAACCAAAGATTTTTTATCTATTAAGTCTAAATCTTTAGAGCAAATTTTAAGCTTTGAACGTATTAATATTGAGGAATCAGACTTGTTTCGTGCGGTAATGCAGTGGATGGATCACAAAATGCATAAAAAGCAAATAACATTAAGTGAAGGACGAGCGTTATTGGATAACTACGTAAAATTAATTAAATTTACTTCAATGTCGGTGGATACTTTTCTCGGAGGGCTATCCAAAAACCATAACTGGTTTTTAGAACATGATTTTACATCAATTCTGAAACAAACAAAGGAAGCTCATCCGACTGGCGGACATTGTACGAGTTGCAAGTGTCGATTGGATTATACATACCCTTATGATTGGCTAAGTGTGTCGAATGAACTCATTGCACCAACAACATTTACAATTACAAAAGAATTATTGTTTATTGGCCTGCGATACGGTAATGATGCACCTGAAACAAAGCACTTAATTCAACTTTCCGGTCTGAATGTTGGAACGAACGTAAAAAGCAGTTTCGAGTTTTTGTTTGCCACAGGTCGAAGTGAACAAGGTAGCAGAATTTTTAGCTTCGGAAATTCCTTGGAATTGAAACCAAATACAATATATACGCTCAACATTTCGTATTTAGATAGGCAGCCAAATTCCTTCCTGCTCTGTCGAAAGCCAGACCGATATGTAATTATTCGTGCACCAGCCGATACAGTTCGCTTAAGAAACGCCGGTTTAAATATAATCGAATTGCATTTTAAAAGTGTAGCTAGTGACGATGAGGTTCTAATTGTTCTAGATTAAATTAGTATTTATAAATTTTTAATAAATTATTTTGATTTGATATCGTGATAACACACACCATTTATAAATAAGTACCTAAATTAATTGTAAAATAAATCCCATTGTAGAATTGTTATTAATTCAATAAAACAAAATTACTAAATAATTTGATATCGATTTTAGAAAATGGTTTCTTTAAAAATAAGTTCTAGTTTATTTAAATCATTTACATTTTCGTCCACTCGAAGTTAAACAATCATTCAACCCTAATATGTTTGTCGAGTCGATCGACAATCGACACGACTCTACAGTCCTAGTTTGCCAAAATTATTTGTACCCACAAATTTGTTTTCAATATTATTTGTGCAATATGGAAAAAATCAAAATATAATAGTAAATCAATTAAACTTAAGATTATTTTTTGTTAATTAAATAATGATATAGTCACTCATGTTTTGTATGCAGATGGTCAGTTTTTGTTTAGCCTCTATAACATCTAGCAAGTGGTTCAAAAATTTGTTAACATCACCTAGAATCTCATCGCACTCGGTTTTCTTAGCACTCTGCTACAAATTTTTGGTCTTATTAGATCATGAATACCTTCCACTTTAACTTAAGCCTCCTCAAGTTTTAATCGCAACCCTGCTCTGGCCGAGACAAATAATTTATAATTTCATGGTAATGATTCTTCTTATGTATGGGAGCATTATTGTGCTGAAGAGCAAATTGAGGACCGACTAGTTTATCATAAACCAGGAATGTTACTTACTATTTTATTTTGATTTTTTCCATATTGCACAAATAATATTGAGAACAAATTTGTGGGTACAAATAATTTTGGCAAAAACTAAATTAACTCTAATTTCTCCTAGAAATAAAATTTAAAAAAGTTTTTGATAGAAATGTAAAGCAGGGTAATTAAATTTATTGAATTAAAATTAATGTTTTCCAAAAGTTTATTATTTATACAATTTTTAAAGTTGTCTGCGTTGCGTTGCATCAAAAATTTAGCAGGTACAAATAATTTTGGTTAGGACGGTATGTTGCCTTTTCCTTTTTCGTTTTGTATTTATCAAATGAAAAAAACGAAAACGCCGTCAATCATAATAGGGGTGAACTGTGGGTAATTTTTGGCCAACCACTGGTTGAAAAAACATGGCAATTATATTTAAACCGGGTTTCAACATACGAACAGAATCCCTACATCCGTGCGTAATTATATTTTGCGGGAGTTTTCGGCATAAGATTGTCTCGAACAGGCTCTGCCTTAAATATGTGATTTTAATTGTGTATTTCTCATCCGGGTTCAATTTTATTGATTCGCCCAAATTGATTACCTTACTGCCATATGATTTTGATGCACCCGTCTCAAATTGTAGTATTTCGATATTATCCGGCCCTAAAATTTGTATTTTTTGTTTAGTTGGTATTACATTGTTACCATAGCGTAGACCAGTCAATAAGATGGCATTCGGAACGGAAAATTGTGTTTCCACTGTTTTAGTAAAGAATTGAACGCTTGCATAAACGCTAGTAAAATCCGTTCTGCGCCTTGAATTCCAGGTATCATTTTCGACATTAATTCCATTTACAATTTGTTTGAATAGAACGGCATAATCGTCATCGGTTAGCAGCTCACTAATTTGTGATGAATACTTGCGAAATTCTTCGAGTGTCATCGTTGGAAACCGGATTAGTCGTATATATTTATCCAAGTTCTCTCGCCTTTCAGCTAACTCTATTTTATTGTGTTCACAATAAAATTGCATCCAGCGTAGAAATGCGGCCAATATTTCTACTTCTTTTGCGTTTGCACTGTCAAAATTTAGTATAACCTCCAAAACGTCGGGATGAATGGTTACAAAGCGTGGCAGGTTCAAACACGATGATAAATTTTTTGCCACAATCTCTTTAACACGATCATACTGTAGTGGATAGTGTTCCACAATACAAAATTCTAAAAGTGCTAAATGCATGTCATCTCCTTCGATAGCGTCGGTCACACGATTTTCAAGCGTAATCACTTTGTATCGGGTCGCCAATTTGAGCAATTCCATTAAGATCTCGTCGGTAATATCACACTCGTCGGTGTATATGAAACGTAGAAATTGATAAAAACTGTCGTAACTAAAATCTCCAATCGATATTAATTTATTTTCACGCCAATCCGTTTTTAATTGTTCGTGAAATGTACGACTCCGTTTCATTAGCTCAAAGGAGTGAGCGTATATCAATTGGCCGCCAACATGAAATTGTAAATCCGATAGAAATGGTTGATTGAATAATTGGCGCGTAACCTCGAACATGGACAATTCCGGCAAATTATTGACCTCGAGTTTCATTGCATCTTGGTTCATTTGTAATTTTATTTAATTTAATTTAATAATGATGGCAACTTTTTAGTAACTTTTTATCAATCACCTTATCAATTATACAATAAAATTTGTCATCGATTTCTTTAGCCATAAATTTAATTCATACTTATCTTTATGGTAAGTTCCACCATAGCGTCCAATACAGTAAAAGCTACAAATCGGTTGTCTAACGTTCCAAAGAAAATTGGATGTGATCAGGAGTTCAAAACGGAGTTCTTCGCTCCACCGATTGATCCCAGGATATACAATATGTAGTTTCTAAGCTTGAGGTTGGCAACTCACACTGTTGCAAGTTCTAGGAACTTAAAAGAGCTACTTGTTAGTCAAATATTCTTTAGAGAAAAGGAGGACTCTCAAGGAAACCGCGCAATTAACACTAGACTTTCCTCTATAAGGAGAAGTGGCAATTGCTTAGAGTTTGCCAATGATCCTATCCCAGAGTTCTCATTAGAAAACTTACCTAATGGATAACTTAATGCAAAATAATATTACATCCCGATTATAGAAAGTTAAATAATGTCACATTTGCTTTTGAGTTTGATTAGGTAAGGTAATTGTTAGGTTTTTTTCCACTGGTTTTTGGACTTTTGACCTTTCTCAAATTTAATGATAATTTAATTCAACAAATTGGCACACCCAATTTTATACTCTCCAATGAAAAATGAATTCACAAAAAAATGAAACGCATTAAAATTATATTATTTTAAATCTCAAACAATACGACTTTTATTTTTCTGGTCTTATTCTACCGCAGTACAGATCCAAACTCCTCTTTTTTCCCTCACAAACGACTCTCTTCTTTACTCAAAAAAAAACAAAAAAAATTAATATTGTTGTCTCATTTACAAACTTATTTCAGTCCCATCTATGAACCAAAAGCAGGTAACGTAAGCTTGAATAAACTTTAACATACCGGCCCGCTTTGAACCGATTCAACCAACATTATTACTCTAAATTATGTTTAGCACTACACATTATTACAACAAAATTACAAACAAAAACATTATAATTATTATTCGGTTCATATTTCATACATTATGACCATATAGCTACTCTATTATAATAAAACAATAAGATTTATAAAATAAACAAATGCATAATTCTAATTACTTAGACTATCATAAACTTATGTTCCAAAAAATGACTATTATTAAAAAATTCCATAGTGTTTAATTCTCTATCAATTAATTGTCTTCAAAAGATTCTTTGACCGGTAATTTGCATATCTTTGATATGGCTCGCTTAACTAAACCCATCTTAGTCTTTACTTCCACCACTCTGACAAGTGAGTCCAGACCAACATGCACTTTTACGACTATACCCATCATCCATTGAGTCGGTGCCAACGACTCTTCCCTTAACAAAACGACATCACCTTCTTTCAAATTAGGTGAAATTTCACTCCACTTGTTGCGCTGCTGCAAGGTGTGCAAATATTCAACAGAATATCGCCTCCAGAATTGTTGCGTTAACCGACTCACCTTCTGCCAATTCAATAATCCTGCCACAGGATAACCCTCATAGGAAGGTAACGCAGAGAAAACAATAGGTCGACCAATCAAAAAATGACCCGGCGTTAATGGAAATTGATCCTTAGGATCATCCGAAATGACTGTTAAAGGACGCGAATTCAAAATTCCCTCGATTTCAGTAATTAGGGTAATGAATTCATCAAAATACAGATTCGTAGTTGACGAAAACAAGATTTTCTGTAAATGACTCTTAAACGACTTAATCGATGCCTCCCATAACCCGCCAAAATTGGGTGCTCTTGGTGGAATGAATTTCCAACGAATCTCTTCAAGGGTACAAAATTCAGGAATACCTCTCAATATCATGTGATTGTTGAATTGTTCGTATGCCTGTTTTAACTCATTATTAGCACCGGTAAAATTTGTTCCATTGTCCGACCATATGGTGTGTGGCTTGCCTCTACGCGCAATAAATCTCTTAAGAGCCGAAATAAAGCTATCAGATGAAAGACTTTTCACCACCTCAAAATGCACAGCCTTGGACGAGAAACAAACAAACGACAATACGTATACCTTTTCATTAGTTTTCTGACGAACAAAATGTTTTACGAGGTATGGTCCGCATAAATCCACACCCGTTACAACAAACGGTGAAGACGGTGTGACACGCGACTCGGGCAAATTTCCCATCAACTGAAAACGACGAGGCGGATTTACTTTGAAACAAGTAACACACTCACGGATTATCTTTTTTGCGAGATTCTTCGAGTTGGGTACCCAATAACTTTGACGAACAAGACTTACAAGCAATTGCGTTCCAGCATGCATATTCTTCTGATGATAATATTTAAAAATTAGAAGAGACAAATGATGCCTTTTAGGCATTAATATTTGATGTTTTGCATCATACGGTATACTAGCATTGGATATTCGTCCTCCTACCCTCATTACTCCCTGAGAATCTAAAAATGGGCATAAACTGCGCAATTCACTTTTTCGATGGACCTGTAGGTTTGATTGCAAATTACTATATTCTCTAGAAAATTCCTTTTTTTGAATTATTTTTACCAACACAAGTTTAGCATTCTCAATATCGTCCACAGACAAATTATCTGGGATTTCACTTGACATACGTTGACATCTTTTTATAAACCTGATACACCATGCTAACACTCTCACCGTTTTGAGAAAACTACTGAATTTAAAAATGACGGGAAATGACACAATCTCACTAGTTACGAATACTTTTGATTCCGATTTCATTTCTGTAGAATCACCATTATAATCACCTTTCCCGTTATAACGACTAAACTCATCATTTGTATTTTTTAAAAAAGATGGACCTTCCCACCACATAGATGAAAATTCCAACTCACCAGGGTAAACCCCTCGTGAAATTTGATCAGCAGGATTCTGATCAGTGCTCACATGACACCACACATATGATGACGTTAACTTTTGTATTTTGTCAACTCGATTTGCAACGAACTGCTTCAACTTACGAGTACTCGTATTAATCCAAGACAACGCAATAGTTGAATCAGACCACAACACAACATTGTTAAACTGTATGTTTATGGCTTTCACCACTAACTCAACCAACTCGGCTAGCAGCACACATGCTAACAACTCCATTCTTGGAATTGTTACGTTTGATAAAGGAGCCACTCGGCTCTTTGCACACAATAATCGAACCATAACTCTTTCATTAATATTGCTCCTGATATATACACATGCTCCGTATGCAACACTGGATGCATCTGAAAACCCATGCAACTGCACAGCCTGATATTCCGACAACAACACCAGACGAGGCACACTAATACGGTTCAATCTCGGCAGTTGGGACCTACACGTTACCCACTTTTCACGAATTTCATCACTCACTTCTGCGTCCCAATCAGTACCCTGTGCCCATATGCTTTGCATGATCATTTTTGATGTAATAACCACTGGTGCAAGTAGTCCCAATGGGTCGAATAATTTAGCAATCTCCGACAACACTTTCCTCTTGGTCAACATTTGAGAATCATTCAACTCCTGCACATTAAAAAAAAATTGGTCCTTTTTCGGTGCCCATAATAGTCCCAAAGCTTTGATGGACTCTCCCATACTGAATGAATCATTGAGAATCTCACGATCTTGTAATGGAATGTCACTCAAAATATCCGCGCTGTTGGCACACCACTTATGTATATGCATTCCCGCACTTCTCAACAATTGCTTCAGCTCGTTTACCAACTTAACCGCATCATTGAGAGAATTTGTGCCTGTAAGGCAATCGTCCACATAAAAATCAGTTCTAAGAACTTCTGACGCTCGACTCAATCGAGAACTTTCGTCGTGAGCCAACTGTTGGAGCACTTTAGTAGCCAAGTATGGAGCGCTCTTAGTGCCATATGTTACTGTGTTGAGTTCATAATGCTCAATCGGTTCATGATCCGATTTTCTCCATAAAATGCGTTGCAACACCCTCTGATCTGGATTCATCCACACCTGACGATACATTTTGGAGATGTCCGCAGTTATCACATATTGATGTTTTCGAAATCGAAGTATTATCTCCCACTAGTGATGGGCTAAATCAATCTCTTTGTAAAAAACCATATGAGAAAATGAACAAAACAGAATGAAAAAGATCGATTTAGCACATCACTATCTCCCACAACTCACTCTGCACTGTTGGCCCCATGCACAATGCATCGTTTAGAGATACACCAGTAGATGACTTTGCTGATGCGTCGAACACGACTCGACATTTCGTGGTGCTGCTCGTTGGTTTTAATATTGCATGATGAGGCAAATAATACATCGACTTATTTGACCCGTCGTTTTCCAATACTCGAGACATATGCCCTAACTCCTCATACTCTGTCATAAATTGACAATACTGATCTTTCAATTGTTTATTTGCAAGAAATCGTTTTTCCAACCAAAGGAATCGTCTCATGGCTGCTTCTCGTGAATCACCTAACTCATGTGAATTACCTTTCACAGGCAATGACACTACATAACGACCTGTACTATCACGATAATGCGTCGCATCAAAATGGCTTTCACAATATGTCTCCTCAGCAGACATAAAGCGTTTTTCTGGAAGGCGTTCCAACTCCCAAAATTTCTTGATGGATCTATTCAACTCAGCTAGTTCAACCGTATCTGAACATGACTCACCAGAAACCGAACAAAATGCCAAAGAATGTGGAGACTGTAAGTATGCACCAGTCACTATATAACCTAATTTGGAAGCCTGAAGAGTAGGCAATCCAGACTTCAATCTGATCACGTTGGGTAGCAAAACATCCCAAAACGTTTCCAGACCAAGCAACACATCAATAGCTCGGACAGAATTAAATCCCGGATCGGCCAACTGCACCGAATTGGGAATTCCCCATCTTGAAAAGGAGAAATCACTGGATGGTAATTTTGATGTAATCTCAGGTACGACCGAGAATTGTAACTTCTGCTTATAATTGCTGACACGAGACTGAATCACCGCTGACACACATTTGTTAATCCTAACAATACCTCCATTCAATGTCTGAACTTCCGAATTGATTGAACTTGAATTCAATTGTACGGTTTTTGCAAATGTTTCTGACATGTAGTTGTCTGAGCTCGCATTGTCCAACAGCGCCCTACACTCGTGAAGTTTACCATTACGATCAACCAATTTTATCACTGCCGTTGCAAACAATACTCTCTTTTTGTGGACTGTATTAGACTGTGAGTTATCGTTACATAATGCCATTAGTGAAGACGACTTTCCCGTTGTAATGGACTCTGATCCCTGCGAATCACTCGTTGAGCTCTGTTGTCCCTCCTCACCTGTTTTTGGAAAATGCAACAACGTATGGTGTGGTTTTTGACAGTTCTTACACCTCTGGGATGTACATTCCTTAAGTAAATGTCCAACCCTCAAACAATTGATGCATCGTCTTCGTTTCATTACCAACTCAGACCTATTTTGTGGCGTCATAGCCAAAAATTTCGCACACATATACCAAGCGTGAGCTTGTTCACCGCACAAATCACATGAACCACTATTTGCCTTAAATTTCGCAGAACTGCTCGAATTTCCAGTTGACACCACGAATGCTTTAGCCTTGATAGGCTTTGACTGAAGTTTCACTGCTGTGGCATCCAACAGCCCGTTAGACACCTGCAAAATTCTACACTCTTTTGACATAAATTCTTTCAACTTCACCCAAGTTGGATTAATATTTTGTTCTAACTGTGATTCCCATTTACGTATTAACGAACGATTAAATTTTTGGGTTACCATACTGATCAAGAATAATTCGGACATTGTATCCAATCTAATGTCTAGCGCCTCAAGTGATGAGACATGAGAGTTCACTGAGTTAAGAAGCTCTCTTAAAAGTTGCGGATTATCGCCTGCCAATGAAGGCAAACTAGTCAACTTCTTCACATGAGAGTCCACTATCAAACGTTTATCATCATACCGCTTTACCAACTCAGTCCAAGCTAACCGATATGCTTCTGCTGACAAGGTAATATGACCTATTGTTGCCTTTGCTTCTCCTCTCAGACAATCATCCAAATACGAAAATTTCAATATAGGAGGAACATTAACATTGCTGTGAATGATTAACATATACTTCTCCTTAAACACTAACCACTCAGCAGGATTACCATCGAAAGGTTTAATCTTCAACTCAGGTAAATTCAACGAACACTTTGGCATCTGATTATCAGCCGCCACAACAACTCTGGAATTACCCGACTCCCTCTGGGAAACCGCCACAGGTTCCCTCAATCGACTTAATTGCCCCGACACATTGGCATAAACTCGTAAATAGATGGACTCAAACTCGCCAAGCGCCGATCTGATTTGATCATAAAACTCACCTGTCAACTCCGTTGCCAAGTCTGTAATTCCCTGAAACTCGGTCCAGGTATTACTTAACAAAATTTCACGCGCCTCTAACTCCGCGATTTCAAAACCAGTACTCTCTTTTTCGTCAAAGAAGCTTTTGATCGACGTGACTCTATCGTTTACAATATTTAATTTTTTCACAATTTTATCTCTTAACAACTCTATCTTCGTCATTTTTTAATAAATTAATAGCTTTTGCTTTTTTAATTCGACTTATGTATAAATAACTAATGTATAAGTAACTAATGTATAAATTACTTATCTAATTTTCTCGCCACTGATGATTCCCGGTTGCATCTGTTAACGGTAACTCTTCATTTTGTTTTTTACAGTTGATTTTTGTTGGCCGTTATCTCCACGTTCTTTGTTACACCACCCAATTGGTGGTTTAGTACTCGTTTGTTCGCACGTCGCTAAAAAACTTTTATATTGATGATTTTTTTTTTTATTTTTTCGTTGATGTTAATTGGATATTAGGCCCACACAATTACGACCAATAATCCTTTTTATTCTCTGATGTACGTGCTAATCCTCTAAACACGTGTTTTTATAGGTTATGTTCCTATGTCTCTGTACTTCTTTCAACGATGAATATGTAAATACTTTTCGTATCCGGCTCGCTTTGGACCAAAATTATGTTAGGTTTTTTTCCACTGGTTTTTGGACTTTTGACCTTTCTCAAATTTAATGATAATTTAATTCAACAAATTGGCACACCCAATTTTATACTCTCCAATGAAAAATGAATTCACAAAAAAATGAAACGCATTAAAATTATATTATTTTAAATCTCAAACAATACGACTTTTATTTTTCTGGTCTTATTCTACCGCAGTACAGATCCAAACTCCTCTTTTTTCCCTCACAAACGACTCTCTTCTTTACTCAAAAAAAAACAAAAAAAATTAATATTGTTGTCTCATTTACAAACTTATTTCAGTCCCATCTATGAACCAAAAGCAGGTAACGTAAGCTTGAATAAACTTTAACAGTAATACCACACTCGTCGGCCAGATTTTCAGTTATCTGACTGATTTTCTGATTATTTTGGCAAAGCTGGTGGTAAAATTGTTTACTGATACCAATTTCAGTCGGGAAATGAGCGCGTTACTGCCTGAACACCAAATCGTTAGATTTCATGATTAAACATTATCTTGGTGCCTTAGACTTTGGTCCTGACGTTGGTCCCCGAGACCACTTAATGTTACAATATGAATTTGGAGTTTGAGGAATAGACACAGCAGGGATGGTGGATTTGGATTAGTCGAAGAATAAAAATAACGACCGAAAATTTGATTGAAAAAAATGATTGCATAACCTGAAATCTCATCATCATTGCCTCTGCTCTACTAATGATAAAACCGTTGTGCTAATAGATCTAGCTACAAATCCATTGACAAAGTCACTCAAACGGTCGGCGTTAAAATGGATAATTCTTTCAAAAGAATTATACAACAAAAATGGAAACTTTGAATTCTGTGACTTGTAGTTGCTGTGCCAACGGGCATTTGGATCGCTCGATTATTTCTACACATTTAGTAGAAAATTTAAATTTTATTGAAAATCATCTGTCCTATATAGCCGACAAATTGTATGCCAAAAATCTAAAATCTGCAATTGTGCTTCGATTGCGATGTTTTTACCTCAGCAATAGTTTTCTACAAGTTTCATAGAAAATTGAAATTTTGTTAAAATAATCTGTGTCAAAAAATTCTTTGCCAAAAATTTAAAATCGGCCGTTGCGGTCCGATTGCGATATTTAATGCATCTAGACTTGTAGTTGCTGCCTCAGTTTGCAATTGGATCGCGCGAAAATGCCACGTGGTAAAGAATTGAGTGACTACGAAAAAAATCAAATATGTGTAAGTGATTTCTATAGTTCCGGTTGTGGTTTCCGTGAAATAAGACGTAAAATTGGTTGAAGTCATAAAGTTGTTTCTAATTTAACGCACTGGAGGAAAACAGAAGCTGCCAAATCGTGATCAACGGTCAGTGAGCTGCAAAGCTTAAGAGCCCTTACTGAAACAAATGTTTCGGTTAGAACAGTTTGGAGAGTATTAAAACGAAGTGAATACATAGTCCAGTTAAAATTTCAAACAGCATCTCGGTTGTTACAACGTCACATTGACGCACGTATGCTTGATTGGTATTCGGTAAGTACCTACACTTTGGTAAATTATACTGTCAAAAAAAAAAAAAAAAAAAACAACAATTTGTCAATATGTAGGTAATGGATAATTTTGTCCGACGAGAAAAAGTATAGTCTTTATAGCCCGAAGGGTACACTGGAAATTCAGTTCGCTTAGATGAGAATGAACAGTAAAGAGTATACGAGATATCCTCCAGTGTAGTCTGATACTTGGATTTTCCAGCAAGACAACGCTAGGATTCACACCAGTAACGAGATGATGTCATGGTTTGATACTAAACGCTTTACTATTTTAGATTGGCCGGCCTGTTCACCGGAACTAAATCCGATGGAGAATATTTGGGGGAACCCTTGTTAGAAGAGTTTACGCTGAAAATAAACAATACGATAATGTTGTGGACCTTAAAGCAACTATATTGAAAGAATGGGGAAATTTGGAGATCGATTTAATATAGGAAATCACATTACATCAACGAAAAACGGGGTTTCGAAGTGATTAAGAAGTTGGGGAAGGCCATTAATTGCTAATAGCAAGATTTTTTTTTGTTTAAATTAAAAATAACAAAAGTGCATTCACAATGAAACACCTTTTTATTTATGACTTATTGATTTGTGTGAATCTCCAACATAACGAACACAAATTTTTGTTCGTTATAGTGGAAATTCATACAAACTTGTAAGTCAAAAGTAAAATATTTTTTGTTGAGTTATTAAGTGTGAGAGAGTCTTTATTTTGTTTTTTGTTTCTAATGCTAGCCGTTTGTGGCGTTCTCTTATGTACTTTCTTTCGGTGGTTTTGTCGACGGGATGAGTTTTGTCGGTGGTCAACAGGACAAGTGTGAAACTTGTTTAAAGGGGAAACAGACTCGCCTTCCATTCAAGGACAGCAAATCTCGGGCTACCAGAGTAATAGAACTGGCGCACACTGACCTGTGTGGCCTAATGCCAGTTGATTCATTTGGCGGCTCGCGATATTTTGTGACTTTCTTGGATGATTTTAGCCGCAAGATTTCCGTGTATTTCATCAAGAACAAATCAAACACCTTGAATGTTTTCAGGGAGTTTAAAGCATTTGCGGAGAGTCAAGCGGGTCACAAAATCAGAACGTTGCGTTCAGATAATGGAACAGAATACTGCAACTAGGAGTTCTCTAAGTTCCTCCGAGATTCGGGGATACAGCATCAAACAACTGCACCGTATACGTCAGAACAAAACGGCAAGGCGGAAAGGATGAATCGAACATTGATCGAGCGTGCGAGATGTATGCTTTTTGACGCAAAGCTTGACAACGGATTTTGGGGGAAGCTGTAAACACAGCGGGTTATCTTGTGAATCATTCACCATATCGTGGGGCTATCAATAAAATGCCCGAAGAAATTTGGTCCAACAAAAAGCCTGATTTGTCCAACTTGAAAGTGTTTGGATGCAAGGCAATGGTACATGTTCCGAAATAAAAGCGCCAGAAATTTGTTTCGAAATCAAGGGAATACATCATGGTCGGCTACAGCGAGAATTGTAAAGGCTATCGAGTTTTTGATTTGGAAAAATAACGAGTGGATGTCAGTCGTGATGTCGTTTTCTGGAGGATCAACGCTGTGAAAACAAGGTAATTGATTGTAACGAATTTTCTAATCATTTTTATCCATTCGAAGCAATGAAGTGGAGGATGAGGCAATTGTTACAACAGCGAGTTCAGAAGGCGTATCTGAATATCAAAATAGTGAGAAAATAACAGATGAAGATTCAATTGACGTTTCGGGAAGTAATGAAGCGTCAAATGAGGAAGTGAACGATGTTTCGTTACAACCGCGTCGTTCATCGAGAGAGCACAAGTCGACGAAAAATAATGATTTCGTTTATGTTGTATCATGTGTTCAATTGGATGATCCATTGTCAGTAGAGGGGGCAGCTCAAATGCGTCTCACTGGAAAACAGCTATGGAAGAGGAGTATCGTTCGTTAATCGAAAACGAGACGTGGTCGCTTACAGATTTGCCACCTGATCGTAGAGCAATTCAATGCAAATAGGTTTTCAAGACCAAGTACAACGTGAAAGGAGTGGTAGATCGGTACAAGGCTCGTTTGGTAGTGAAGGGTTGTGCTCAGCGTAAGGGCATTGATTATGAGGAGACATTCTCACCCGTAGTTCGCTACGACAGATAGATGCGATTACAGCGTTCCTTCATGGCGATTTAAGCGAGGCAATCTATATGATTCAACCTGAAAAGTTTAGTGATGGAAGTCAACGTGTTTGTTGTATGAAGAAGTCGTTATACGGACTCAAGCAGTTCAGTCGTGTATGGAATCAGCGTTTGTACACTGCTTTGAAGAATTTTGACATGAAATGCTCAAATTACGATGCATGCATTTACTATCTTATAGATGATAGTAAGATGTTGATTGTGGCAGTATATGTTGACGACTTGCTCATTTTTTCCAACGACAAAGTTTTGAAAGCTGATTTGAAGTTGTGTCTACAGAAGCAATTTAAAATGAAGGACATTGGCGAAGCCAAATGTGTGTTGGGCATGCATATTACGCGAGACCGCAAGTCGGGAACGATTTCCATAAATCAAAGCCAGTATTGTGGTGATTGGTTGGCGTTATATGATAACGGCCAACGGAACGAACTTACAATAAAGCAGTACATTTACTTTAATCAATTAGTTTTATTTTTCCGTCGGCAAAATGCAATAAAATGTTTATACCTTCGAAACGTCAAACTAAGCAACTCGTTTCGCTTTCCTTATGCCGGGTGACCTCTACATTTAATTCCCAAAATTATGTAAATTATACTCGTTTCCATGGTGTGGTGAATAAAATAATAAAATGTAGAATCGAAACTAGCGGCGCAAAACAACCGGTTTTGTAATTAGAAAAAAAGGTAAATATTAAAAGTTAGTTACTTGGCTAAATTCCTGCGAGCAACAACGAATTTGCTCAGTGTAGTTATAATTAAAATTAATTTGAAAAAGATACCATATTTGAATGATATAAGAAACTGTGTAGCACAGTCTATGGTATATTAACTAATTACTACAATTTATGTTAATTATTAAAAACAAATAAAAGAACAAATAATAAATGTTTAGTGTTTAAGTGTTTGTTATATAATTAGCGAATGCCGTCGGTATTTGATTTCCTTATTAACATTCAGCCGACGGGAAATATTCAGTGTATGCCATTACAGTCGTAGGGCATATTTCAAGCATCCGCTTAGGGCCGATCATTGGATTAGCCCTAACCAAATAAAAATTATAGGCTTCCTGACACGGAGTACCCTCAGGGACCTATAAACTGGTGACCCCGACGTGATCTTGGGTATGGCTTAAGAATCGGTTTGCCACCCAAGCACGTATTTTGGCAAAACGGTAACCCATCGTATGCCATAAGCGATCGACGTACAGTAATCCAACGGCCGATCGCAGCGTCCCGGCGAGTTAAATCACGTCTCGCCTGACGTTAAAAAAACACTAAAGAAGCGTAACCATTATTCCAGGCTTAAGCGCTCACTGAAAAAGCGAAAGCCAACTAAAAATAGGAGAACGAGCCAGAGGTCCAGTCAGACATTGGGCAGTGAAGCGGCTAGGTAGTTCCACGGAACCATATCGGGTCGATTTTCCAAGAAGAAGATCAGGTGAGCTAAGTGATAAATTTTATATTTTACCTTTTGTTCGCTTTCTAAATTTCCCCACGATTTGTTTCGCAATTCTACGTTCTCCACACCATCGAAACGAGTCAGTCATTTTGATTTCTATATATTTTCGGTTTGTTTTATCATATTCGATATGTCTGTACGTTGCTCGGCATGGAGTAATTGAGACGATTGCTATTATTCGTAGAAATTGTTGATAACACGGAAAAGCCGTGCTTTTGGTCGATTATATAACATTTAATTGCAGGTATACATATATTTATTCATAATTAATAAAATTTTTTCATTTAAATATAATATTGCGTTGTTTTATTGTTATTTCGTTTTGTTCGTTGTTATTTTTTATTCACGTCGAGACCACGGGTTTTCGAGTTACGCGAATTTTTAAGTGAAGTGATTACACAGATTAGCAATGTCCACGAACGAGACCTCATTAGGTGCCTCAAATGCGGGTAACGAAGCCACATCACACGGATTATCGGGATTACAAGCTTCAAGTAGCGACCAGGTCACTGACATGGAGCTATTAATTCAATCAGCAGTGCGACGAGTGTTAGCCGAAACAAACTGTGGAAATAAACCGGCACCGCCGGAAAGCCACCCAACAATAGAAGGTACGGAATCATATGCCGCTACCGCGTTGCCTCAGCACACAGTGCCCGCCGCACTTTCCATGTCAGCGGTCTCCCTCCGAATAGTGCCGCTAACGTCGCAGGATCCTCGATTGTGGTTCCATATGGTGGAAGCCCAATTCGTGTTGAGCGGAATAACGCGGGAAACCACAAAGTACCACCATATTCTCTGTGCCCTAAACGAACGGGTGAGTCGTGAAGTCAGCGACATAATTGTAGGACCATTGTCACAAACACCCTACAGCGACCTAAAAAAAGCTATCCTTGACCGATTGGGAGAATCACGCCAGACGCAGATTCACCGCCTTCTGCGGGGCATTGAGTTGGGAGACCTTAAACCATCTCAATTGCTCCGGCAATTGAAAGCCAGCGGTGGATCTGTGGTCAGCGATGAATTAATAAAAACACTGTGGCTAAAAAGGTTGCCGCCACGTGCGCAGGAGATACTAGCACCAACAGCCGAAGCATTGTCCGCCACGAAATTGGCTGAGTTGGCTGATCGATTACTAGAGACCATGACGCAGTCGCAGGTACTATCCGTAGCAACCGAGAATACAGACAATGTCGGTAACAATTTAACACACCAAATTAACGCCATAATGAAACGGTTGGACCAAATGGAGTTGAACCAACAGCGGCGAAACCAGAGCCAAGGACGAGCACGTAGTCAGTCGGGACACAGAGGGTCCGGACGAAAGCTGACACCAGGGCCAAAAGGGGAGGATAGCAGCAGCGCACCGCGAGTATGCTACTACCACCGGCGTTTCCAAGAAGCAGCTCGAATTTGCCGTCCAAATTGCCCACATTGGGAAGATTATAAGTCAAAAAACTAAGGGTACCGGTGCACTCGGCGACGTGCCCCAACCACGGTAACAGCTGTCGCCTAAAAATTTACGATGCCACGACAAACACGAGCTACCTTATCGACACAGGGGCGGACGTATCCGTCATACCTGTAGCCCAACAACAATCAAAGACCCAGCATTCGGAATTGTACTTATATGCAGCAAACGGCGCCAAATTAAAAACCTACGGAAACCGCAGGATCACAATGGATTTGGGACTACGCCGACAATTCCAGTGTCGGTATTTGATTTCCTTATTAACATTCAGCCGACGGGAAATATTCAGTGTATGCCATTACAGTCGTAGGGCATATTTCAAGCATCCGCTTAGGGCCGATCATTGGATTAGCCCTAACCAAATAAAAATTATAGGCTTCCTGACACGGAGTACCCTCAGGGACCTATAGTATATTCAAAAAATACTAGAACGTTTCCAAATGGTCGATTGTAATAGTGTAAGTGTTCCAGCTGATCCAAATCAGAAACTTACTTCAGAAATGTCGCCGAAAAATGAGTCAGATCGTGAATCCATGAAGGATGTGCCATATCAAGAAGCAGTTGGGAGCTTGTTGTTTGCTGCCCAGGTATCACGACCAGATATACAGTTCGCGGTAGGACCTGTCAGCAGATTCAATAACAATCCAGGCGTTGCTCATTGGTTGGCAGTAAAGCGGATCATGCGATATTTGAAAGGTACAATCGATGTGAAATTGACTTATTCAAAAAATGGAAATGAAGTATAGTGCAAGGTTATTGCGATTCAGATTGGGCAAGTGATTCAGTAGATCGACGTTCGACAACAGGATATGTATTCAAACTGCAGGTGGAGCAATTTCATGGGCGTCAAAGAAGCAACCAACAGTTGCTTTGTCTACAACAGAGTCCGAATACATGGCTATGTCTTTGGCAATGCAAGAGGCTATTTGGTGGCGGGGTATATGTCAGGAGTTGCTAGGGGAAAATAAATGTTCAACCATAATACACTGCGACAACAAAGGAGCAATCCAACTAAAGGAGAAGACAGCTTTTTCACCCAGAACAAAGCATATAGATGTTCGTCATCATTTTCTGCGCGAGAAGGTTAATGACAAGGTAGTTAAATTTGTTTACGTCAACACAAACGAAATGTTAGCAGATAGCCTTATCAAACCGGTGACAGCAGAAAAACACAGGTTCTGTTCAATGGGAGTCAATCTTGTGAAGACTTGAGTGCTGGAAAATGAGGTTCTAGTGGAGGTGTTTAGTTATTAAGTGTGAGAGAGTCTTTATTTGGTTTTTTGTTTTTAATGCTAGCCGCTTGTGGCATTCTCTTTCTTATGTACTTTCTTTTGTTAGCTTTTAATAAATACCTCGTGAATGGACGCTTGTCATTTGTATTTATGTTATATTTCTTTTTATTTAAGTCTATAATCACATCATTTTTTCATTGTGAATGCTCTCTGTTGGTCATGTATTTTGAGGAAAAAAGTAAATGGTACTATAAATATGAAAAGGACTTTTTTCTGTTTTCCATTTTTCTGACTATTGCGCCAGCTGTTTTCTCAATCAACTCTAGAAATCATATTTAAGACGTATTTCGTTTTATGCGGGAGTACAATTATCTGAATCGGGATTTTTCTGCTGGTGCTATAATTTTGGAACGAACTGTATTATATAAAGAATGGTGGCAATTATAACTAGTATCCCGTGACCTTAGCGCAGGTGTCGGAATAATTTTCTATACCAAACTAAATTCTAAATCTTAGCCAACGGGAATGAAACTTGTTTTACGGATCCGGTATTTAGCGGTTAAGTTGCTATTAACTATACATACTTAATTCTTTATGTAACTTAAAAACAGATGATTTTTTCACCGATGTACAGAATCAAAATTCCAAAAAATAATTTCCGCAATCTGCTCAAAAATTCTAAATATTCTGGAATATTCTCGAAAGTCTTAAATTTTGAATAATTTCAAAAAATCTCAAAATCTAGTATAATCTTAACACATTTCTAATATTATATCGAACAATTTTCATTAATCTCTTATAATTTCGATTGAAGCAAATCAACGAGATTAGAAACTCGAGTATGATTCTCGAAAACAGAGATATTTATAGAGATTATTTCTCAAGAGCGCTTGAATTAAGTAGAAAATCTCGTATAATATCAAAAACCATGACAATCTCGAATTAACAATGTACTTACATACATTATGGTCTAATCATAAATATAATCTCTTAAAGCTAAGAAGCTGAAGCTAATGCTATGGAAGTTACTAGTAATCACGAAAAAAATCGAAAATCTAGAAATGCTAGCTAGCTTTGGTTATTGACGAGCTGAGAGAGAAGAAAGAGAGAAATATTAAGAAAGATATAGAAAAAGAGAGAGAGAGAAAGAGAGAGAGAGTAGAAATAGATGGGGCTATCGTTATTTATTAAATTACGAAAGAATCATTGAGTAGCTAGGCACCATTTAAATTTTCATGTCGATCTGTTTTTAGTTTGCGTTTCACAAGCAACAAAATTGACGTATTCTCCATTTTGTGAAGTAAGGATAAATTTCAAATTCGTGGTGCAATTCATTATCTTTATTTGAAAGACTTATCGAAAACTCATCGACAATTTCGTTTTAGGGTCGGTAAATTTAAACGTGGTCGCACAAGTTTTTTTGACAATGAACCCAAAACAGGTGACACACACCAAAAATGATTGAAAAAAACCATGATATTGTATTGAGTGATCGTCACTTTCGATCGAAAAAGCGTTTGAAAAACTAAATGTTGGCGTTAAAAGGACATTATTAGGAAGTGGGCAAAAATAAGAACTGACAATAAGCTAAAGTTGTACGGATTGTTGATCAGGGCCCTATTGCACCAACTACTTATCACTTATTACTTATCAACTTATCATAATTTTTGATACTTTTCTGTTGTACCAAATTGAAATTTGATAAGTATTTAATTGAGTTATAATAAGTGATAAGCACTCACTTATCAAAATTAAGTTGCACCAATTTGCGAAATGATAAATGATAAGTAATATTTTGATAAGCGATAAGTTTGAGGTTTTTGATAATTTTTTCGTAGTTCTGTTGCACCAAAAGTTTTAACTTATCAATAACCGACTACTTTAATGATAACTTATCCAAAATATCAATAAGAAAAATTTCACTACTCAAAAAAATTGATAAGAGCTACAAATTGTAGTGGTATGACGGAAGTCTGTTAAAAACGTTATTTTTTTTGCTGCTATTGTAAGATGAGAACTTTTGTTCAATTTTAAAAGAGTACAAACAGTTTTTTCAATAAAATTATTTATTATTCAAATGATTATAAATGATAATGAATTAATGACAATACATGTAACTTTAATTTCAAAATTTATACCGCTATTTTATTGTATTCTAATAAGTTATAATAATAAGTCAAAGTAAGAACAATTTCATTATGTTCGATTTATCACAGAGGTAAGACAGTTGTTTTTCGATAAAACTATCAAATAGAGGTATTATATCAACTTTAGTGTACAAAAACTGAAATTTATTAAACGAAAAAATAATTTTTTTAAATAAATGCGTCGGTTCGAAAGATTATTCGAGAATGAAAACGAAATAAGAAATCGTGTAGTGAAAACCAGAACCAAATATTCAATGGACTTGCGAGTGATAAAACATTTTCGTTTGTCACATGAACAAATTGAGCACATATTATTAAAAATCGGAGCAAATTTGCACCATGGAAGCGACCAAAACTGCGCATTTAGTCCACTCTAGCAGCTACTAACAACACTGCATTGGTTAGGAATATCCAGGGTAGAAGTTTCTTGAGACGGGTGGTTACCTCAGGTAGCTGGTTGCTTCGATGGAACAATGATTAATATATGTAGATGCACCCACGGTCAATGAACAACACTTTGCGAATCGACATGGAAAACATTCACTGAATGCAATGATGGTATGTGGCCCAGACCGCAGCTTTTATGCAGTAAATTCAAATTGGCCAGGTAGTGTCCATGACTTCAGAGTATTGCCATATACAAGGTTATTTAGCAATTTTGAGTCTTGTTTTCGCCGGTTCCCCGGTGCTGTGATTTTGGGTGATTGTGCTTCCCCTTAAAGATTGGCTTATCCCACCAATGCGAAGAAATCCGGATGATGCAATAGAGTAAAGATTTAATCGTGCTCATAAGCGGACGAGACGAATAGTGGAAAATCATTTTGGTTTGTATATGACGATTACAATTTTTGTATAATGTAGTTAAATTCAATTTATTTGTTAATAGGAATTCTCTTAAATCATTTGTTATGAAAACAAATTGTTTACGTTGAAGTACTGCTGAAAAATTATTTACAGTTAGAAAAAAAAATTTATTTTAAAAGTAACAAAAGAAAAGTTTTACAATTGATTCTAAACACTGAAATAAGAACTCTCATTTGAGAATGATATTATTATATACATACAAAATTGTTGTTGTTATTAAATTACAGTACAACAACAATTTTTTAATTGTTTTGCTATATAGGTACAAAACCATTGTTTAACATATAAAATGTGCAGAAAGCATATTATTTTGCAAACACTATCACATTTATAGTATTTTTGTATAGATTACAACTTATCATAAAAATTTGATAATTCGTCAATGGATTAGTTATAGACAATCTGATGTGCAACGCTTATCACTTATCATTATCAAAATCTGATAAGTTTTCAAATTGATAAGTGAGTGAGATTTTGTTATTTTTGGTGAAACACTTATCACTTATCATTATCAAAACAACTAACTTATGATAAGTTGATAAGTAATAAGTGATAAGTAGTTGGTGCAATAGGGCCCAGGTCCGTTTCCTAATATGGATTCGAACATTAGGCCCAGAGAAGAGTTAGGCTTGTGAATTTGGCCCAAAATACGATGGTGGCGACGTTATGTACCTTGATAATGCCTTAACATCATTCAAATTCATGATATTGTAAGTGAAATCCCAGTGAACGTACCGCCTCGTTATGCCTTAACGACTTGGCAGAAGCAGTCAATTCACAGGATAAAAATTTAACTAATAAGCAGTCACTCATACTCATTTGAAGTAGGAAGCCGCTTCTTTAAAGCCAGACTGTTGACTTCAGAAAATCAGTAAACAAATTTAGAACGACCTACGCAAATTTTAAATTTTTTTTTTTTGTCATCCTAAGGATTTTTATAGAATCCATAAAATTATAAATTAGAATTTTGAGATTGATTTAGCTCATTACAAACAAATATGTAGAAAAAATTAATTTACTTTAAAAATTTAACTTGACAATCTCGAATCAACCACTTACACCTACCATCCAACATAACAGGCAAATCAATAAAGCGAGTACCTGGTTCAATTATAAATAATTAATTTTCTTATTTTATAAATCTTTGAGAGCTGAACTAATTACAGTTAATTAGCGAAACATTGTTTTTGTTCGTATCCTTAACTTTAACAGTTTTATTCATTCATTCAAGCACCGTCCAAAGTAAGTAGATATTTTGTCATAATTTTTACTTTTCTTTTTTTTTTTATTTACAAAAGCAGAACTAAAAAGTATTTTGGGATTTTTGTCGGAAATAATAGAGAAAATAGAATTTAAAAAAGTTTAGGTAGAGGTTGGAGAAATGGGTTTATGTAAGTAATTATTCGGGTTGTTCTCATATACATTTTTGTTTCACCGTCAGTGCTCCTGCGCTCTATATCCAAATAACATAAAGCGAGAATAAAAATGGAATTGTAATTAAATAGACTTGCCTGCTTCGTTGGATTTTATGTACCGGTGATGATGTTGTTGTTTGGTCGTCTGCATAATTGGTTTATTTACCCGTTTTATATATAAGGTCAAGTGGTTTGTTTGTTTTGTTGAATTGCAAATTTGAAAATACCTTGGTTGTGTAATTGAATAAATAAAAAAGATACAAAACAACAACTTTTCTGTTAATTTTTTGCTGTTTTCATTTATATAGAGTCGTTATTGTTTAACAGATTTGGAAGAGGTGAATATTGGTGCAAAATGGACAAAACTTTTAGTTTTTGCAGCAACTGTATGTTTATAAGTCGGTTTTTATATTGACGTACAAAGAGTTAGTTACGTGTAAGGTGCTTATTTACAAATAGTGAATAAACATCTAATATTTATTTAGTCTTCGCAAACGGTGTCTACAGTCTGGAATAGTGTATCTGCTTAACTATCAATTAAGTGTTTTATAATTACTCTGAGGCCATTCTGTGTTTTTAGTTTTTCTTTTACAGGTTGTAATCGCATCTTATTTGTTTGTAACTCTTTTGAAAAGGATGAAAGGGATCTACCCGTTGATAACTGCAAGAGGCTTTCGCTTAACTATTTCCTTTTTTCTGCGTATTTGGGATTTGTTTGTTTCGCCTTTAATAATATTCCAAAACAAAACTTTTGATTTCTTTAGTTTCTTATAATTTACTGATGGAAAAATAACATTTATACTAAAGTATTGTCATGAAATTTTTCGAAAAACTGAGTACTTTACTCCAAAAATTTAATTTTCATTTTGAACCACCGAATAAAATACCTGCATAATATGCGACGAGCTGGACATGAAAATTAAGTTTTGTGATGAATCGTCTGCACTGGTATCACAAAACGAGCTACACTTTAGAGCAGTATAACAAGCCAAAGACTCACTTAAAAATGAGAACGTGCCAAACGAGTACTTTACGTTTGTACTTTCGGTCTGCAAAAGCATTATCGTTTCCAAAACTATTAACATCTATGGAATATTACTAGCATAATGGGCCCGATTCTGAAACGTTAAAATTCATGTTATTTTGTTTCCCCGCTTCCTATATGTATTTGTATTGAACAAACAAAAATAACATAACATAACATAAAATTTTGGAATGCATAATCGGCCCTAATATCTACATTTAAACAAAATAAATTATTTATTTCAATTTTGGACATTACACAAGTTTTTTTTTCACATTTTCCAGAATTTATACCCCAAAATTCATTTACTGTAAAATACTTTTACTTTTAAGCGGCCCTTGCTGGCAGGGGATTCAGCTATAATTTGAGTGTTATCAATAATTTTCAAGAGTTCGGGTATTACGGCTAGAATACTGAAATTAATCAATTTACTTTGTCGTAAAATTGTCAGGTATTTTTTTTTTTTTTTTAGAGTGGAAAAATATGTGTGCACAATGTGTACAAGCATTAAAGTAAATCGGAAAAGCCGTTGATATCTTGGGAAAAGTGGATACAAATTGCGCATAATGCTTTTTAATATATTTTCGGCTTTGAAGATTAGTTTGTCTATATTAACAACTTTAAAACGTAAACCTTTTTCCAGATCATTTGGATATTCAAAATATGTAATTGAACATTTTCCTGTAATAATTTGACTGTTGAATTTTTTTAAATGAATTAAAATGCCAAATTAGCCGAACTTCAACCTAAACAAAGAATTTTTTTCTAGGTACTCCAATTTATTCGTTTTGACACATGATTCTACAATCGGCAACACAAACAGATTAAAACATTGTAAAATTAATTTCAAAACAAAAAGGATTGAACAGTACACGGCCGACTATTTAGTACTTACTACGTAAAAATTTAAATAAAACTTTCTTAAACGAGTTTCTCGACATTTGAAAGTCAAGAACTCCAAACAGTGAATTAAACGTTCCGCTTAACGTAGCCCCACAAAATGTAAGACTTAGGTATAATGGTGTTAGCATGTCTGGTAAAAGTAGCTATTAATTATTCTTCAGTTACAATTAGAATTGATTCTGGCCCATGCGAGCCACAAACAGTCCTCTAGTTTTGATTAAACACAGTTTTTTTTCAGTTTTGGAAATAAACTAAGTGCATAGCCTATGTGGGAAGCCTAAAATAAAATAAGATGTTTCCATGAGCAAAATAAAGAAAAGCTCTAACCCACAATAATTAGAGTGTGTACAATCCTTAACAATTTTATTTGTCCATACTTAATTTTTAATGCAATGTAATACAGACAATTTTAAAAATTTTATAAATAATAAATTTATTTTTCGAGAATATTAATTTTAATTTAATTATTTTACTTTATATTTCAATCAAACATTTTTTTAAATTTTTATTTTATGAAAAATTACAATTAACTTAATTTTTAAGAAACTAGTAAGAAAGTAAATGTGTAGCTAAGAAAACCGAGTGTGATAAAATTCTAGGTGATTTTATAATCCATTTATTTACCAATTGCGAAATGTTAAAGCGACTACATAGTATATACATCACCGATTTACCGTTATGTTTTTAATTTTTTCATAATGCAAAAATAAATTTGAGAACAAATTTGTGTGCCCAAATAATTTTGTATCTCGTAGGCTATATTCCAACGCTGCAACTATGCAGAAACCACCAAATGTGTCTAGTATACCTCCACATGGTAACACCCGGGCAACGATGTGAAGCATCGGCGAAATACTAGAGGCGAGTGCAGTACACTATAGACGAGCAATGAGCGGACCAAATATGGAAACTAATACCCCAGGTGGTACACCTGTTGCTCAGGTAAATCCAGCTTCTTCGGAGGTCGGTCTCATGGATTCTGGGGAGACCAGCCAATTACACTACAATTATTTTAACCAATCCCAAGACATGTTGGTGAATAAACAAGCTCAATTGAGTGAAACAGAAAAGGATAATTCACATCCCTTCCAGAGGAGTAACAAAGTGTCGTATTCTCCGATAAGAGGCGGTAGTCCCTCCATTGGGGCCAGCAGCCACAACACTCGTTCTACAAAAGAAGAAAAGCTTCACAATGAATTGTATAAAGCTAATAATGCATTAGTTGAAACCAACAATATAAACAAGCAACTGAATGTTACAATTGCATGAATGCAGGAGCGTATGAAGACGCTTGAAAAAGAAGTTAAAACTCTTAAGCCAAAGGAGGACATCGGTTCTACTCCTAACCAGAATACAACTCCACAAGAGTATCATACGGATGAAGAAGAACTAGCTCGAGAAACTGAGTGGATTAGAGTTAAAGGTTGGAGAAAAAAAAGGAGACATAATAATACGCCCTCCCCACCTCAAATATAGGATAATGTTCCAAATATTATCCAGAAACAACCAAAAAAAAATACTTCCACCACCACCAATAGTAATAGATGAAGTCAAAGACTACGATGTACTCTATGAGAAAATAAAAACAATAACTGCTACTGATAAGTTTAATGCAAAGGTGATGAATGGAAGCACCATAAAAATAAACTTAGAAGATGCTGAAACATACAGAAAAATGACAAAAATGTTAAATGAAGAAAAACGTGCTTGGCACACGTTTGAAGATAAACAAACCAGACCAATTAGGGTCATGGCTAAAAACTTACACTCTACGTGTAAACCTGATAAAATAATTGATGACCTGAAAGCAAAAGGATTTAAGGCAACTGAAGCATCGATTAAGCTAAAACGGAGAGGCAAAGTACCTCTTAACATGTTTATGTTGACCTTCGATACTGATGAAGATATCGAAAAAATTTATCAAATTAAGTACATCTTGGGGTGCAAAGTGGTTATTCAGCCTCTAAGAAGATCTAAGCTTATACCACAATGTAAACAATGTCAAGCCTCTGGACATACACGAAAATATTGCAATAGGGAACCCAGGTGTGTCAAATGTTTAGGTAAACATCATATCAAAGATTGTGTAAAAGCCCAAAATGTCCAACCTAAATGCGTTCACTGTGGAGAAAACCATCCGGCTAACTACAGAGGATGCAGCGTTGCTATTGAACTGCAAAACGTCAAAAATAAGAACGTTATTGCTAAAAATCGGTTAAGATGAACCGACCCGAAGTAAATCGTAGAGTGTTGGGAATTACTCAAGGACAATTTGGTAAAATGACTTATGCTGAAGTAATGATCAGCAATCGGCTTGGGAAAATACTCCTGAAATTAAAACGAAAATCAAGGAAGGGAAACAACTACCCTATGGAAATTAAGGAACTCCTCGCAGAAAAAAGAAGAGCGAGAAGAGTATGGCAACAAACAAGGGCCCCTCAAGATAAAACTCATTTGAACAATCTCACTCAACAATTAAGAAGAGAGATCAAAGAATTGAAAGATGAATCAATCAGCAACTATTTAAGAAAATTAACTAATGATAACAATACTGATAATTCTCTTTGGAAAGCAACCAAAAGAATTAAAAGACCAATAATGAAGAATGCTCCAATAAGAATAGCAGGTGAGCAATGGGCTAGAAATAATGAAGACAAAGCTCGAAAATTTGCTGAACACCTCGAACCAAACGTTGGAAGCCGAGATAATAACTGAACAAGCTAACACTACAACACTAAAAGAAGTCATGCGTGAGATGAGAGCTAATAAGAATACGAAAAAAGCTCCTGGATACGATTTTATTACTGCAGAAATCTTAAAAGAACTGCCAAGGAAAGCTCTGGTGAAACTCGCCAATCTTATAAATGCAGCATTTAGAATCAAATGTGTATCAAGCTTATGGAAAATTGCAGAAGTAATTATGACCCCAAAACCTAGGAAACCACCACACATAACATCGTCTTATAGGCCAATTTCGCTATTGCCAGTCATGTCCAAACTCTTTGAGAAGCTTCTGGTAAAAAGATTAAATCCGATAATCGAGAGTAAAAACTTGATCACAAATCATCAGTTCGGTTTTCGCAACCAACACTCAACAATTGATCAAGTACATAGAATAGCCAGTATAATTGAGAAAGCATTAGAGGAGAAAAAAGTCTGTTCAACAGTATTTCTAGACGTTGCATAAGCGTTTGATAGAGTATGGCATGAAGGACTTAACCACAAGTTAAGAAATCTTCTATCAATGCAATTTGCTGAGATACTGGAATCTTTTCCTGCATTAGAAAACAATACAAGTGGCAACTTTGGCAGATGATACGGCGATCTTAGCTGTTGGAAAAAGCAACGAAGGATCAACACAGAAGATACAATCAAATATATAAATGAACAAAAAGATGGAGAATAAAACTAAATGAATCTAAATCAGTTCACATCAACTTTACAAACAGACGAATATATTCCGATTCGAATATATTCCGATTACCATAAATCGGGAAATAATAGCGCATGCGAACACAGCTAAGTATCTCGGCATGACCCTGGATGCTAAACTACGATGGAAAGCACATGTCAAGAATAAAAGTGAAGAATTAAGACTTAAATACAGAAAAATGTATTGGCTGATGGGAAGGAACTCTTCTTTATCAACATACAACAAGCTTCTACTTTATAAGAAAATATTGAAATCGATTTGGACTTATGGTATTCAGCTTTGGGGTTGTACCAAACAGAGCAAAGTAAATATCATCCAAAGATTTCAGAATATGGTATTAAGGAACATCGTTGATGCACCTTGGTATGTCAGGAACAATGACCTTCATAGGGACCTTAAAATGAACCTCATCTTAAACGAAATCCAGGAAAAAGCACGGAGACCTGAAGAAAGGCTCCGCCAACATGTGAACATTGAGGCAACTCAGCTCCTAAGCATCACGAATTTAGTACGCAGACTCAAAAGAACCAATCCTTTTGAGCTGATATGATTGTCAGTTTAAGCAGCATTGTGCTGATCTAAAATCCACTACAAAGATGTGGTTTACTTCAATTTACCAAGCACTATAGAACGCCAATGGGAAGAAGCCATAGATTAATTTAAGTTAGTAAATTAAGTCAGAAACAAATTGCTCATTAGTTCAGGAGACTAGATTGTAATTACATAAAATAAATAAATAAAAAAAACAAAAAATAATTTTATTAAAAACTAAGTTAACTGTAATTTTTCACAGAAAAATTAGATTTAATTTTTTTTTGTTTGAAATAGGAGGCGTAATAATTAAATTAATTAAATTAAAATTAATATTTTCGAAAAGTTTAGTATTTATATTTTTTAAAGTTGTTTGTGTTAGGTTGCAGTGTAAACTATATATCCACCCTATTTATCCACCAGGTTTAAGGGCTAAATTCTCGATACCGCATTGCACGCAAATTAGCAACTTTGCTAGCGGACATCAAGTTTTCAAATTATTAAAACTTTTTGCTACCCATTAGCCATTAATAATCAAAATAGCACAAAAATTTGCTATTCGATTTTTTGGGATGGTATACGTCAAATATTAAAATATTTTTAATAACAGAACTGAAACTCAATATTTACTTTAACGTTTCGGCTTCTCGTTTTTGTTCGAGCTATCCATTTGTAAGTCGCTGTTGTTGTAAACAATTCTAATATCAAAATTTAATAAACCATCGCGCTGAATAAAAAAAATATAGCGGAATTGCTAGACGTCTCAAGAATGCAATTTCTTATTTTGGAAGTTGTGACTAACAATTCTGCCATTTTTGTATTCTCCTATTACACCTAAAACAGTGGCGCACCAGGGCTAATATATTACCCCAATGTTTTAGGAGGGCTAGCTATTGGGGTAGATCTTGATCAAGTGACAAAAGACAAACTTCATTTTCTTATGGTTATCACTTTGCATACAAATTTTAACTGCTATTCCTCTTTTAATCCAATAATCTCGGAAGCTATAGAGAAAAATTTGATGAGTATGTAAAAAAATACTTAATTTGACATTTTTCTTATTGATTTCGGTTCAAAAGAATCTTTTATTGCACAGAGAATTTTATTTAATCAAGGACAAAATGCTGGTCATCTTTCTCTTAATATAATTGTAAGTACTAAAAATCGATTCTGATCAAGTGACTTGTAGAAAATTTTTTAATTTTTAATATGTTCCGAAGATTGTAAGAGAATTCAATCCAGTTTCGAACTGATGAGCTTATGATTATGAAAAAATCAATCCTCTCATCAGGCCGCGGCGACTGGACTGACTATACCACAATTTACATTCTATATATACAGAATGTCTTGTGCTTTATGTACTAGCGAATCGTACTAATACAGATAAATTCAATTACAATTTTTTCTTCTTCACTTGAGCTGTGAACGCTAATTTTACTTTTTAATTGAATTTATCTGTATTAGTACGATTCGCTAGTACATAAAGCACAGGACATTCTGTATATATAGAATGTAAATTGTGGTATAGTCAGTCCAGTCGCCGCGGCCTGATGAGAGGATTGATTTTTTCATAATCATAAGCTCATCAGTTCGAAACTGGATTGAATTCTCTTACAATCTTCGGAACATATTAAAAATTAAAAAATTAAATAAATAGAATTCTGTCTATTAGCCGGTTTTCGTTGAATTACCGTTCGTAAATACTAAAATGTTTCTACGTGTTAATAAAAAACACATTTAAAAAGTGTCGTAAGACCGGTAGCATATTTAGAAATTACAAGAATTAATTAACATTCAACAAAAATTAAAAAATGTAGAAAATTGTCATGGGCTTTAATATCGGTGATTACTATTGATAAAAAATGTCATGAACAATTTTTATTCCATCAGAATCTATCAATCAGAACCCTGACATACCATTAATTATAGCATTTTCTTTGAATCGTGATTGAAAATTTTTCAGTTTGTAATTTTGCCATCTTTCGCAAATTATAGTCAAATTTATTTAGAGGAAATTGAAATAATTTATACTACTTCAAAGGTTATAGAGAATATTTTGTTAATTTGGTGGTTCGTTATAATAAACCGTTAATTTAAACGACAGTATCACTTTTAAAGAGTGTTTTAAGCAGAATTTAAAATGCCGGTAAATCTTTCATAGGCAAGTAAGTATCAGAACTATGCACATTAAATCATACAAGGGGAAATTTTAGTTGCCTACTGTGCCCTTTGTTACTGCAGCTAAACTTTTAATGATTATATCTAAAAAAAATAAAAATTGTGATAACAACTGCTCTCCTTAATCGCATAAAAACACATCTGGCTTAATCATTGTTAATATAAAAGAAGAAAAAGAAAAATGTTGAAGGTGTTGACATCTAGTAGATTAATATTAAACTAATGTCAATTGTATTTGTACTTGTACTTGGGTCTATAGGGTTTTTCTTATCATGTAATCTTTCTTTCATGTCACTGAATAAAAGTACAGTTCTAGTTTTTCCTTTGTATAAGGTACATGTGTTTTTTCATATTTGTGCTCTGGAATAATAAATTAACAACAGGTTATGGGCCCAGAACACGCAGCAATAATAATTAAATTTATTAATAGAAGTATAAAGTTGGCGTGTGCATAAAATTGATAGAAATTAAATCAAAACTGAAACTAGAAGAAAATGGCTACCAGTGGTGAATACAGAATGAATGTCGATAAATTAGAAGGGCCTGATGACTGGGCAAAATGGAAATGGCATATTTCTATGGTGTTGCGTTCATATGCACTTGAAGAGATTATTAATGGTAAACGCGAATGTGTCAAGTTAAAGGCGGACTCAACAAATGAAGAAAAAGCTGTACACGCGGAGTGGCAGAAGGACGATGCGAAAGTTGCAAGTGGGATTGCAAGTGCGTTAAGCAAACCAGTTGCTGAGCTCGTGTTGACTTGTAACAATGCGAAAGAAATCTGGGACAAATTTCGTGCGCGATTTGAACGTAGTAGTACGCAACGTCTGAATATGCTAATTGAAGCCTTTTTCCGAGTAAAACGAGACGAGAAAGAAGATATTAGCACACATGTCGCTAAATTGCAAAAGTTGTTCATAGATTTAAATGACGAATTAACAAAACATAACGAAAATATCCTGTCTGAGCGAATATTGAATGGTCGGATTTTATCGACATTGGGAAAGGAATATGATAATTTTAAGGATCTTTGGGACACGATTTCATCAGAAAAACACAGTTTGAATCTATTCATCGAGAAACTTTGTACGATTGAACTACGTGATCAAAGCAAAATAGAATCATTAACAACTGCATTCGTCGCATCTGGTGAATATAAAAAGAAACGAAACACGAATAAAATAAAAATGTCAACGGAACGGGCAAAACAAAAATTTCCTTGCAATAAATGCAAGCAATTGGGCCATTGGGCAGCAGAGTGTCCACAAAAGAATGCAGGTGGAAGCACAATTAAGCAGCACAACAAACAGCAAGGTAGTAACGCTGTATTTACTTCACATGTCATGGGCGCATCAATTAGAAGTTACATCGATGCAAATAAGTGGTATTGTGATAGTGGCGCTACGAAGCATATCACTCCCAACAAGCAATATTTTAAGTCATACAGTGAATTTGTCATACCTGAAGTAATCTCGCTTGGAGAACAAGATGTGAATATGGATGCGTTTGGTCAAGGGACAATAAAGATTCAAGTTCGACGAAACAATAATTGGTATAATGCTGAATTGGAAAAGGTTTCATATGTTCCTGATGCTAGTGCGCATTTGTTTTCTGTCAAAGCAGTAGCATTAAATGGTTACAGTACGACAATCGATGACAGAGGTGTTATAATTCGTGAAAAAATGAATGGAAATACCGTAATGACTGGTTATATGGAAAATGAATTATGTATGCTTGATATGCGTGTTATAAAACCAGAACGAAACGTACAAGCGAATTTAGTGAAATCATACGAAACACTTCAAGTGTATCACGAGAGGTTTGGTCATCAAAATAAACAGCATATAAAGAATGTTTTGGAACAAATGAACATTAAAGTGGAAAATGACAATGAAGAATTCGGTGATGGATGTGGTATGATGTCTACCATTCAAGCAACGGATAAATCGTCCGACAGTTACTGGAGAATTGATCCACGCAGATGTCAATGGACCAATGACCACAGAGTCGTTTGGAAGAGCACGTTATTACGTTGTGTTTAAGGATGATTTTAGTAAGTTTCGGAGAATTTTCTTTTTGAAACACAAAAGTGAAGTATGTAATGTGCTGGAACAATTTTTAAATGAAGCTAATACAAATGGATATGTTGTCAGGCAATTCAGGTGTGATGGAGGTAAAGAGTTTGACAATAAGAGAGTTGTTGAATTGCTCGCAAGCAGAGGAATAGAACAATGTATTCCACCGCCTTATACACCTGAGCAAAACGGTGCAGGGGAACGCGAAAATAGAACTATTGTTGAAGCAGCATGGTCTATGTTTAATCCAAGCAAATTACCGAAAGGATTGTGGGCAGAAGCCTGTAACACCGCAGCATATTTATTAAATCGCACTGGGAAATCGTCAGTTCAGAATAAAGCCCCTTATGAATTGTGGTATAATCGGACAGTAGGAAGACTTGATCATCTAAAAATTTTCGGCACTGGATGCTACGTTCATATAAACAAGAGTTTCAGCTCGAAGCTTGATGACAAAGCAGTATTCGGACATCTTGTTGGATATGTCAATGACAAAGATGGTTTTCGAGTCTGGATCCCTTCTAAAAGGAAAGTAGTCATGAGCCATGACGTGAAATTCAAGCCAGAAGCCGTTTGCAATTTGCGTAGCGATACTGCGGTATTTGATGTTTGTCAAGAAGAAGTTCTGGACCAAAATCGGTCAAAATTGTCATCTGAAATAAGAGAAGAGCCAAAAAAGGTCAGATACCAAGACAAGGGAAATCAAACTCAGAGGGAGTTTTTTACGTCGTCCACTTCTGAAGGAAGTCGGGATTACGACGAATATGGCGAGACGGAAAATTCAACTGGAATGGAGCAAACGAGTGAATCAAGGCAACGAAGAAAACCAGCTTGGATGGAAGGTGATGAATTTTCAATGATGGCAGGAGTTGCTGTTGAATATCAAGATCCAAACTCATTCTCTGAAGTTCTTAAGTCGAATGAGAGGGAGTATTGGATGCAGGCGATTCATGAAGAGATTAAATCTCTAAAACAAAATGAAACTTGGATATTAGTTGAACGACCAAAGGAAGCACAAGTTTTGAAAAATCGCTGGGTTTTGCGTCAGAAGATCGCGAGTGACGGAAGTACTCGTTTCAAAGCTCGATTATTAGCGAAGGGCTATATACAAAAGCAGGGAATCGACTACGAAGAAACATTCAGTCCTGTGGCGCGATATGACACTATACGAACTTTGATACGAGCGCCGTAGCGGCTGCTAATAAAATGAAACTGGAACAGTTCGACGTGAAAATTGCCTTCCTGAATGGTTATCTGGAAGAAGATGTGTATTTAGAACAACCAGAAGGTTTTGGTGATGGTACTGGTAGAATATGTCTGTTGAAAAGAAGTTTGTACGGGCTAAAGCAAGCGCCACGATGATGGAACAAACGGTTCATGGAATTCATCAAGAAAGCAGATTGTAAAAACAGTGTTGCAGATCCTTGTCTCTTTTATCGAAAGCGCAATAAAGTTCAATTGTATGTAGCAATTTATGTCGATGATGGTCTAATTGTCGGTAGTAAAGAGAAAGAAATTGCTGAGTTTCAAGAATTTTACGACAAGAATTTAATACTACGACTGGTTCTCTCGATAATTTTCTTGGTATGAAAATAGAGCATCGGGAAAATGGATCAATTGTTGTTAGCCAAGAAAAGTACACAAGGAAAATACTGGAGAGATTTCGAATGACAGAATCAAACCCTGTCTCAACTCCAATAGGCCGTGAAGAAAGTGACCACAACGAAGCAGTATCACCTGATGTACCTTATCGTGAAGCAGTGAGTTGTTTGATGTATCTTCAAAAGCTGCACGAGCTATGGAGAGACCAACTGTTCAAGATTGGAATCAAGTTAAACGTATATTTCGGTATCTGAAAGGTACTGTAAAGCACGGTATAATATACTACAACAAAGAAGGACTACAAGTTTATTGCGATGCTGATTTCGCTGGTGACAAGAAGACAAGACGTTCTACGACCGGGATAGTAGCAATGATTTCCGGTGGAGCCATATCGTGGACTAGTCAGCTGCAGAGGGTGATAGCAACATCCACAACTGAAGCAGAAATTATATCAGCTAGTGAAGGAGCGAAGGAATTGATTTGGTTACGACGTTTATTATCCGAATTGATTGAAATGCCAGAGTCATCTCTGACACTTTATATTGACAATGCTAGTGCTATAAAATTAGCGAAGAATCCAGAATTTCATCGAAGGTCAAAACTTATTGAAATTCGATATCTGTATGTACGGGAGAGATTCTTGAATGGTGAAATTAAATTGGAGCACATCGCTGGAAAAAATCAGTTAGCAGATTTATTGACAAAGCCGCTTGAACGTGTTTCATTTGTTTTTCTTTGTGAAAGGATCGGTGTACGGAAAAATGAAATCGTTTAATCATCAAAAGCATTTTTAGTTTTCCTGTTTATCTTTTTGAAGGAAGTGTTAATATAAAAGAAAAAAATAGAAAAATGTTGAAGGTGTTGACATCTAGTAGATTAATATTAAACTAATGTCAATTGTATTTGTACTTGTACTTGTGTATAGGGTTTTTCATATCATGTAATCTTGCTTTCATGTCACTGAATAAAAGTACAGTTTTGTATAAGGTACATGTGTTTTTTCATGTTTGTGCTCTGGAATAATAAATTAACAACAATCATTTACGCTGTGAAGTGTTGGTTCGAAGTTTCGAACTAATATTAGATTTTTTAAAAGAGTTTAATTATAGCTCCTTCTACATTATTCTAACTAAGAGATTATTTCGATCGAAGTTCCCACATCACTGTCCATTAATCTAAATATTTGAAATTATGTCATTTTGTCACTAAACCTATATTTTCTATCACCGAACGCACTCACATCAGGTCAATCATTAATTTATTGAAACTATAGTAAATCACCTTCAGTATTAAGAAATAATATGTGCGAGTGACACCACTCAGATCAATTACAAGCAAATCAATCAATTTTCATAATTTAAAGACAATTCACTAAAGAAATAATTGTGTTTTCTTTTTATCTCTTCAATGACAGCGAAAGAAAGTTGTGACACAAACAGTAATTATGCGATACAAAAAATAAAGACATTTAAAAATTTTTACGAAAAAGCAAAAAAAATGAAACAGAAATTCAAATATTTCTCATTGTGACATTAATTATTTTCGAAAAAAAATATTTTCGCGTCTCATTATTTACGTGTCAACCCAAAAATTGAAAAAAAAAAAAACGAAAAAAACGCATGATACACGTAATGACATGAATACAACATAACAACAACAAGAGAAAATAGGAAAATCGGAAAATTTTTCAGCATCACAGCCTTAACATCAGTCATAAATTAATCATAATTGTCGACAAAACAAGAAAAACGCACATGAAGAGATGAAAGAACGAATATTGAGATGATATAACTATTATGCCTCTGGAATATGTGTACGGATGCGGAGAGCAATGACAAAGTGAAATTAATGCATTATCATCGTTGTCAGTCGACTTTCGTTTTGCGCCACATCATATTTTATGTAAATTGTATATACGAGGTTTTTCATAATATTCATACTTCATTCGCATTATATGAAGAAAATTATGTATGTTTGTACCGTACATATATGAAATTAATGACAGTAGAGGGTAACCTAAATTAATTATCACATTTTTGTTGTTTTTCTTGTGGTTGTAATTTAATTCGGTGATTATATCGCTAATTTTGCGTGATTTAATGTATTATACATATTTATACATGGTTTTATTCTTAACTAATTTGCTTTTTTTATTTTGTTAATGTCAGCTTTTATTAATTATTCGGTAAACCTTCAGTTGTTTCTAAATACCACATATTTGGGTGGATCGCAAAAAAGAAAAAACACTCCATTAAAAATGGTAGAGCAAAACCGATTTGAAGTCTTTTTCATAATATTTGTTCAGATGAGTAAACTGCTTTTGATGTTTAAAAATCTGGCAAATTGCTCAAGCTGTTCATTTCAACACAACTTATAATTTCGCAACAAACCGAAACGCTGAGAAATCTTGAACTACTGTTAAATCTTGTAAGCGCTATGGCAATGCTCACAAATATGTAACAAGAATAACACGAATAACATTCAGGCGAAATTGCATCATATCAACTGAATTTGCTAGCAAATCGTGATTATTAGTTGAAGTATGAACATAAATTCGATTGGTCCCATCGAGATAATCAAAGTGGTTTTGAATCAGTATTTATCTTTAGTTGAACATCCTAAACACATCAGAAATCTTCGCGAAAATTTTTTGAGTGATAGTAAATTTTAAAAAAAATTGAAGATTTTCCTTGTGACAAGCAAGCACTGAATCAAAAGACTCAGTAAGACGATGATAACGGAAGTGGCATATTCTAATTCGCTACAACGGTTGAAGAGAGTAAATCTAGCGGAAAGATGTACTTCAAATTGAATTTTAAACGTTTCCGACAACTTTAAGCTATTCGGACAATTTCTATTGGATGAAAATTAGAATCTTCCAATTCACGATCAAATACTTGAACGTTTTATTCTTCGGATGTATATGCTTGTGGTTATTTACCAGGTGGCGGATTCAACCCAAATAGTATATTAATTCTTAATTTGGTGTACGTTACGTCATAAACCCTAAAGCAAAGACTGCAAAATCACCATAAATCAGCAGAAATAACTCCAGGGTTCAACAAAACTGCGTGCCGCTCTAAACCCGTTGGTTTAGGAAAATTTTCTATACTCAGTAATTTTTTGTTATCCGGTTCAATGCCATCCATCGAAATTTCGAACCTCAAATATTCTATTCGTCTTGTAAAAAATACACATTTGCTCAAATTCAGAGTTAAACATGTGCCCTCAATTAGCTGCAAAATTGTATTTAAATTTTCCATTATGTCGTCAATTGTAATGGTTGGAATTATAATGTAGTCTACATAGGCTTTGGCTTTCATATATTGGAATCTTTCCCGTACTTTGTTTATTAGCCATTGGAATACCGCCGGGACATTACATAGACCGAAAGGCATTAACTTTAAGCTGGTAAAATATATTTTTCCTTGTACTCGATCTAACTGGTCATCTATGAGTTGTAAGGGAAAGTTATCCTTGATTATCTTGCACCATCACCATTCCTTGATGGTTGCTGATTGAGGGTTAGATTGAAATACCGGTGTATATTTTATTTTATTATGTTTTTTTCAAATAATTGATATTAAATTCCTTTATGTTGAGCTGATGAACGACATAACATAGACAAATGATGCTTGTATGCCGAAATCCAAAGAGAAAAGATATTGTTACGATTTTGCCTTGTCACTCAAGGTTCGTATCACTGGATTATGAATAAAAAAAAATCAATTTAATTTATCACCAACGAATTTATTTAGTTAACATAAAAATTATTACAACACAGTTTATTAATAAAAATTCACAAAATAACTTTATATAAATTATTCTCAAATTTTACTACACACTTATAATTTTTATTTCCACTAAAACACTTTTTAAATCACTTTTTAATTACTTCTTAATCTTCACAAAATCGCTTACCAAATACTACTAATTCTTACAAGTTAACACTATCGCGTTCCAAATTCGAATATTCCAATTCGATCTTGTACGCCTTTTTATATACACAAACCAAACTCCTCGAAAGTTCATACTTTTCCAGTTAGAATAGCGTAGAAACATTTATAACATTTTGATCATGGAAAATTCCATTTTAGTACAGTAAAAACATTGAGCTATTAATTTAACTTATTCTATCACACCCTAGATGTCACCCTCACAATATTAATATTGTGACGGTGACACCTAGTGTGTAATAGAATAAGTAAAACTAATACCTCAATGTTTTACTGTACTAAATGGAATTTTCCATGATAAAAATTGTTACGTAATGTTTCTACACTAGAAAAATCATGAGCTTTCGAGAAGTTTGGTTTGCGTATATAAAAAGGCGAACAAGATCGAATTGGATTATTAGTATTTGGAACGCGATAGAGTAAACTTGTAAGATTATTAGTAATATTTGGTAAGCGATAGAGTAAAGATTAAAAAGGAATTAAAAAGTGAATTAAAAAGTGTTTTTGTGGAAATAAAAATTATATGTGAACAGTAAAATTTAAGAATAATTTATATAAAGTGATTTTGTGAATTTTTATTGATAAACTGTGTTGTAATAAATTTTGTGAAATAAATAAATTCGTTGGAGATAAATTAAATTGATTTTGTATTATTCACAATCCAGTGATACGAACCTTATTTGACAAGGTAAAAATGTAACATATTGTTACGTTTTTGCCTTGTCACTCAAGGTTCGTATCACTGGATTGTGAATAATACAAAATCAATTCAATTTATCTCCAACGAATTTATTTATTTCACACAAGAATTATTACAACACAGTTTATCAATAAAAGTTCACAAAATCACTTTAAATAATTTTTACACAATTTTACTATTCACTTATAATTTTTATTTCGCACTACAACACTTTTTAAATCACTTTTTAATTACTTTTAATCTTCACACTGTCGCTTTCCAAATACTACTAATCCAATTCGACGTCATTCTCCTTTTTATATACACAAACCAAACTTCTGGAAAGCTCATGACTTTTCCAGTTAGAATAGAGTAGAAACATTACGTAACAATTTTTATCATGGAAAATTCCATTTTAGTACAGTTAAACATTGATCTATTCAATTAACTTCTTCTACTACATACTAGGTGTCACCGTCACAATAATGTAACGTTTTTGCCTTGTCAATTAAGGTTCGTATTACTGGATTGTGAAGAAAACAAAATCAATTCAATTTATCCCCAACGAATTTATTTATGTCACACAAAAATTATAACACTATTTACTAACGATAATTCACAAAATCACTTTAAATAATTTTCACACAATTTTAATGTTCACTTATAATTTTTATTTCGCACTACAACACTTTTTAAATCACTTTTTAATTAATTTTTAATCTTCATACTGTCGCTTTCCAAATACTACTAATAATCTTACAAGTTTACTCTATCGCGTTCCAAATACTAATAATCCAATTCGATCTCGTTCGCCTTTTTATATACACAAACCAAACTTCTCGAACGTTCATGACTTTTCTAGTTAGAATAGTGTAGAAACATTTAGGACTGTTTTATCATTGCAAATTCCATTTAGTACAGTAAAACATTGAGCTATTAGTTTAACTTATTCTATCACACGCTAGGTGTCACCGTCACAGTATGTCAAAATTCAAATCTACCAAAAACATAGCACCATCTATCGGAGGGTAGCATATATAAAAACAGATTTGTTGGCCATGCGAACATAATGTGGAAATATTGTGACGGTGACACGTGTAATAGAATAAGTCAAACTAATAGCTCAATGTTTTACTGTACTAAATGGAATTTTCCATGATAAAAATTGTTACGTAATGTTTCTACGCTATTCCAACTGGAAAAGTCGTGAACTTTCGAGAAGCTTGGTTTGTGTATATAAAAAGGCGAACAAGATCGAATTGGATTATTAGTATTTGGAACGCGATAGAGTAAACTTGTGAGAATATAAGTAATATTTGGTGAGCGATAGTATAAAGATTAAAAGGAATTAAAAAGTGATTTAAAAAGTGTTTTAGTGTAAAATAAAAAGTAAAAGTGATCAGTAAAATTCAAGAATAATTTATATAAAGTGATTTTGTGAATTTTTATTGATAAAGTGTGTTGTAATAAATTTTGTGAAATAAATAAATTCGTTGGTGATAAATTGAATTGAGTTTGTATTATTCACAATCCAGTGATACGAACCTTGATTGACAAGGCAAAAACGTAACAATATGAATCATTTCGGTTAATAGATGCCACCTAACGGGTCCACATTTTGTGATTTTGTTTTTGGTAGTAAACCAACATATGTGATTGTGAATATGAGTCATTTTGGTCCATTAGTATAGAGTTTGTTATTAACTTGACTACAGCGCGACCTCTAGGATCCTAGCATAGCCATAAACCATCGTCTCGACAAAATAAATATTGTGACGGTGATATCTAGGATGTGATAGAATAAGTTAAATTAATATTTATTTTAATTTACTAAAATGGAATTTTTCATGATAAAACTGTTCTAAATATTTCTACACTATTCTTACTGGAAAACTCATGAACTTTCTAGAAGCTTGGGTTGTGTATATAAAAAGGCGAACGAAATCGAATTGGATTATTAGAATTGGAACACGATAGTGTAAACTTGTACGATTATTATTAGTATTTGGTAAGCGATATTGTAAAGCTTAAAAAGGAATTAAAAAGTGATTTAAAAAGTGTTTTTGTGCGTAATAAAAAGTAAAAGTGATCAGAAATATTGTGCTAATAATTTAAATAAAGTGATTTTGTGAATTATCATTAATAAATTGTGTTGTAATATTTTTGTGCTAAATAAATAAATTTGTTGCTGATAAATTAAATTGATTTTGTTTTATTCACAATCCAGTGATACGAACCTTGATTGACATGGCAAAAACGTAACAATATATTATGTGAATATGGCTAAGGTGGTATTATGAAAAGGTGGCTTTGAATTTCGACTCAATCGGTCGCATTTTTGGTTTTCTGTACAAAAATCTAAATTAAATAATGTTTTTCAAAATTTAAATTTTTAATATACGAGTACGTACGAGCTATATAATGCTGAAATTTGCCTACCGGAGAAAACTTTGTTGTCTGTAAACTATTTCGAACAGAATATTTTTTGGCTGGTTCAAACTTTGTTATATTTTAATAGTTAATTATGTTATGTGCACCATTTGCTAAACATTGTTTTATGAATGAGCTCTTGCTCAAAAAACAGTGCGTTAGTTAAACGATTTGAAATTTATGTCAATAACTAAAATAAAATAAAACTTCAATCGGTCAAGTCATTCAGATGTTTCACGATTACTAATAGAAGCACAAACGATTATATAGATTCTTGCCGCCATCTTGTTTTTTCCAAATCGGAACTCGGCACTAGAAAGTAGTCGTTTCAACGAAAATATTGGTGCTCTTAAGATATTTTTAGAATGCTTAAATTTGAGGCATGGAGATGGGCCGGTTTACGTGAAACGTCCCAAGCATTTATATAATACACTGCTGTGCAAATAAATTGGTCAAACATATTTTATTACAAATTTTGGTCTTACATACATATATAAATCTGAATCGTGATATTTTATAGATTTTTCGAGATTATTCTAAAATTTTGATATTTCTCCAATTTCATAGGTTATTCGAAATTATTTAAGTCGGTCCATGTTATTTACGTTTTACATGGTGGTTAGCACATATAGGAAGCTTTAAATATTCATAATTACAAGAAGTATTTTAGGGGCTCAAGAAAAATTTTTTTTTGGGATGGGTGATGCGAAATTTGTAGTTACGCCACTGCTGAAATGTAATACTTTCCAACTTAATTTCCCGTCAAAATCACTTTTTGTTTGGTGAAATCAATCGGTATGCCTCATATTGTGACGTCGATTTGCTAAATGAAGACCCAACCGTTTGACGCGAAGGTCATGGCCAACTTAAAACACACTTTGTACTTGATGTTGTATAATTCAAAGTGGAACCTAAGCCAAATGTATCTTAATCAATAATTTGAAATGAGAAAAAAAAAGAATGATGACTTGCAGATGATGATGTCTATTTCTTGATTATGTTTTGAAATTATGTTGCATTAGTTGGAAAGTAAAACTATTACAATACGTTCAAATAAATTTATCTGTGTAGCATTATGTGGTCACATTTTTAGGTCAAATTATTTAGTTAAATTCTAACAAAAAAAAAAAGGAAACTTAATTTATTCATTAATAATCCCTTCTAATAGTATATAGAGAACAGAAAACTTAATTTTCTAAAAAAAAAACTTTAAAATAAATTTTCTCCATTATGCCACTCATGCAGCCGTTCATGAGAAAATCACAAATACTTATGTATACCCATGCCCAAGAATAAGGAAATCCAACAAATAAGTTCTTACATTTTATCGTATACATAATTTATTCAACATATTGAGCTTTTTAATTTTATAGTTTATTTTGTGTTGGTGTGCTTTAAAGTTTAAATAAAAGTTTTTTTTTTTGTTTGTGAATTTTTAAATCCAATTATTTTCAAATTGAACGACTTGTATACATTGAACATGAATAAATTAATATTTTATTACTTTACTCTTACTATTTAGTATTTACTGATACTATTATTTTTATTATAAAGTTGTTTTGCTTTCGACAACAAACTATATGTTCTACGAGTATATTCTATTATATTCTACTGTTAGATGATGAACGAGTAACAAAAAAATACTTGATTTTCCTTTCATTTTCCAATTAATAATTTAATTGAGAAAAAATTGAGAAAATTTAATTGGAGTATGTATTTACAAAAAATTGTTCTTTGTATCCATGGAGCTTTCAAATTATTATTTTTATATAAAACTCATAACCGGATATACTGAGTGATCTGGTGTTAAAAATTACGTATTCTGTAGTTTAAAGCTAAAATAATTTTAAGCACAATTGATTTCTTTTGAGTTGGCCAATTTGCTGAAAAACTTAGTTTATCGATTTATATGAAATCAAGCTCGGTGTCGTGTAGTCTTTGTTAGAAGTGATTTTTGTATTGTATTTTTTCTAAATATTGATAGCTGCACCGGGTTGCTCATCTGTATTGTAAGTGCTACAAAATAATTGACTGGGATGCCTTTTTACAATTGCTTCAGCATTCAGTGATTTTTCTGTTATGACAGATTTTTTGAAAGTCTTTTGCAGTTTTAAATAAAATAATCTCAAATCATAACATCTGAAACAAAATTCAATAAAAATTTCAAAATAAATCGTAACTTTTATATTTTGTTTACTTTTCAAACGGCTCATCATTTCATTCTTTGTGTAATACGTTAGAGACATTACATTAAATGATTCAAACGATAAGGACATCGATTTTGGTCACAAAATGAGAATTGAAAAAAAAAAAAAAAAAAAAAAAATTTATGTAGATATGTATGTACATTTTGCTGTTCTGTGTCGAAATATTTTTGTTGTATTAGTGGTGAGTGAACTCGGTTCAAACTTTTGGTGCTTGTAGTCATTTTTGTCTTTCTTCTAACATGAGGAATACATATTTTTGTATCTATTGTTGTTCATTCATTTGGTTTGGTTAATAAAAACCCAAACAAAAACTTAATCCGTGATCACAAGACAAAATTGCTTAAGTCAAATTTGATAATTTTTCTACTACTAAGGCTTGCGACCGCAGCATTTGGCCACAAGGCATTATTACTTAAGTGAAATTTAGTGAAGTTAGAGGAGAGATAGAAAACGTTGAATATTGAAAATAATTTTTGTCTTAAGTCGACTTAAGCGATTTTGTCTTGTGACCACGGAACTAAACAATAAAAATTCTCGTAATTGTCAATAAACACAAATAAGCAATTATTATTTGTATCATGTTATCCCTCTTATTTGCAGCATGTTAAATGAAAAACATAAAAAAAGGCACATTTGGACGTACACACAATTACCAATACTATTACTACCAGTAATTTTCAACTCAGTCCTCATTTTGCGACCAAAATCGTCGTTAAAGTAGTCTTTATACACAGTGGCATTCCCCAGAAGCGGCTTCCGTAGGCCCTATGTAACTGTTGTTAATAAACGATATATTTTAATAAAGGATTATTTCTTCTTCGTTTTCATTTGTGTTCCAAATTTACAATTTTTACTTTATATAAATTCAAAACCATTTTTAAAAACATTCGTTTAAGCCAATTGATATTACGCCCACCAATTGGGGGAAGGTGGAATGGCCTTAACCACCAGCTTCCTAAGAATCCTGAATGGAAACCCTGGATCTATTCCGACTGGAAAGTAGTCAAGCTTGAGGAGCCAAAGGCTGATTATAGGTCAGCTGTAATTATTATCAACAAAGAGTCACTGACTACATTTACAAACACAAATGATACAACTACCTATGGTTTTAATGTAGTCACAATGTTTTTAAAATAGATGTGGACAAGAAGAAGTCGGGTGGGAGTACCTCAGGTCACAGACAGCCAAATCGAAACTTTTTCAACAGATACCGAGATGACAATGTCTATGGGGTCATTACAGAAACTCTCAGAGGACTTTACATCAGAGAAGGATTATGATAGGACCCTGGTAGAGGTGGATAAATCTGAATGCTAAGATTTCTTTAAATCAACCTCCATCACTACAAGGTAGCATCAGTAGCTCTCCTTCGCAAAATTGTCACAGAAGGGACGGCTGTTGTCTTGATCCAAGAAACTTGGTTCACTGGAGACCGAATACTTGGGCTCAAGACTCCCGTGAAAATGGAGGTGAAAATAGAAGGTAGGATTCGGACGTGCATACTCGTTAAAAATGTCTACGTAAGCTGTTTTGTGCTATCAAATTACAGCAATGCAGATGTAGCAGCGGTTAGCCTTGAGGTAGGCAAACATGACCTCGGCATTATAAGCTTCCCTAGCATATGATGAGGTAAATCTTAAACTGATAAATTTTTTGAAACTGATTATCGAGGTTCATAAGCGCCAGGTTAGAGTCATCTTGGCAAGCGGTGCGAATTTTCGTACGGGTATAAAGGGCGAAGTGAGTTACTCATTGATTATATTAATAAGTAATTGATTTTTGGAAAATCGAATTTTCCGAGATTCCCAACGGGAAACTTAAACTTAATTTTTGCATGCGGTAGCTATTGACAGATCACATCGAAGCAATCTATCTCCAGACATAACTCTCTAGGGGCTAATTTTATATACATTTTCTAATAATTTTTGGCTCAAAGGATATCGACAAGTCTTCAATGCTATTCATGCATCGATAATAATTTTTGTCTAAACACTATCGACTGATTACGATTTAATTTTTTATTTTCGGCTGGCTTAACACAGTCTGCATTCGGCTAGAAACTTTAGGCTGATATTAACAGGATTCGGCATTATCGACTTTTCACTTTCGGCTAACTTTAACTTTGTACTGTCCCCTTATTTTGAAATTTGGTCATTAACGACTTGTTGCTAAAGTTGGTGAGTAGTAACTTATTTTGTCTATTTAATGATCATTTCTTTATTATATAATACCGGCTTCACAGACTGTTATTTTTAGACTGCCTTTTCAATAATTCTTAAACATTCTATACTATCATAAACTTGTTTGATATAGCAATATATGGTATATACATAAATACAGATTTTGTTGGTACATTCTATCACTAAATAACAACTTTCCCCCGTTTAAATAAGAACTTAATTATAAATAATTTCTTAATAAAATAGACTTAACTAAACAGAAAATTCTACTAAAGCTTAAAATGAATATAATTCATTTGTACTGTATTAACTTGACCGACGAGTTTTTTGACTGTTTACAAATACATTTGACTGATATAGTTTTTTATTATTATTATTATCAATTTTTATACTTTCAAATTTAACTAAAACTATTATATCTTAACCTATTTGGTTCGTTTCTAATCCTTTTTGACTTCCTTATGACTGGGCTTGGAGGAGACGTTGAGATCGATCGCAATTCTATTTTATCAAGTCTCATACCCGGATGTACATCACATCCCCCAAGTTACTCTCTTTAATTTGATTTTCTTGTACAAATATTATGTGATTTTGAAGATTTATCAAATAAGTCAAAGGGCTAAGAACTTCAAGTACCCGAGCTGGTAACCAGTTTAGATGATTCCAGAAATGATTACGATAGAGAACTTTATCCGCTACTTTAAATTTTGACCATTTTGGCTTTGTTTGACACACATTTTTGTCTATTATAATTTCTTCCTTCAAATTAAATCTTACATTTTTATCTTGTTTTATTTCTTTATATTCTAAGTTCTTATCTTTACTAGGACGAATGACATCGAAAAATGTTTTCGGCTTATAACAAAATATAATTTCAGACGGGGTTTTCTGAGTTGTCACATTAGGCGTATTCCGATTATAAAATAAAACTTAATAATTTGATTCTGGATTGATAATTTGCTTTCTGGACCAGATAAAAACTTATACAATGATTTCTTAACAGTTTGGACATATCGTTCAGCTTGTCCATTTGATTGCGGATGATATGGCGGAGAATGCATTAGTTTTATATCATGCAATTCGCAAAATGTTTTAAATTCATAACTTTGAAATGGTGGCCCATTATCTGTAACAAACTTTGAACATAATCCTAGTCCAGTCATAATTGACAACCACTTTTCTATCACCGTACTTGCATTAGTAGAATTAACCAGAACAATATCTACTTATTTTGAAAAAGAGTCCACAAAGATTAAAAAAATTTTACCGGAAAAATGAAAAAAATCCAAATGGACTCGTTCCATTGGATATTGGCTTGGAGTCCACTTTGAGGTTACAATTTCTTTGGACCTATTCTGATTTCCCTGGCAAGAGAGACAAGACTTTACTACTCTTTCGATATCTGCATCAATCTTATCCCACCAGATATAAGATCGCTCTACCATCTTCATTTTAATGATACCTGAATGATTTTTATGAAACAATTTTAAAATTTCAAATTTTAATGATTCTTGAATTACAATGCGACTGTTATAAAAAAGACAACCATCCTCCGTACTCAGAACTATCGTTTTTGTGAAATAATGCACTAGAGGTGCTCTGGTAATAGTTTTGGCCATCCATTCAAAGCATATTCATAAACTTGTGACAACATCGGGTCCTTTTGAGTATGTTTTCTAACTTTTTCAATATTTATTGGAACTTCGGTCGATCTGCGAAAATAACAAATTTTGAACATGGATAAATATACAGCCCAGCGCTGTAATCTCGCTATCGCAACTGCTTAGTTTCCCTTTTTTGGATTAAAAATTGGTTGGAGACTCTGATGATCACCGTGCAAATAGTGAAATTCTTACCAACCAAATATTTTTCAAAACGTTTCACCCCAAAAATCACAGCTAGTGCCTCACGGTGTAGTTCGGCATAATTTTTCTCAGCTGGTGGCAGTGTGCTAGAGGCAAACATCATCGGTTTTTGCGCTCCATTGACTATGTGCGACATTACACAACCCACTCCATACGGTCAAATAACTGTAACACCTGATTACTCAAAATTAAATCTTTACATCTTTTAAAAGTTTTCTCGCATTCCTCTGACCAGACATACGCTAGATCCTCACGTAGCAATTGATATAATGGGAAAAGTTCGGAAGATAGGTTTGGAATAAATTTCCCGTAATAATTAACAAGTCCTAAGTATGACTGACGCTGTTTTAAATTTTGAGGGGCTGGCGCTTTAACAATAGATTTGACTTTTGAACCTGTTGGTTTCACCCCATCACTAGAAATTACGTGGCCCAAATATTCAACCGACCTTTCAAGAAATTTGCTTTTGTTTAAATTAATGCGTATATTGTGTTGCTCTAACCTTTTTAAAATTTCTAGTAAAACTTCTCTACCTTCTTCTCTAGTAGCGGCCCTACCTATAATATCATCAAGGTAACATCTAACATTTTTAATTCCCTTCAAAATTTGGTCCATAACGCTCTGGAATATAGAAGGTGCAGAGGACACTCCAAAAGATAACCTAGTATACTTATAAACAGCCCTTTATGCGTGTTGATTGTCAAATATTCCTGTGACTGTTCACTTAGAAGAAGTTGCTGGTATGCCCCAGTCAAATCAATGACACAGAAATAGTTGCTGTTCGCCAGACTAGCAACAATATCCTCAACCGTTGGAATTGGATAGTGCTCCGTTTGCACAAAACGATTCATTGTCACTTTGCAGTCAATACAAATACGAACTTCGCCATCTTTTTTTGGAACGGCAACAACTGGACTTCCGAAACGACTATATCGGACTGGAGTTAGAAAATTTTGACTTACCAACCTCTCAGTTTCCTTCTCCACTTGCTCCTTAAGACGATAAGGTACAGTGTAAGGCGCATGAAAAATGGGTGTTGCATTCTCCCGCAGTACAGTTTCCGCCACATATTCCAAAATTGGAGATGCCAAACTCGTATCCAGTATTTTTGAAAATTTCGATTTAATATAATTTATTACCTTTGTTCTATTCGATTCGACGTCAATTTTATTTAGACCGGAGTAATTTATACTTACTATTGGTTTTAAAAGCAAATTATGTCTCCAGTTTGGTCCCAAAATATCCAGCCAATCCCGGCCCAATAAAGCACGAAATGGCTGGAAATCTAATGGACCCTCTTGAACGCCCACTGAAATTTCCCCAACAATTTCGATGCATCCTAGCATGGGATAATTTTACCGCACGATTATATTTTCGTACACACTGTTACTGCCACAAAATATGTAATTTGTTTAAGACGTTTTAACTATTTAACTGATTATCAGTAATTTTAATGATTAATGGTTTTTCGATCACTTAATTTTAGTTTTAGTTTGAAAAATTGGTTAACAATTAGGGTATCCCATTCTCTTCGCCACTTTTGTATATTTAATGATCATTTCTTTATTATATAATACCGGCCTCAGACTGTTATTTTTAGACTGCCTTTTCAATAATTCTTAAACATTCTATACTATCATAAACTTGTTAGATATAGCAATATATATATACTTACATAAATACAGAAATTGTTGGTGTATTCTATCACTGTATAACAACTTCAAGGTGGTTGCCTAAACGGATGATGTTGCTATTGACGCCTATGGTAAATATCCCAGTACCCTTAGTGAACTCATCCAAAATGTGCTAGTCATTACCTTGGGCCGTATCGGCCAAAGGTTGTCGGTAGGATGCAAACCCAAACAAAACTGAATTGGTTCTCTTTTCTAGGAAATACAAACTTTCTCATATCGACCTTCACACTTTAAATAATTTCACCTGAACCTTTATAGATATAGAGAAGTATCAGGATTCGTTTTGGACAGCAAATTAAATTGGAAGCCTAATATTTTGGAAAGAATAAAGAAAGTTATGGTAGAGCTATTCTCTTGAAAAACTGCTATTGGGAAAGAATGTGGCTGGAGTCCCACGTCGTACACTGGCTCTAAACCGCAGGAGTCAAATCTCTACTTTTGTATGGATTAATAGTCTGGTGGTCTGCTCTGTACTACCAACCAAAAGCTGTTGGTGAAAGCTTAGAGAACAGCCTCCCTATGGATTAGCAGTACACTGAGGAGCACGTCCACCTAGGTACTAGAGTCTGTGCTACATCTGACTCATTTACACATCTTGGGCAAACAGTCCCTCTGGATCCGTAACAATGCAGAACACCCATCTATTCTGTATAACAAAGTAATTCCTAAGACTACCGACTGAAACCAGAAGTTATAAAACTCTTCACAGCTGGTTCTAAAAGGGATGGTAAAGTCGGTGTCGGAGTATTCTGTGAGGAACTTCTGATAAAACGCTCCTTCCATCTCCCCGACTATTGTAATGTTTTTCAAGCAAAAGTAATTGCCATAAAGGAATGCGTAGTTAGGCTGCCATTCAAGCACTTCAATTACACCTTCTCATGTCGAAAGTGGTCCAGAACTATCTCTCATATCTGAACGAGATAGTAGATCAGTTCAACATTCATCTAATATGGCGTGAATGTAAAAGCCGACAAGCTTAACTGACAAAAAGCAGAAGGATAATTGAAATGCCTCTTTAATCAAGTAAATTTCTGCTTCAGGAAGAATCTAGTAAGTTGACGAACGACAGATTGTCAAATTGTACCTAACGTGTCATAACTCGGCAGGTCTAGCCAAAGTTCAATGGTTTCATGGGTAAGCATGCGAATAGACTTGCGTTCTTCTCACATGACTACTGTCGCAGTTGTGAAGACGAAGATGAGGAGCAGGCAGTACTCCATATTTTTTGCACCTATCCTCATGCGACCCAAAATGGGCTAAAGTTTCTAGAGGTGCCCCCATTTAAATGATGACCTGTTGGGCCACAGTAGAATGGACGTCAAGAGTAGCCAGTGCTTTATCAACAGCTCAAAATGGTTTCAATAAGTAGGTAGAAAATAATAATATGTGGCATGGCTATGGACCAATCTGTGTCTATGCCGGTCTCCTTTGGACTTGTAGCAAACAATATATGCGGTTCAATAGGAAATCTTTGCACACAATCAAATAAACATAATCACAATCATTGTTTTTATAATATGCACTTTTACCAATTGATGCTACCTTGCTGAGAGTCCAAACCAACAAGCGACGTATTTTATTATTTTCTTTCTATCGATATTAAAATTGATCGATTTTCAATTGATCGATACAAGTGAAAAGTAATAGATTGAATCGATAATAATATTCAAGTTGGGGTCAGTTCGGTGGCATCATCACAGACCGCCACCTTATCCTAACACAACATAAACAAATTATTACGTAAAAAATTGCTTTGAGATGCAAATCCTTTGCTCTATCTATCCTTGACACTGATGGAAAGTTTTCAGTTACCTACATCTTTAAACTTCATTTTGCAAAGCCCAATAAGTTCTAATTCAGTTTTCTAATGAGAACCCGTACTCCATAGAATTGGCTAAACCGCCATTGGTTTGTAAATTGAGACTCAATATACTTAATAACCCTAATTATTATCCGATTTCCTTAAATTTTCGGGCCACATAATTTAATTTGGTGTAGTGTAGTAACGCAAACAAAAACTAAATAATTTAATCAAATTATATTGAACGTGACACAAATGAATCCCTTTTCAAATCGTATATAATGGATAGATAATTTTGGTTAAAATTTATTAGAAAATAATTTCAACACCATCAATTTGAATTGCCTATACACATATAACTATCTATATGTTAGCAAACGAAAATGGGTCCATGGATACACACAGCCAAAGATTAATTTCCTAAATCTATTCAATTATTTATAAATTTTGACAAAAAAAAAAAAAAAATCACTAGATTTTTTGTACCCGCACGCCACACAGGTACATATATTAAGAGAAAGCCGACGTCTAATTTCATTAAAAATTCAACATCCATCATTAATTCAATAATTTAACCTCATTAAATGAAATACCTTTGATTTGATGAAATATACAGTAAACTTTACGTATTTTCTTCTCGTTTTCATCTTGTTTTGGTTTTCAGTTCCCATAAACAACAAATCTACTTTTCAATAATAGTGTAATGGGGAAAACTATAAATCGTATTTACATAAATTATAAATCTTTTTTTAAGTTTTCTTCTTAAAATAACTTTTAGAAGCATGAAAATTAATGTTTATACAACTTATTTTGTTGTTTGTTATAATTTATGTGTTTATTTACATGGTATATGTAGATAAGTTACGAGTATATACATTATAGATTAAATAATCTCATGTCAGAGACATTTATTTATCTTATTCGTAAAAAAAATTTCAACCACAATAAATAGTTTCAAAACTTTTTTTTTTTTAGTTTTTTTTGCTAAAAATTTTGTACATAACAATGCGAATATTGTTGGCACAGTCTCAATCAATATAAAATATGGCGTTCGTCATAACTGATATATGGCGTTTTTAAGAGTTCATAAGTAAATAAATTCTTTACGAGTTATATAAAACACTACACTTAGTGTAATGAATAGTCTAGACAAGATCTAGCCATAAATCTTGCGTCTTCAAATTGGACAAAAAAAAAAAAAAAACGAGGGATGCCTTGGAAGGGGCAACAACACAGCAATAACAACAATAGAACTTCTTTTTGTTTTTGTTTTGTTGAGGTATTCACCAAGCAGTAGTGTACTTGTTTTTAAATACTCCTGATAAATACATGTGGTAGTGTTAATTTAGTTCTAAATAAATATACATGAGGCAGCCCTATTGTTCTGCCGACATACAGTCCAATTCTGACGATAAGACTCTTAAGACTCTCTTAGCTAAGACCCAGTTTATAAATAATTTTTTTTAAGATGAAAGTCTTAATCGGTATTCTGGCGGTGATAGTCTTAATATTATGTACTAAAAACTCTCCAAAGATTGTGTAGAGCTGTCAAATGGTATTTTGTCTCTTTTTCCTAAAATTTTCTGAAGTTTTTGAGATATATTTGTGTTTGCCTTTTTTTTACTTAAATACCATTTGTATTTATTTAGCTACATCAAATTTATTAAATTTTCATCCTGTATTCTTATAAATTCGCAAACCAAAACAAAGCTTGATAAATATTACGGCGACTCTTCACCATCGATTAAAATGATTCATAAGTGGTTTATTGATTTTCGTTGTGGTCGTACAAGCACAACTGATGCCAAACGTTCAGGACGCCCAAATGAAGTCACCACACCAAAAATGGTTCACAAAATCTATGATACGGTATTGCAAGACCGCAGAGAGTGCGCGAGATAGTTGAGATAGTAGGCATCGCTATCCGCGCGTTGGGCGCCGCGTTTGCTTACAATCGACAAAAAACGCACATGTGTGACAACTTCAGAGGCAAGTTTGGCGATGTTCAAGCGAAATAAAAAGGAGTTTTTGCGTCGTTTCATAACTGTGGATGGAACATGGATCCATCACTATACACCGGAGACCAAAGAACAGTCTAAACAGTGAATTTCTACTGGCGAATCTGCGCCGAAGAAGGCTAAGGCGGTTTTTTAGGCCAACAAGGTCATGACGACAGTTTTTTGGAATGCACGCGGCATAATCCACATCGATTACCTTCAAAAGGGGAGAACAGGCAACGGCGAATATTACTGCAAATTATTGGACCGTTTCAACGACGTTTTGAAAGAAAAACGACCGCATTTGGCGAAGAAAAAAGTTTTCTTCCATCAAGACAATGCCCGGGTGCATACGTGTGTAGTTGCCATGGCCAAACTCCATGATTTACGCTAAATTGCTTCCACATGCGCGACTATTTCCTGTTTCCGAACTTGAAGGACTGTCTCAGCGGAAAGAGATTCGGCTCTAATGAGGAGATCATCGATGCAACAAACGCCTATTTTGAAGGGTTGGAGAAATCGTATTATTCGGAACATGTCGAAAAATTGGAAAAACATTGGACTAAGTTTATCGAGCTAAAAGGCGACTACGTTGAACAATAAATTTTTTTTTGGTCGAAAATTTTATTTCTTGTTTCATTTTTACCAGACTTCTCACTCCGGCCTCGTATAAAAAATATTTTTTTTATTAATAATTCCCATAAATTAAATTTTATAAACTTAAATTATACTTATTGAAATTTTGAAAAAATTTAAATAAGTATAATTTAAATTTAAATAAGAAATTTAATAATACGACTAAAAAATCGTCTTATGTAAGACTTTTACTTTAGTTTAGTTCTCGAGCCTTAGCTAAGACTATTTCGTATTGTGCACTTAGTCATGGCTGTCATTGGTCTTAAAACATGTCTTACATAGCATCGACACATTTGGTGGTCTTAAGCGTCATAATTTCAGAGACTGAAAGGTATTTAAGAAATAATTAATGAATTCATTCGAATTTTTTTCCGGTTCTTTCAAAGAATTTAACTTGCTGTTTAATTCCTCTCATTTCTCATCCAAATATTACGGGTTTTCTGGAGTATTTTTCCCGTCTAAAAATTGTGGATTTTTCTCCAAAAAACTTAAAACATTTCCAATTGGTCGTGCGTGGTGCGAGCGGTGCCGACTTTGACTTGGAATATCCATTTATTAATTTAATATTTTTTAATTTATTATTTATTAATTTAGAAAAACAATTTACAAAACAAACACAAAACTGAATAAATGTTTGAAAAAAGACACAAAAAGAAGTTTGACAGGTCTACACCATCTTTGTAGAGTTTTTAGTACAAAAGTTTAAGACTATCACCGCCAAAATACCAATTAAGACTTTCGTCTTAAAAAAAAAATTTATAAAATGGGTCTTAGCTAAGATAGTCTTAAGGGTCTTAACGTCAGAATTGGACTGTAAAAGTCTTACATAAGACGATTTTTAGTCTGTGACTGTGCGTCAGAATAGGCCTGTAAGACTATCACCGCCAAAATACTAATTAAGACTTTCGTCTAAAAAAAAAAAAAAAATTACAAACTGGGTCTTAGCTAAGAGAGTCTTAAGAGTCTTACGGTCCAATTCTGACGTTAAGGCTCTCTTAGCTTAATACCCATTTCATAATTATTTTTTTTTAGGACGAAAGTCTTAATTGGAATTCTGGCGGTGATAGTCTTAAACTTTTGTACTAAAAATTCTACAAAGATTGTTAGACCTGTCAAACTTTTTTTTTTGTTTCTTTTCAAACATTTATGGAGTTTTGTAAATTGTTTTTCTAAATTAATAAATTCCAAGTCAAAGTCGGCGCCGCTCGCATCACGCACGAGCAATTGGAAATGTTTTAAGATTTTTGGAGGAAAATCCAGAATTTTTAGCCGGAAAAAATACTCCAGAAAACCCGTAATATTTGGATGAGAAATGAGAGGAATTAACCAGCAAGTTAAATTCTTTGAAAGGACCAGAAAAAAATTCAAATGATTGGAAGACGGTATGTGTAGTGTATTATTTGATTTTACTGGAGTTTTGTACTTCATTAATTATTTCTTAAATATCTTTCAGTCTCTGAATTACTGAAAAAACCAGCTAAAATCAAGATCGCACAATTTTTGATGTAATTGCGGTCAGGGGAGATGATTGCGTACCAGCCATGGGATTTACTGTAAGTATTTACTATCGTTGTAAAATTTATTTAGATGATTCTACCTATGGTAAAATTTAATTAATTCTTTTTTTCCTAGAACAACGAATTATCAAGTTCGTTGGAAATTTGTGAGATAGTGGAAGACGAGCCAACGCCAACCACCTCGATTAGAAATAAACCTCCCACTCGAAAGAGAAATTTTTCTTCATCCTCAATAGCCGTGAGCGAATGTGTCCAAAAAATTACGAAATTGGTAGATGAGCGTACACAGAACGAAACAAAAATTACTGAAGAACGGTCTAAGAATCAACAAACAAAACGCAGATGCTATGACCCGGATGGCCGAAGCCAATGTATATTATAACACAACAAATACAGGAAAAACGCTAGTATTTCTAGTTTCTAATAGTATTTTAATAGTATTTAATATCTTAATTTAATAGTATTTAACTTTATAAAATAAATAAAATAATAATAAAAATTTGAATTACAATTACAAAGTATATGCGTAATCGTCGCGTAATATTTATTTATCCACTTTTGATATATAATAGGCCGATAACTATGCTGATTTCAAATAAAGAAAATGTAAAATAACCCATTGTTATTGTATAACCCACGCTGCTAGGGGCAACGTGAGTTATATTTGTTATAACAAAATGTTGAGTAGTCATTGGAAAATTATTCGTAGTCAAAATGAATGAAAAACTCTATTCCAAAAATTAGTTAAATTAAAGTATACCATGACAATTTAAAGAACGGTCACTATGATAAAATTTATTTAAAAATTCAATGCTCCAGTGTGAAAATACGGAACTATTTCTTATTAATTTACGAAATTTATTTCAACAAAAGTGGATAAAACGTTGTATGCCACTCGTGAGCAAAGAGATATTGTCCACTCGGGATAATGTCCCACTCGGCTATCGCCTCGTGGGACAAACTTATCCCTCATTGATAATATCTCGTTTTGTTCACTAGTACCATAAATAACTATTATCACCTACAAACTTTCCCGGCACCTTTTTATTTAAGTAATGTCAAATTATGATGCTTAAGACCATCAAATTTGTCGGTACTACGTAAGACCGTGTTTTAAGACTAATGACAGCGGTGATTACGTGCAGAATACCAATTAGGTCTTAACTAAGTCTCGAGTACTAAAATAAAAAAAAAGTCTTACATAAGACGATTTTTTAGTCTGTGACTGTGTGTCAGAATATTTTATTTTATTTTATTTTTATTTATTTATCAATATATGACATTTTTATTTTTTTTTTTTGGTTTTAATTAATTAAATTAAATAATAGTAAGTTTTACTTAAGTTTATCTAAATACTAATGTTATCTTTAATGAATATATTTAACAAATTTAGAAAATTCTCGTACTTTAATTCTCTTAATTCACCTAAAGTATAAAAATTACTTAGTGAATTATATAGCTTAACTCCATTGTAGGCTAATGATCGTTGGCAAAATGATTTACTATATAGCAGCAATCGAAAATGAGTGTTTCTTGTATTATAGTTGTGAACTTCTCTATTAGTGCAGAGCATTGAATCTAAGTAATTTGGAAGTACTCCGTTTTCAAGGCGAAACAACAATTTCAGAACGTTAAAGTTAATCCTCTGCTTTATGGACTTCCACTCCAACACTTCAAGCATTTCTCGTATATGGGTTCTACTTTCTGCCCTTAAAATAGCTCGCATAAATCTATTTTGTATCTTTTGGAGACGATATATTTGTGCTTGGTTCATTATAAAAAATACTGATGAACAATAGTCAATATGTGGGGCAACAATTGATTCGTAGAATATAATCTTTGTTTCAAGCGGCAGTTTGTCCTTAATTCTATTAAAAAGTCCCAATTTTGTATTCATCTTTTTAGCAATATAGTCCAAATGATCGTTGAAATTTAAATTTTCATCAATAACAACACCCAGGTATTTATATTTTTTTACACGATCTATGATTTGGTTATCTACTTTTATATTTTCATCACATTCTATTGTAGTCCTTATTGACATTACCATATACTTAGTTTTTGAAATATTAAGTGATAGTTTGTGGAACATTAACCATTTCCTTAAATTCTCTAAATCTTGGTTTATTTTTTGTACAGCTTCTATAAGGGTTGGTGCAGAAGTTGTAATTAGCGAATCATCTGCAAACATATTCACTTTACAATCTTTTATGACTGTGACTATATCATTAATATATAGGATGAAAAGCAATGGTCCTAATATAGATCCCTGGGGAACTCCTAGATTGTTTGGTGTCAATTTAGAGACACAGTTATCTATCTTTGTGTATTGTTGCCTTCCTTCGAGATAATTAGTGAACCATTCAAGTTCTTTCCCTTGTACTCCATATTTAATGAGCTTTTTAAGCAAAATTTTTCTATCGATTGTTTCAAAAGCGCGTTTAAAATCCAGGAAAACTGAAACCACAACTTTATTATCATTTATTTCTGCCTTCCAGTTATCTAGCATTAGATTTAATGCTGTTTCGCATGAGTGCAGCTCTCGAAATCCGGATTGTTGGTCGACTAGTATATTATTTTTGTTAATGTGGTTGATTAATTGATTTTTAATTACACGTTCCATTATCGCTTCATACGGTGGCAACATATTGATTGGGCGTAATTCTTCTGGTGTCATCGGTTTAGTAGTTTTGGGAATTGGTATTACTGTTGATATTTTCCATGATTCAGGTACTTTAGCTTGATTTAAACTTTGATTAATTAACTCTGTGAAATTTTTTGAGAATATTTGATTTTTCATCGCATCCATCATGACAGTTCGATTTATTCCATCTATTCCTGCATTAGAATTCATGCTACTTATAATTTTGGATAAATCCTGATGAGTTACATTTTGAAAACAGAATTTTTCTGAGCATTTATCCACATCCGAAAAATCCCAATCCTTTACTTCAGGAATACTATTGTGAATATTAATCACACTGGATACAAATGACTGATTTAGAGCCTCAGCTAATTCGTGCTTCTCAGTTATTATTTTATTGTTAAATTGAATATTCCACTGTGTTTTATTTTTAGTTTTATACATCGATATTAACGTTTTCCAAAGTTCTTTTGGTTTATTTTTGTTTTCGATGAATTTACTTTTGAAATAAATTGATTGCTCTTTCCTCAGTGATTGTTTATACAAATTTCTGGATTTTTTATAATTATCCCAGTTATCCTTTGAATTAAAAATTTTTAAAACGCCATAGTTACGTAATTTATCTTGTTTCAACGACTTTAAGTTTTGAGAGAACCATGGTATTTTATTCTCTCTTCGAATTGTTGCCATATGTGTCAATTCATTCACACAGGTTTTTAACTTTAATACTAAAACTTCAGCTTTTTGGTTTATTTCTGCACCTCCTTGAAATCCCAGTAGTTTTTGATTTAAAGAGTTGTTTAGTGATTCAGAAGAGTAATTTTTCCATGATCTTATTTCTACTGCTGCAACTTCTTCTGCTGGCATTTTCGTTTTATTATTTATACTAACAGCTAACATGTAATGATCGCTAATTTGTTGTTCTTTGACTACTTCATATCGAATATTCTGAGAATTAGAATACGCATGTTAACGTCAGAATTGGACTGTTAATCGTATTCTGGCAGTGATAGTCTTATTATTATGTACTAAAAACTCTCCAAAGATTGTGTAGAGCTGTCAAATGGTATTTTTCTCTTTTTCCTAAAATTTTCTGAAATTTTTGAGATATATTTGTGTTTGCTTTTGCTTTTCTTTACTTAGATTTCATTTATATTCATTTAACTAGAACAAATTTATTAAATTTTACCCAGATACCAACAACAACAAGGTACAAATCTTCAAAAAATATGCACACGATGTGGATTTTAATCAACGTAAAAACACCAAGTGCCCAAGGGAAGACCTGTGCCAAATGTCAACTAAAGAATCATTTTGCCGAGACTTGTCGTACAAAATTCGTAAATGAGATGATCACGGATAACATCGAAGAAGAACAACGAAAAAACACAACAACTACATCAGGTAATTTATTTATCGATTCTGTACAGTTTTACATTAGTACATACATAGTTTAAATAGTAAAGGGTGGTACAATAATATTTATGACACGAGGGAATTTCGCTAACCTAGAAATAGATAACGGGAAATTAAATATTATGTCATATGGAAATTACAAAATCAATATAGTATTAGGGCAGGCAAAACTTTGTGTTTCTGCAAATGATAATAATTGCTGTCTCCATTTTGTCATAGTTATTGAAGATTTGCAGCCATTACTAGGGTTACATGATTGTATTCAATTAAATTTAATGAAGAGAATAGATAATGTTACAGAATTTAATGTCTTGCCACAGAATAAAATTACACTCGATTCGATACAAACATATTTTTGATGGTTTAGGAAAAATTTCTGGACAATACGATATTCAAATAGAAAAAGAAGGAATTCCTGAAATAAAATATAGACAAGTTTTTCCAATTCATTTACACTATAGATTACTTCAACAACTAGATTTATTAGAAAAAAAAAAGCGTCATCTCAAAAGTTAATCGCCCAACAGAATAAGTGAATAACATTTTAACAAAGGAAAAGCCTACCGGCAATCTGAGAATATGTCTTGATTCAAAACCATCAAACAAATTTATATACATGAAAAAGTGTATTTACGGTAATAGACTTAAAAGACGGATTTTGGCAGGTGGAGTTAGATCAGAAAAGTTGTGACCTCTGTACTTTTATAACTCCCTTCAGACGGTACCAATTCCAAAGGTTGCGATTCGGCATAAACTCTGCCTCCGAGGTATTTCAAAGAAATTTATTTGAAATTTTCGGTTTCGGGTGTTGAAATATATTTTGATGAACTAATAGTAGAAGGAGTAGACTTAAACGATCAAAGCGGAGCAATATAATGTCATTTTCAATTCAAAAAAAAATTCAGCTCCGTGTGAAAGAAGTTGAGTTTATGGGTAACATAATTTCGGAAAATGGAGTCAGTCCAACTAATAAACACGTAGGGGCTATTTCTGCCATCTAAGAACCTAGTAATAAGAAGCAACTAATGCGTATACTTGGTATAACAAAATTTTTACCATGATTCATTCCTAATTTATCAAAAATACAGCAAATCTTCGTGAACTAACGAAAAATGTCATAGAATGAAAGTGGAAGCCTAGGCGCAGTCACGAATCATCTAGGTAAAACCGATAATAGCTTCGCGACCCGTTCTTAAAATATTTGAGGCAAATAAGCCCTGCACAATAAATGTAGACGTCTCAAATGATGGATTAGGCTGTGTTCTGCTTGAAGGTGATCAATTAATTCCATATGGGTCGAGAAGCCTTAATAAATCTGAGATACGATACTTCCAAATTGAAAAACAACTTCTTGCAATAGTGTTTGCAACAGAAAAGTTTCATCAGTATACATTTATGGAAGTAAAACTTCTGTTCATAATGATCACATACCTCTAGGCACAATCATAAAGAATGACATTGACAAAGCATCGTTAAGACTCTAAAGAATGTTATTAAAATTATGTAATAAGATATGACCTACACAAAGAATATTTACTTGGAAAAGATATGCTGGAAGATGTTGGTGTTTTAGATAAAGAAATGGAGTACATGATTAATTCTACTATAAGCAATATTTGTTTAACTAGGGAAAATAAAATTGAATATGTGAAGGCTACTAAGGAGGACGAGGTATTAGCCTCAGTCAAAACTTCTTTCTTGATGAAGGGCTGGCCTGATTCTCAAAAATTCTTAACTACTGAACTTAAAAAATATTACAAGCTGAAAGATAATTTGAGCACGAATAATGATCTAATATTCTTAGATCATAAACTAGTTGTGTCTATAACGTTAAGATGCCAATAAATGTTGCAAGACATTTATTAACCACATCTTGGAATTGAAAATATCGTGCGCGAGAAAATTTTTACTAGCCTGGTTTATCAATGGATACAGAACAATTTGTGAAGCTGTGTATGCCGTGCCAAAAATACCAAAATAAAAATCAGCCACCTTTCCAGCTATGACGTGCCTTCCGTCCCTTGGGAAAATATTTATTTATTTATTTATTTACTTTTCTTTACTTATTAAGAGCTCATTTGTAATAGGTTCTGTCAGAAGTGGTCGAAAAGAAAATAATAAAAAAAAAAAAAAAAATGCGCCAAGTTCACAGAACCGGTATTCAAATCAATCATATATCCTGGCTCTACATCCTTCTAAAGATGCATTTTCATCAGGATCCTTGCATTCTCATTTTCCGAATCGAGAATTGTTATATATTTGTTGAACGGCGAGAATCAAAAAATTTTATTATGATAAAACGGTTAGCGATAATGATATTTGGGTCCGGGCAAAGTAATTAAAGCAGATGGTAGTCGTAGTTATGTCGTGAAGAATGAATTGTTCTGCCGACATAATAAAAACTTTTCTAAAAACATTCATGTCATTTCGATAACTGTCAACTCGTAATGAAACAATGTAAACCACATGGTATGTAAATGTGAAATAAAAAAATGGAGGTGTGGCCAACACACGACTTTCTTTTACGAACAGAGAATTTTGACAAATTTTATTGATTTTTATAATTTTTAAATTTTTTTTTTTTAATTTTTAAATTTTTAATTTTTTTTTTTAAATTTTTTTTTTTTAATTTTTTTTTTAATTTTTTTTTTTATGTTTATTTGTTTTTAATTTTTGGAAACATTTTATTTCAAGTAGTTTTTTGTAAACCTTATACTTTTTAAGATATTTGCAAAATAAATTTACTGGACCAAGGGAGTGGCCACTTCCGTTTAGCCGATTTGGAGTAATTTTCACTGGGACCTCCCAATTTATCAAAAAAGCTTAAATCTGAAGTTTCAGTTCGATTGGTTAAACCATTTGAGCTGTAGAGAGGACACAGACAGACTGACAGACTGACAGACTGACAGACTGACAGACTGACAGACTGATAGACTGACAGACTGACAGACTGACAGACTGACAGACTGACAGACTGACAGACTGACAGACTGACAGACTGACAGACTGACAGACTGACAGACTGACAGACTGACAGACTGACAGACTGACAGACAGACAGACAGACACCATTTCGAAACCCACTTTTTCGGACTCAGGGGACCTCAAAACAGATAAATCTCTAAAAATCTCAAGGTCCAAAATTTTCATGATTACTATACTTTATTTTACTAGAGTAAAAGAAAGTAAAAGAATAAAAAGTATTCATATATTTTGTTTTAATAAATCTTAACCCAAACCCACTTAATAAACAATACAGTTTAACTTCATCCATTTTCAACATCTTACTCCAAAGAATATGTATTTATGTCATAATTCAAATTTCAAACACCAGACACAGTAGCCCTCCCTTAAAATTAGGTCCATCTACGCTTATTTTGATGTAGTGAAATAATGATGGTGCTTATTGTTAACCATCATTACTCACCGATTTTATATTTCAAATCCTCTACCTCCCATGAACATTTAATTTTTGTTTGTTTTCAACATCTACACTACACCTCGACACATTGTAATTGGATTTCAAAATCCACTCCATTTTTTTAAGGGGGGGGGGGGGAAATCCATTACAATTCATTATGCTCCACGGGTACAAGATATACACAAAATATTAAGATTTTGCATAAATTTTCTTAAAACTATGTCAGGGCGTCTTTGAATTGAGTAAATTATATAATAAATTAAGGTTACAATCATTCTTCGCAATATAATTTATTATTTCAAAATTCAAAATTATAATTTATTATCTTATTATCTCTTTTACAAAATCCAAATTTGTGTTATTTTTTAAATTAATGTCAATCCAAAATTACTTTACTAAATTTAAAACTAAAATTGAATCAACATTAGTAAATGACATAACATCTAGATCTAACGCTAGTCAATCAAAATATCAATCAATACTTGTGGAATTACATATCGAAAAAAACTATCGCGATTTTTTTTCGTTGTTCAGTGGAATTAGGCGCTTAGGTTCAATTAACATCATTTCTATTAATTTCATTTTATAAGCCACAAGATGTTTTTAGTATTCAATATTTTTTTTATTTATATCTTATTGATATTTTTTTATTTTTAATCACCTGTTAAAAAACGGTCACAAAATTACGACTGATTCAATAAATTTTTGTATTTTTTTTTGGCAATCGGTCTCAACAGTTTGGTAAATTTCGTTAATACAATATTATAACATAAATCATATAAATCAAAACAATATACTGGATCGTAAATAAAATTTAAAAAGAAAATGAGGGGTACAAAACATTATTTTGTTAATCAACAAAATATCCAAGCATTCATAACATACATAACTTATAAATCCATTTAATAAATTTTCGAAATCTTACTAGACAGAATTTTTAATTTTTTTTTTACATAATTTTGAACTAAATATAAACAAATTGAAAAATTTTCCCGGAAAAATTCATGCACAATCAATCTTAATATCAAAATACACTGTATAAAAAAGTTGTCCGTACAGCACTCGATTAAGGAAATTAAGGAAACAATGACCTGAAATATTCCTCAAAGCTGATTAAGGAATGGTTATTGTATAATGTAAACTCAACGCTCCCTCATCTTCCCCAGCCACCAGAACTCAACGCTATTGATAATTTTCGGAAGTTGGTTTCCCAATGAAAAGTTGGTTGCAAAGTGTCATTGCATGAATTAGTTACAATAGCAAATATTAGACCTAATTTTTTTTACCAAATTCCCTAATCTTCTTTGTGTGTACGGACAATTGTTTGACAGTGTTTTAGGTTGTTTAAATAGTAAATCATATCAAACGTAAAAGTAAATTAATTTATATCATGATAATTAATATTTTCAGGTTCTTAAATGTAATTAAGTCTGTCTATGAGCAATCTCATACTACTATTACTAATTCTAGTGACTGTTCGGAGTTTAGTCTGTTGAGGTTTTCTGTAGATGAGATCTCCGATAGTTTGGCGCGACTTGACGTGAATAAGGGCTCAGGACATGACGGCATTCCACCCATCCTTATGAAAAACTGTGCGGATGGTTTAGCTGTTCCTCTCGCATTTATTTTTAACGAAAGCCTACGTACAGGGGTATTCCCGGAGCCTTGGAAGATTTCCTTCATTCGTCCGATTTTAAAATCGGGCAAAAGGTGTGAAATCAGCAATTACCGTGGCCTCGCTATACTCTCTGCTATACCGAAACTATTCGAAGCATTGGTACAAAAATTTCTATTTTTTCATTTGAAAACGTTAATTTGTCCTGCTCAACATGGCTTTTATCCTGGAAGATCCACAGTGACCAACCTGATTTCTTTTTGTGGTCACTTACATAGCAGTATTGCAATCAGGCAACAACTGGATTTTGTGTACACACATCATTCGATACTTATCAATAAGCTTGGGAAATTGAACTGTCAATTTATTCCAACTAAGTGGCTTCAATCTTATCTTTCGGATCGATGGCAGTATGTTAAGATCTATGACTCGTCCTCAGTTTTATTATGAGTTACCTCAGGTGTCCCACAGGGAAGTCATATTGGACCTCTTCTTTTTTCACTATTTATTAATGATGTTGTTCAGTGCTTTGAGTTCGCGCATTGCTTGCTGTATGCAGACGATTTGAAAATATTTGCACCAATTTGTAGTCTATCTGACTGTCTTAGGTTGCAAAGGGATTTAGACACATTTTGTGTCTGGTCGGCCAACAACAAATTGTCCCTGAATATAGGTAAATGTAAAACTATTTCTTTTTATCGCATTCGCTCTCCGGTATTTCATGGGTATTCACTGTTTAATGGAGTCGTGGAAAGGTTAGAGTATATGTTTAATCTTAGGGTAGTATTTTCTTCCGATCTGACGTTTGTGAGGCACATTGATTCTGTTAAAGCAAAGGCATATATGATTTTGGGTGTCATAAAGCGTAACTGCAGGGACTTTTGTGACCCGCTTACATTAAAGTCGTTGTATGTTGCCTTTGTCCGTTCTCCGCTAGAGTAAGCCTAGCAGGTTTGGTTTCCTTCGCAATTCGCAATACACCATCAATGAATAATTATGCTATTCCATATTATCATGATCGCTGCAACCTTTTGGGATTACAGCGTTTAGAACAGCGTCGGGTGGCGGCTTGCGTATTGATTGTGCTGAATTACTCGTACGACTCAATATTTATGCTCCTGAACGTTGTCTGCGTCGTCGTGATGGTTTTTTACTAATCAATTCTGGCTCAACAAACTATCAACTTTAGGAGCTAGCCTTGACCGCGTCTCGACTTTTCAATTATTCATACGATGGTTTTGATTTTAATTTGACTAGAGATTCGTTTAGACGTGAGCTTTTTAAGACCTTATAGGCATTTTATTGTTTTTATTTTGTTATGTTCATACTTTTCATTTCTTGATTTAAATTATTGTTGCCGATTGTGTACCACTGTAGGTAATATATTAAATAATAAATAAATAATTTAAGTTTAAAAAAATAAGATTTTTTTGTTTGATTTTTAATTGCTTCTTTTATCAATGTTTCCTTAACCGAGTGCTGTACGGACAATTATTTGATATAGTGTATATAGGTTTTTAACTTCAAATTCGCAATTAACAACATCAAAATCAATTCGTTCCCAAATGAATTCATACTATCCCACATGAAATTCAAAATTTCAATAAAGTAAAGTTCAAATTAGCAAAAAAAAAATTAAAATTCAATTTTAATAATTTCAAATTCATCAAATTTAATTTTTATTTAAATCGACACAACAAACGATTTCAAACTTGTTTTGATAACGGCAATTATGAAAGATAGATACAATTTCGTGATTTGATTCCATTATCTGTATGAATTCATATCATTAAATCATTTCGTTGAATTGTAATAATAAACCGCAACCGGTTGCAAGTGCCTCAATAAGCATAATTTTTGATTCAAGCTCTGATGATTCAACAGATTCGGATATAAGAGAACCAACGCGACTAGCCAGACTAATGTGACCTAAGCGAAGAGCGACCACATGCAAAAGGGTAAGTATGGATTAAAAATTTTTTTTTATTAAGTTATACGAGAATGGGAAAAGCGTTGTTGAAGCAGCTGGAATTGGCGGGATTAACACTAGCACTGCGCATTCAATAATTCAGAGATTTTTAAAGACGGCGAGGTTTTTATTGAAAAAATATGGCGGACAAACAAAAATAACTCCTCAAATTTTATTAAAAATTGAAGAAATTGTTGAACAAAATCCGGCGAATACTTTAATAGTATATTGTATAACAAGTGAAGAAATCGAGTCATTGCAATACGAGAGTGAAATTTGCAGCGTGCGCGATAGCGAGGACTGCCATCATTTGAGTATTGCAATTACATGTTTGCACACGAGTTATACACAAGAAACAATTGCGTATCTCAATCCATTCGTTCTTTGATCGCCATTGAGTTGAGTTGTTAAAATTAGTATTTAAATAAAAATAATAAAATATAATATAATAAAAATCTAATAATTATAATAAAGTAATTATTAAATATTAATTGCATATGTTAACAAATAAAATATTATATATATTATTTAAATAAGTGAATTATTTTGATTTAATTGCCAAATATTTCGGACATTTTGTGTGCTACTAAAACAACAAAATCATTTCTTTTGATTGTGTTTAACTAATTGTCTGTATAAAAAATAAATAATTTTATATCGTCAAATTTTTGCCTAATATCTTGGTGCAATAATCAAATTATTTATTTAGTCAAATTTAGTAAATAAACTGTGTCCTGTATTAATTATTCGTGATAACATGTCTTCCACCTGTCATCTTTGTTCAAGCAAAATCACCAATGAACGTTTTCCTGGTGTTAAATGTGGTGGTCCATGCGAAAATTGTTTCCACATAAGCTGTGCACAAATTTCCAGAAACCTTTTTAATGATATTAGAAAACGTTCTGTGAGCTGGCTTTGCGGAGACTGCCGTGTAACTGCTAACAAATCGATTGTGGATGGCGATGAAGACATTATTGAATCCGCCGAAAACATCAATTTATCCGATATAATGATCCAGCTCAAACGAATGGATAACAAATTATCTGCTCTTGATCAGTTGAAACAAAATTTTGAGGTTCTAGTATCTGAGAACAAAGCTTTAAAAGCAAGAGTGCATAAATTAGAAGAACTGGTTAACCTTCACAGCTCTAAACTGAATCAAATTGAAGCCAGCATTGATAAGCCAAATCAACTGCGAAACTTAAACAACATTGTCATCAGAGGTTTACCATTGAAACACGATGATACTCGTGGCATGATAGTTGCTACGTTAAGCAAAATTGGAGTAGCAATTCAAGCAGAGGATATTGTCTCAATTAAAGCTATTCAAAAAACTACAACCAAAAACACAACACCATTGAATAAAACACTGAATTCAACATTAGATTTTTTTATTGTTCAACTAAATTCAGTTGATGTTAAAAACAACATTTTGTCACAAACTATTAAACACAAAAATTTATCGACGAAGGATTTGGACATCTTTCTTCCGCAAAATCATCCACACCAGCGAATTTTCATCATGCACCATTTGACAGCTTACCAATCCAAATTGTATCGTGAAGCTAAAATTATCAAAATACAACATAAGTACAGATATCTATGGTGCAAAAATGGACAAATTTACCTGCGAAAATCTGCGGAATCAGATGCGCATCGGATAAGTTCTCTGAGCGATATTTTTCGGCTCAAACATCTTGAAGATCCAGATGAGGACAACACGTCTTGCCCAGATGATGATCAGGGCTCTTAAATTATATAATATTAGGTTAAGTAAAATAGTTTTCTTACCTTTTTACATTCAGTTTTTATCTTTATTATTTTTAAATCACTTTATATTATGTGTATTTGTTTACATTAGTTTGACAGATCAAACTTTATTTGTGTTGACAACATTGTTTATGTTGAGTACCGTTCAGTGTTGTGTGTATGTGTTAAATATCAGTACATTATCTATTCGTATTGATTATATTAATGATATTTCGCTACATATACATAACATTTTGATCGTTTTGAAGTTGTTCGGTAGACGTTGTCAACAAAAACAAATAAAACCGTTTCATCTGCGTGTGATTGTGTATTGCTCTGTTCTGTATAATTTTAATTTTTTGGATATTTACGTTAGTTCGACAAATATGAATTTCTCTCTCAAGTTTAATTTTCAATTATTTGTATTTTCGCTTGTGTTTATAGTCAAGCTGGTTTCGGGTTTTATTTTAATACCTATCTCACCGCAACATTTTTGTAATTTTTGCGTAATCGTACGCGCATTTATTTTTATTTTTAAACGTAATATTAAAACGACTCGCTACTATACATTTTCTGCTTTATTTATTAAAATTTTCCTTTGTAATTTATTGAAATTGATTTGTGTTCAAGTATATCATGGATAGTTCTTTCAGAGTTTTGATTCAAAATATTCGTAGCTTAAGGGAAAATTTTGATGCGTTCAGCTTGTTTGTAGCGAGTCTTACTAATTGTCCTGATTTGATCTTTGTATCCGAAATTTGGATTTATTCAAATGAATGTTCAGAGTTTAATTTGCCAGGGTATAATTTTCTAGCGTGCTGTAATGATAATTATCGGTCGGGTGGTGTGGGTGTTTTTATAAGTAAAAATTTTATAAATTTCACGTATCAACATTGCAATTGGAATTCAGCGGATCTTCTTGTTTTAAATATTCAACTAGCTAAACGAAACTTTACCTTTATTTGTTTATATCGTTTTCATAATGATAACATCATTTCATTTTGTGATGATTTGGAAAGGTTGCTGTGTACACTTAATAACAAAAATATTGTTATCTTAGGGGATATTAATATCAACCTTTTAAATACTAGTGAATCCTTCAACTACCAAACAATGCTTGCATTCTATGGTTTTGTCAGTCTTGTAAATGAGCCAACAAGGTTGAAGACATGTTTGGATCACGTTTTTGTTAAAAATGAAAATTTATTCAAATTTGATATTTGTAACCTGCCCATGCATTTTTCTGACCACAATTTGATCAAAGTTAATATTTCTTCCTCATCCATCAGGCAACCAGTTTCTGTTAATTCTTCGAATCAATCAAGAATTTGTTACGATAAACTCAATAATTTTCTAAAGTTTGAATGTTGGGATTCTGTTTATAGCGAAAGGATTTGCAGTTTAGCTTTTGCAAAATTTTTGTTTATACTTAACTCGCATATTGCCGCATCAAAATTTATTATTGCTCCTCCTAAAATAAATAAGTTAAAGCCATGGATGAGTCCTAATCTATTATTTAAAATTAACAAATTAAAAAAAATTTCTCGTAAACTAAGATGTCATCCAAATAATATTAAATTAGCAAAATTTGTTAAAAAACTTTCGGGAAATATTAAAGCGGATGTAAAAATCGTCAAAAATAACTATTACAAAAGCAAATTTGATTGGGCTAGTAAGAATTCAAAGCACACATGGAAAATAATTGATGAAATTTTAGGACGTAATCGGATGTATAAACAAATACAACAAATTTATCAAGCCGATACTAATAGCATTCTCACGTCACCAAAATCGATCTCTGATGAATTCTGCAAATATTTCGTAAAAGTTTCGCAAGGATCAACCTCCAATTTTAATGTAATTTCTAGTGATGTTACTTCAATTGAATTTAAAAAGTATATTTATGGAGCTGATAGAAACTACAGTTCATCTTGTTTCTTTGAGCCTATATCTTCTTCGGAAATCCTATCTGAGATAAAACAATTAGATAACAAAGGGTCAAAGGGCTTTGACGGCATTAATAATTTTTTAGTTAAAACATGTGCATGGTATTTGGTGGATGTTCTGCAATACCTATATAATCTTAGCTTGAACAGCGGTCAATTTCCAGATGATTTAAAAATAGCTGTTGTGATCCCGATTTTTAAGAAGGGTGATGAATTACAACCAAATCATTACAGGCCGATTTCGCTTCTAAGCACTTTCTCCAAGATTTTTGAGAAACTAGTTAAGCATCGGTTAATTTGTTATTTGGATAAGATTAAATTTTTAAATAAAAATCAATTTGGGTTTACTGCCGGTAAATCAACTGAAGAAGCTCTTTTGCACTGCTTGAGTGAGATTTATAAACATATTAATGATACTCGGAGACCCATAGGTTTTTTTGTCGATATCGCAAAGGCGTTTGACACTGTTGACCATGGAATGCTTTTATTGAAGTTAGCTAAAATTGGTATTAGAGGTAACATTTTTGATTGGTTTGCAAGTTATATTGAAAATCGTCGTCAGGTGGTAAAAATAGGTGAGGCAACTAGCTGCGAAGGTTTAATAAGTTGTGGCGTTCCTCAAGGATCAGTTCTGGGGCCTTTATTATTTTTAATCTACTTTAATTCGATCTTCGGTATTGATCTATTAGGACACGCCACAGCCTTTGCTGATGATCTGGCTTTGAGCTATGGTACGAATAGAGATGTCGACACTAAATTAATGCTTGAAAACGACTTAACCAAACTAAGTAGATGGTTTTATCATCATCGGCTCGCTATAAGCGTTAAATCAAAAGTTATGCTATTTGGGAAGAATATCACTAATTCTTCGGTATACCATTTAAAATACCATGTCCATCCCTGTGATACAATCATTTGCTCGTCTCAGTGTTTTGCACTTGAATTTGTTAACGAGTTTAGATATTTGGGTTTAACAGTGGATGCTCAACTAAATTGGAAGTCTCATCTCAATGTCACTAGGAAAAACGTACTTGGTGCTATACATAAATTCTATAATCTTAAGAAATTATGCCCAAAAAGTACTCTGCGGAAACTATATCACGCCATAGTTGAATCAATAATAATGTATGGAATATCCAGTTGGGGTGGCACTTATTTTAGTAACATTGAAGGTCTATATATTGCCCAGAAAAGGATTATTAAATTAATATACCACCTTCCTCAAACAACACCATCAATTCCTATGTTTCGACAACTAAATTTGCTACCACTTAGATATCTTTACATATACAAAGTCTTGAAAATGTTTTTTATCCGTAGTAACAGTTTTCACAATCGGATTACACAGGTGTATAATACAAGAAACCCAAATTACTATAATGCTGATTTCCGTTGCAATTGTGAGAAGTTTAGAAGATTTTATCTTTATATGGCACCGTATTTTTTTCATATTTTACCTAAAGATATAAAAATTCTAACGATTGGACGTAAACATAAATTTGAGAGGGACGTTCGAAATTGGCTGCTCAACATAGAAAATGTTGAAAGATTTTTCTGAAATTAACATTATATAGCTTCGGGTAATTTCACCAATTAAAGCTGTTATCGTAAACATTAAACAATTGTAAATTTAAAGGCAACTAAGTGTAATTATTATTTTTTTCCATATATACATATATAACCCTTGTGTCTATACCCGGGCACCCGGGTGGCCATTTCGATTTAAAATGCTCGTAACTTTTTCAATTTCACAGTTAGACTATCCCTACTCCTTGACATCCAAGAACTACTTATTTTTTATTGATCTTTGAACAGAAGTTAACTAAAAATTATTGCTGAACTAAATTATTCGTTTACCAATATTATTACTCTTGTAGTCTATACCCGGCCACCCGGGTGGCCATTTAAAAAAAACACTGAATATGCTATTTGTATAACATTTTATTGTTTAAATCAACATTTCATCACAGAAAAAATCAAAAATTATCACATAAATAATTCAGTTGGTTATTAAAAATATGTTTACAAAATAAGAAATTCAATTTGGTAAAAATTTACAAAAAAAATTAAAACTATTAACACTTAGAACACTTTATTTGAGTGTTCGTATGTTCTACACATACTGGTCATCTACAGATACTACAGGATTTCCGTGAATTTCGTCGTTTTTTGGGATCGGAAGACAAACAAATCCAGCATTTGCCAACTTGAGGAATTCGGCCATCGTTGTTGCGTAACACATTAGGTACTCCAGACGTTGTCAATTCCTGGTTTATTGGTACATAGAGCGGTTTGCCAAGTATGCATTCTATCCCTGAACGTGAATTAAAATTTCTATATACATTTGGTATGGTTGATCGATCTGACACATGCGGTAGAGCTAATTGAAGCACAAGATCTTTCAAGAATTCTCGACGATTGTGTGTTTTGTTTGATCTAGCCGGGTTATTTTCTATGTAAATTTTGTAAGCCGCGACGCAAGCTACATCAATTATATTGTAAAAAAATGCTACAGGCCATCTTTTCGTCCTTCGTTTGGTTGTATAATGGGTGACCAGTTTGTCCATATTATCTACTCCACCTTTTTTTCCATTGTAATAATGAATGATTTCCGGTTTTTTTTTGTCTCCAATTACTGAATCCGTATAATGCTGCGTAGATAATAATAATACACTCTTATTTTTTTTGGGGACATACGAACAAAGTGTAATATTATCAACGCTGAATCCAAAAATTGACGAATAAATTTCCCGAGATCTGGACGGCAACATTTCTTTTGGAACATAGGGTTTATTTTTTTTTAATGTCCCGACTATTGATAAGTCCCAAGAGATCAATAAACGAGCAAGCGGCAATGTTGTAAAAAAATTGTCAGTTACTATATTTCTCCCAGACCCTTTGAAACGGGCGCATAGGTCCTTGACAACCCGCTCTCCTTGATTGATTTCCCTGCCTGATGGTTGCTTACCCGTATATTTCTGCCCCGTTATTGGGTAAGAGTTAGCAGCATCGCAAACCCACCATACTTTGATCCCATATTTTGCCGGTTTGGACGGCATATACTGGATGAATCTTGTTCGTCCTACACAAAAAATTTTTTTTTATACTGAATACTGAATACTGAATACTGAATACAGAATACAGAATACAGAATACAGAATACAGAATACAGAATACAGAATACTGAATACAGAATACTGAATACTGAATACTGAATACTGAATACAGAATACTGAATACTGAATACAGAATACAGAATACTGAATACTGAATACTGAATACTGAATACAGAATACAGAATACTCAATACTGAATACTGAATACTGAATACAGAATACAGAATACAGAATACAGAATACTGAATACTGAATACTGAATACAGAATATTGAATACTGAATACTGAATACTGAATACTGAATACAGAATACTGAATACTGAAACTGAATACTGAATACTGAATACTGAATACTGAATACTGAATACTGAATACAGAATACAGAATACAGAATACAGAATACTGAATACTGAATACTGAATACTGAATACTGAATACAGAATACAGAATACAGAATACAGAATACAGAATACTGAATACTGAATACTGAATACTGAATACTGAATACAGAATACAGAATACTCAATACTGAATACTGAATACTGAATACAGAATACAGAATACAGAATACAGAATACTGAATACAGAATACAGAATACTGAATACTGAATACTGAATACTGAATACTGAATACAGAATACAGAATACTGAATACTGAATACAGAATACAGAATACAGAATACTGAATACTGAATACTGAATACTGAATACTGAATACTGAATACTGAATACTGAATACTGAATACTGAATACAGAATACAGAATCCCAAGTATAACAAAATGGAACTGAATTTGACAGTTCCAACAAATGTTCTATTTTTCTCCATGAGCAATGGAAGTGATGGAAATGGTTTATTTTTATTTAGTCGTAGTAGTATGTGTGCGACTCCATTTCTATGTCCCTCGTACATACGAGGGTGATCAACGCTATTTTCATTGTTATTTTTGGCAAGTGAATTTAATTATTTTTGCTTTTGAGCTTTTTTGTGGTAATGTAATTTAAATTTTTTGTAAGTAAATAAATAATATCTATATGGTGTAAAATTTTTAATACTCATTTAATACTCTTAATTATAATTGAATAATTAAATAAATCATCAAGCACAGTCCATCAGCCCAACAGTTCACATTGAAAGGTCGTCAAGAGGATTTATCAGCCAACAGTTTTAATGTTATTATTTATTTTTAATTTTATTAAATGGTTAACAGATTTTTAGCAACTACCAAATACACAACTGATCATGTTAATTATATTCTTAATTTTAGAATGTGTTACATCAAAATTCAACCAAATAGCAAAAGATGACTTCCACAACGTAAATGATTAGATAGCAAAAAACAAGAAAATGTTCCTCCCAAGTACTTCTTTAAATATACATATGCATTTTTATCAAATTCATACAAAAAACGATTCTTTTATTTAACACGGAAAATATTGAAATAAGTATATTTTTCAATCTAACCTCAAATTACTGATTCCCGCCAAATTCTATTTTGAATACATACATACATACAATCAAACATATTTAGTTCCATTAGTTTAGGGTTTTTGTTCCACTGTTCAAAGGAAATCTTATAATAAAATGGAGCTCAAATGTCGTTCTCAGTTCCAAAAAAAGTTCCAGAAAAACAAGAATATATTTGAAGTAGTAACACTTGGGATATAGAATACAGAATACTGAATACTGAATACAGAATACAGAATACAGAATACTGAATACAGAATACAGAATACAGAATACAGAATACTGAATACTGAATACTGAATACAGAATACAGAATACAGAATACTGAATACAGAATACTGAATACTGAATACAGAATACAGAATACAGAATACAGAATACTGAATACTGAATACAGAATACAGAATACAGAATACAGAATACAGAATACTGAATACAGAATACAGAATACTGAATACAGAATACTGAATACTGAATACTGAATACAGAATACTGAATACTGAATACTGAATACTGAATACAGAATACTGAATACTGAATACAGAATACTGAATACTGAATACTGAATACAGAATACTGAATACTGAATACTGAATACAGAATACAGAATACAGAATACAGAATACTGAATACTGAATACTGAATACAGAATACAGAATACAGAATACTGAATACAGAATACTGAATACTGAATACTGAATACTGAATACTGAAATGTCAATAATTTCCAGATTTTCTGCGGTTTATCCCGATTTAGAATATTGTGTTCTGTGTATACTTCATTGGCCTTCCTGTTTGTGTGTCTAATGATTATTTCACACATGACGTCCGTAAATATACACTTGAAGGTATCTCTTACAGATAACATTTCGGTCGATCGCGATGGCCCACTTCGTTGACTCCTGAGAATATTGTGTCTCAATGTTTGCCTTTGAGGAGGATTTTGTCTCCATATCGATCCATCTTTTCCTTTTAGATAAGGCGAATTATTACAATTTGCACTTCCAGTTTCTCCTTCGTCTTCAACTTCACTATCGCTGAAAATTTCTTCATCAGACACTTCAATTTGGACTTCATGATCTTCATAAACGTCCTCTATGTCTGAATCTTCCACGTTTCTATCCGCTGCTGTAGGAAGCCACTCATCTTCTGAGCCGTCGTCAACAAAATAACAAAATCAAGCACTTCTTCGTCATCGTCACATTCCTCTAATAAACGATTTAGGTATGCTTGTTGATCTTCATACGACAAACTAGGGCAAAAATGTGTATATAAATGTAAAAAAACCGAACGGATCATCCAAATAATAAATCTTACCGTCTAAACTCAGCATTTGAAATGTCTCTGTGGTCCGCCATTTTATCACTCACATATATATTTATTTACAAAAAAAATCACTTCCGCAATCAACCTTTCCATTTGAATACCACACCTACTCTAATTTCCTCAGCTCACCTAAACGATTCTTTTCTGTTTTGTTTTACTAGCATTAACCGGGGATTCCCCATTATTTATTTATTTTTTTTGTTTTATAACGTTTAGAATAGTATATTAAAATAAATAAAGGCAATAATACACTGGCAAATACAAAAATTTTCGATATTAACAAGAAAATACATGTGGCCACCCGGGTGGGTCGGGTATAGAATAGTGTATAATTTTTTGGGTATAGACACAACGGTTAAATAAGAAAACTATTGTTTAATATATATTTAACTCAATGTGTCCAAAGATTTTATAGAATAGCATGTTTAAATTGTTTATTTGCTCCAACACAGATTTTCATCTAAACGGAGCTTTACTTTGTTCAACTATAATATGTTAATTAGTTTATAATTTGTTTGTATTATTATTAAGTTATAAGTTGAAATAAAGAAATAAATAAATAAAAAAATAAAAAAAAATTTTCAAACATTAATCTAAGCAAATACGGCGTATCTACAATTTAGTAAGCTTAGAAGCCGTAATTCAATAAATGGCTAATTCACTTTAGACATTCCCAATAGTTGTCTAAACTAATCATAAGCAATAATATCGTAAATCAGAAATACTTAACAATAATAGTGGTAACTTTTCCATCCTGTGAGATGCGCCTATCTCCATAAGAAAAACATAGCTACCGCTCAAATCTGGATTAATTTCAGCAATATTTAAATAGTACTACCAAGCAATACAGCGGTAACTTTTCTGAGCGAAGAGAATTTGTGCTTATATGTGCCGGTTTTGCTTAGTAAAACCTAGATACGGCTCTATTCGGTTTTATTTTCAACTTTATTTTAACGGAAACACTAAACTATAAATTATTTACCTTTATTTGAGCTATAAGATGAACCCTTTTCGCTAAGCAAATCAAGTCGTCTCGACTAAGTATTAATTTCTCATGTAATTGACTTTCTCATATAAAGTACCGTTATATTTTTGCTTGTTTAGACGATAATTATAATGTGCAGCAGGCTGGCTCAGTTTCGATATAATTTCGTATAATTCGGCTGTTGATTTTGTATGTGCATAGTAAATTTACCGTGAAAGTGAACAATTTATTGCGTAATATTATGAATAAATTATGTTAAGTGTTTAGTTTTTCCGGTTTGAAAGAAAAGCAATTGCATTTTACTTGTTACAAACTTAAGAAACGTCTTTCTTTTAAAGATCAATTTTATTTTATTCTCAGATTCAGGAAACATGTTTCAAAGGAGTACACAAATGATAATGATACTGGCGAAAAAAGAAAAAAACAAATTACAAAGAGAAAAATTTCGAATAGAAACAAAATTGAAAATCAACATTGAATCCATTGACCCTGAATTTTTTCCAACCGACGATGAATCAGATGACGACCCAGACGTGCAATATCAAAAGGAGCAAACGATTGAATCATCGACAGCAAAAAATTACAAAAGGAGATAATACCTATTAAAGAATCAGCTGATGTCTTGCGTATAAAGGAAACTCTTCACCAATTGAATTGGCATCGGTACCAATTGAATTGGTATCGGTACTAATTGACACAATGAAAGAAACTTTGACAAATGATAATCAACCAATTGTTATAGAAGTGCCAAACACACAGCTTTTTGAAAATGTCTCTGATATAAGGCGAATTGATATCAATATCATCATCAATAATGTACCATGAACTCAATACGATACCAATGGCACCTCTAAACAGAAACCCACCTTTTGACCAGAATCTATTAAATGTTTCCAGCTTTAGTTTCTCCAATTATGATTCGGAAAATAAGGAAGATTTTACCGAGTTAAATACAACCGAAGAGTTTGCAACTTTTAAAACTAACGAGGTAATAGAGAGAGACAATTGTTTAAATGTAGATACCAATGAGGAAACAAGTATCAAGATGACCGAAAATGATATATTGCGGGGTTGGATCATTTAGGGGAATTGGAAGCAAACGAGTTAATGGCGTTGGAGAAAAACTTGAATTCGAATAATATCGAAAAAGCAGCAATAGATTATACCGAAACGGGGACAGTAAGGAAAAGGAAGAACTATGATACATCAGTGAAAGAAAGAAATTCGAAAAAAAAAACTAAAACAAACAGTAAAACATCCACTTAAACCTTCGTTTGCATGCAAAAAGAAGTGTCTGCAAAATGTATGTGAAGACCGTCGTAAGGCGTTAAACGAGTCATTCTGGAAGTTAAATGGTTCGGATAGGAAATCGTTCATGTTACATCACACATCATCTCAACCAGTGAAACAAAGAACAGTAAGAGAATCATTAGATCAACCGTACCGCAGGCAAAAATCTTTTCCTATACTTTAAAGCTTTTGCAAACTGCTTTAAAAAGTTATAGGAACTCGATTGAAGCTCCAAAAGATTACAGAGGGAAAAATTCCGCTCATAATAAAATTGATGATACACCTATCAAACAGCACATATTAGGATTTAATCCTGCCTGTATTTGCCAAGCGATCTATCAGTTAAGACATTGCACGAACATTTTATAAAGAACAACCAAGATTTAGCCTGCTCATATGAGAAGTATCATAAAGTCGTTCGTGATTTAAATATATCGTTTGCTAACCTGTGCCATGAGGAATGTGAGAAGTGCGAAGAATTTCATAAAGTCGTTCGTGATTTAAATATATCGTTTGCTAACCTGTGCCATGAGGAATGTGAGAAGTGCGAAGAATTTAAATTGCACGATGAAAACCATAACGAAGAAAGTCTGAAAGATGATTGCGCTTGTTGTATAGAGTGGAAAAAACATATTGACAGAGGCAACGAATCCAGAAAACAATATAAGCAAGATGCTGATCTTATTGAACATGGTACCGTAATTTATTCAGCAGATTTACAGAAAGTTACTATGCTACCACGAATGGACATGTTCAAAACAGCAATTTTTGTAAATAGGCTTGTCGTGTATAATGAAACATTTGCTCCGGTTGGGAAAAAATATATTGATCTGAAGATTATTCCAGTATTGTGGCATGAAGCGTTATCTGGACGCACGAAGAATGAACTTATAAGTTCATATTATAAATTTTTCAAATATCACAGAGATGTTAAAAAAATAATATTATGGGGAGATAATTGCTCAGCTCAAAATAAAAACTGGGCGTTTTTCTCGTTTCTTATTTATCTGGTTAACAATGGCGAAATATCAGCTGAAACGATAACTATAAAATATTTTAAGACAGGCCTTAACTTTTATATCGGCTGACTCATTTCATCATCAAGTTGAGCTGTCGATGAAAAGATGTAAAAACAAATTGTATCATTTCGAAGATTTTAGTCAAGCAGTTAGCAGTGCTGCAAAACACGTAGAAGTGAAATAAATGCTGCTTGAAGATTTTTATGAATAGCCTGACTATACCCCTCAATATAAATTGAAAAAAATAACTCCACGTCCATATACATAAATGATATAGTGCAAGTGGCGGTATAAAGAGGAAGTTATGATTTTGATTATAAATTTTGACTCAAATAATTTTTTTTTAGTTATATTTTATAGTTTTGTTGATCAAAACCAATGAAGGTTTTTTTTTAGTTCTAGCTAAAAAATGTTGAATTTTTTAAATTTTGTAATTATGTTAACAATTTAGTATTATAATAAAACTTAATATTAAATAAAATAATTGATTTTATATTTAGTTTTGTATGTATACATTTTATGAATTTAAAGTTTCCTTTATTTTCTTATGGACATTTTTCTACAGTGCATTTGGCAGAAAAGACGGTATCTCAGAATAAAAAAAGGAAGGCACTAAGTGAAAATTCAGTATCTCAAATAACTTCTAAATTACAATAATTTTTAATTTAATTCTTTTATAGTCAAATGAAGTCAAAAAAATCTTAAATAATTGCAAATTAAATGTTTTATATAGACATAATTTTATAACTATGTAAATTTGATTTTTACAACATTGTCATTTTCTCTGAATTAGTTCAAGCTGAGATACCGCTTTTTAAATAAGCCCGGCAGAATAGTCTTGTAATATTTATAAATAATTAGCAATATAAAATATAAAAAACTTGTATGGATCAACAAAACTAAGAACTGGAACGTTCACAATATAATTGAAACATTTGGGTTTTCGTCACAAATCGTGCGGCAATTGACAAATCGTTGTGCAATGAAATTGCAACACGATTTGAGCAAAAGCATCCTTTTCTTATATAATTTAAATTCAAAAATCATCATCGAAAGTGTAGGTTACTGCACTATCGTAGAAAAACAATATTAAAAGTACTTTTGCATGCAATTGAAGCTTTCGACTGAGCTTTTTGGTTTAAAATCAGGCAGAAAAGGATGCTTTACATGAAATCGTGAGGGAGTGTTAAGACGTTGTCAAGGAACGTTGTGCCTAGTGGTTAATTAAGGAAATTTCGAGCTCTAGGTCCTCTCTTTCTTTTCCGAAAGCACAATTTTCTTTTTATACACAAAGTATAAAAAGTAGGGTTTTCTTTTTTTCTTATATCCAAAACGTCTGTTTTCTTCCATGATTCAAACCTCTGCTTTTCCACATTGTTGTCTTCGTAGACTCATCTCTCTCATAGCGACATGAGAGTAAAAAAATGCCCGCCTTGAAAATTGATGATTCCTATTGGTATATAAAATATTATAATGCAAAATGGCGTTGCATTGATTTCGGTGACACCAACCAATTAAAATCTATTAAATGTGATCGTGTGATTTTTTTTATTTTAAATTTCTCGTAGTATATTCTCGAATACATAACAATAACAAGAAAAATTTACGTTTTCAACTTTTCAAATGCCCACCTTGAAAATTGATGATTCCTATTGGTATGTAAAATATTATGTGACTCTAAAAAACAAAAGCTACCCCACTAATGGAACACTAAATGACTATCTAAGTTTTGTAGAAATTGCGGAAGATACACCGGATGCTGGCGAGGTTCATTGTATTATGACGGTAGGAGGGACGGACAAATGTTATCAGACCCCAAGCGCGACGATTATAGTAAATACCTTTGTTGAGTACTTGAAAATCATGAGATCGGTAGGTACACATAATACAGAGAATCGTTCACATTCGGCGCTTACCTGGAACTAATAGCGCTCCCTTTGAGACGCGTTATATTGGTGGATGCAGACATTTTCGTAGGCGAAGAAGGCTTCGACGAAGAGCACAACGAGGCATCGTTATTAGTTTAGTTGTTTAACGTAAGGGGATTTTCATATTCTTTCGGAATTTTGTACCCTGCGGTTTTTTTATCCTCGGGATTTTGTACCCTCGGGATTTTGTACCTTCGGGATTTTGGATCCTCGGGATTTAGTATCCTCGGGATTTTGTATCCTTGGGATTTTGTATCCTCGGGATTTTTTGAAACCCTCGGGATTTTCTCGGGATTCTTGGGATTTTGTCTCTCTTCCAAATTTTATAAAACAAATCTTTTTGGATTGTATTGGCATTGTTAACAGTTTTATTATCTTGACAGCATCAAAAAATAATATTGAAAAGATCTTGTTACAAAAAAAAAAAAAAAAAATATGATGTTCTTATGGAATTAAAAAATAAACAAGAGAAGTGCTAGAAATCATCTAAAGCTTTCAAAATAAATATTTCTGGATATTATAACCAATTGTAACGAATTTAGTTTTTATTCATTTTTATTTGTTTTGTTTATTTAATCGTCGGTGCTACATCTGTTATAAAGTAATGGAACTATAATGTATATAAATTTTTTTTGTATGAGTGGTAACACTCTTTTTGAGTTAGTTGCAGAAGTTCGCCGCGAGTAGGGTATTACTTTTTTGAGCAGAAGAAGTGAATGGAATGTAAAAGTCGCCGTGAGAATAAAAAAAGGGGATTTATAAAAGTGATCCGACATAATCGTGTTTTATTTAAAGAATCGTTTCAAATTAATCGATTACAAATCAGAAGTGGGATTGTGGACATCATCGCCTAATGGTTAATTAAGAAATTATCGTCGAGAAATAATTATTTAAAAATAAAAAATACTTTAAAAGTTTTCACCACTTATTTTTGGGCACGGGTAAACAATTTATGAAATTTATCAAACATATATTATATGAAGAAAACATAATAATCTTCGAACAAAGCTAAAATGGATCATCAGTATTATATACCAAATTTCCAACATAACCTAAATCTTCGGTATTTTCCGGATTTTAACAATCATAATATTTACGATACTTCAACACCGCATCACCATCCAGTTAATATAAATACTGAGGATGTTCCTTATTGTGTGCCAACTTTATCGAACAATATGGATTACCAACATATGAATCGTGTGGGTAGATCAGCAACACAGTCGAGCTCATTCAATCGGAGTCGATGCAGCGAACGATCTTCAGTTTTCCATCGCGCGATTTTTCGGAAATGTTAACAGACTTTAATCCGTCGGATTCGGAGTATATTACTGCTCGTAGATGGATTAATATAATATAAAATCTTAGAGATGTTTATAAATTAAATGATTTAATTATTTTATATGCTGCTATACGTAAGCTAAAGGGTGTCGCTAATTTATGGCACCAATCTGTATCTAACAATATCCGTGATTGGGGACAATTTAGATGTGATTTTATTAGTGAATTTGACAGAAGTCGTGATATAGCCGATGTGCATTTTGCATTAGCAAATCGAAAGAAAAAGATATCAGAAACTTTTACAGAGTATATATGTGTATAACGTTAGGAAAATTGCCAGTGAAATTGATCTTGACGATCAAACTATTATTAGGTATGTAATCTCAGGACTAAGTGATAGTGACGATAAAATTAAACAAGCTTTAGCTATTCAAAACATTCAATTGGTCTCGGAACTGTTGAATAGATTAAAAACTTATTAAAATATATTAGGCAACAAAAAACTAAATAAAGAATATCCGAATAAAGAAAATTTTAAAAATAATCGGGCTCGTCAATGTTATACTATATATTGATAGTGCCTAATAGTGATCAACAAGAGCAATTAATGATTGGACGTAGTGCGTTGGATCAGGATGGCATCGTCGTTGTAAAATTAAATAATATTTTGAAAATTTTTAAGACTGACACTTATGGAAAATTGATTATTAACAACGTAAATGGTAAATTGAGTGTAGATATTAAAAACAATGACGTTAGCAGTGAAAATAGTTCCTTCGTTGAAAATTAAAAAGAAGTGTTAAATATTAATGTCTACTTTAATGATTTTAATGAGAATTTTGGATTTACTGACAAGTTTGTAAATAGTTTGGATAAATTAGATTTTTGTGGGAAAAGAAAACAAAAATTACAACAAGTTCTAATGATTATGAAGAATAATTTCGAAAATATTAATGTTGAATTAATGGAGAAATGTATTAATTAAAATATCGACGAAAATATTAGAAATCAATTTGTTGATTTAATAGCAGAATTTAGAGATAATAAGGTATCAATTAAAATCAGATTAAATGATTTTGAACCTGTATCTTATCATCCATATAGATTGTCACCTTCGCAAAGAGAAAATGTAAAGTATCATATCAATGAATTATTACAGCAAGGTATTGTAGCGGGTAGTTTCTTCCATTACAAGAAACACCGCACAATAAAGTCAACATCCCTCCGAGCTCTAATTTTTATCAATGGACAATTCTCCAGATAAAGAATTTTACAAAATACGTTCCAAAATTTGTAACGAACAATTCACATTTAATTGTGAATTCATTCTTTTCCTCATTACATAACGATTCTACTTTGGTATACAAACTATACAAAGTACATTGCATACACAAACATACAACATAACTTGTATATACAAAATTTCTTATGCAAAATATAATTGAAAAATTATATTTTTGTGATACACAATCATTTTGTTAGCATGACCTCCAAATCACCTCATTTGGAATTGCATTAAAATCGCATCGATTTTAACAAAACAAAATTGATAAAATCATACGAAGACAATAGGTATAATGTTTTTTGTCAACAGCCTGCGTCATAACTTTAACATCATCAATAGCACGATGGCCCGAACAAAGAAAAACTGGTTACCGAATTTAGGTTCGGCGTTTATCAAAAAGCACACGAGGAAGAGAACAAACCCAATATTCATTCTATTCAATTTTGGGATTTAGCAGCAGCAGCAGCAGAGCAACAACCAACACAAGATAACAATAAAAATTAACGTTGTTAAAGAAAATTTATAAAATAAAATAATTAACAAAAAGTTTAGTTTTTATTTATTAAATTAATCAACTTTTACATCCAAACCAACGTTATAGTATTATAAAACAATCGGACTCTGATTATGCCTCACCTATTGTAGTAGTAAAGAAAAAGGATGGAGAAGATCGAATTTGTGTAGATTGTCGGCAATTAAATAAGAAGACTAGAAAAAATCGATATCCAATTCCGCACATCGAAGACTGCTTGCAAAAATTAGAAGGAGCTAAATATTATACTGTAGTTGATCTGGCTAGTGGGTACTACCAAATACCTGTTGATGAAGATAGTAAGAAATATACATCGCTCGTCACTACCGATGGACAATACCAATTTGAGCGAATGCCGTTTGGGCTTGCCAATGCCCCGGCCGTTTTCCAATGTTTTGCTAGTAAACTGGCATCTGAAGTTAGTGAGAATATAGTTGCTTATATTGACGACATGATTCTACCTAGAAGATTTTTAAATAAATTAAGGGAATATGGAGTTACATTAAAATTATCAAAGTGCAGATTTATGGTTGAAAAAGTGGATTTCCTTGGACATGAAAGCAATAGAAATGGAATTAGACCAGGCATGGATAAAATTAAATGTGTAAACAATTTTCCTACGCCTACTAATGTGCACCAAATTCGACAATTCATTGGCCTAGCCGCGTATTTTAGGAAATTTGTTGAAAACTGAGGTGTTTAAAGAATTGAAGAATAAATTATGCCAACGTGATATTCTAGTTCTTTTTAATAATAATAAATCACACGAAGTACATACGGATGCAAGTGCTATTGGATTGGGAGGAATTTTATTACAATTGGATGATGATAATGAATTTCATCCAGTGTCGTATTACAGCCGTCAAACAACTGATCTGGAGAGGAAATTTCATAGTTTTGAACTGGAAGCTCTAGCTGTGGTGGAGTCGTTGGACAGATTTCGACCATTTATATTAGGTAAAAAGTTCACAGTCATAACAGATTGTAATTCATTAAGAACTGCGTCATCAAAACGTGATATCATTCTACGTATAGGAAGATGGTGGCTCAGATTACAAGAGTATGAGTTTGAGATAAGACATAAAAGTGGAAGTCAGATGTGTCATGTAGACGCTTTATCGCGAAATCCAGTTGACCCATAAGAAATATTGAACCTGTTACGTTAGATGTCATGTACATTGAAAGTGTAGATCAATCATGGGTAGAAATGTTACAAGAAAATGACCTTGATATAAAGAAAATTAAAACAAATACATACAGCCAATCCTGCGAATGAGGAATTTGAAATTAAAGGTGGCCGATTGTATCGACGAGTGAACGGGGAATTGCTAGGGTAATCCGGTCATGTCACGATGAAATGGGTCATTTCAGTATAGATAAAACTCTAACTGCTTTACGGGAAGTTTATTGGTGGCCTCGAATGCGACAATTCGTAAAAAAGTATATTGCAACGTGTTATGAATGTTTATTTCATAAGAAATATCATCGAAAAAATCTCCACTCCATGCCATACATGGCATTTGGACCATTTAGGACGCTTTGTAAGAAGTTAGAAAGGAAACTGTTATATATTTGTAATTGTTGACGCGTATACAAAGTACGTGTATCCCAGAGCTGTAAAAATACAAAATCACAGTTCGTCATCAAAGCTGTCACCGAATTAACATTACATTTCGGTATGGGATCGACCTTGGTTGACCGAAACTTCGAATCGTTCTGCAATGATCATAATGTACTGCATATTAAGAATGCAACGGCTACACCAAGGGCTAATGGACCGGTGGAGAGGTATAATAGGACTATTCTTCATGCTCTACGTACAATATCAGATGACAAAAACGATAAATGGGATGAGAAATTGAAGGCAATACAGTGGGCTATGAATAGTTTCCCACATTCAGTTACGCAAGTATCGCCGCAACAATTAATATTTGGGTTCTTGCCCAAACCAATTTCCAAGGATAAATTAAAATTGGTTCTGGTTGACGAGCGTCTTGATAATACACAGTTTGATACCGAATTAAGAAGAAATCTACGAGGAGAAGCATCGGAAAGAATTAAAATAAATCAAGACAAACAAAGGGAAAGATTCAAAATAAAGTTCAAAGCACCAGACAAGTATAACATTGGAGATAAAGTAGTTGTTTTTAGAAAACCTCCTGCTACGGATGATAGCCGTAAACTAGTAAGACGTTTTAGAGGACCATACACCGTAACACAGGTGTTATATGCCGATAGGTGTAGAGTTGAAGAGAATGGTTCAGTGGACGGTAGAATACGCTTCAAGGGAACCGTTCCAGCTGATCATATGCGTTTAGTTATATCACCGGAGTATGAATTCGGAGAAACATCGTCGGAGTTAGAAGATGATGATTGAGGCCTACCATGAAGTCAGAATAGCTGAATGTAACGAATTTAATTTTTATTCATTTTTATTTATTTTGTTTATTTAATCGTCGGTGCTACATCTGTTATAAAGTAATGAGTGGTAACACTCTTTTTGAGTTAGTTGCAGATGTTCACCGTGAGTAGAGAAGAGTATTACTTTTTTTTGAGAAGAAGAAGTGAATGGAATATAAAAGTCGTCGTGAGAATAAAAAAAGGGAATTTATAAAAGTGATCCGACATAATCGTGTTTTATTTAAAGCATCGTTTCAAATTAATCGATTACACAATTATATTTACTTTAAGCAAAGAGTATAGAATACCAAGAGCGCCGAAACCGAATACACAATTTACAGCATCAAGAAATGATCATTTTCTGTTTTTTCTGTTGTGCCTTAAATTTCCTATTCGTTCATTGTTTAATTTCTAAAATTGGATAAACATGACCAGAGTCATACAGCCTGTGCAACTCATTGCATAACCCAAATTTTATATGAAAAATTTCGTTCAGTTTCGTTGCTCTTGATATTACGATCTCTTTGCTTTAAGATTGCTTTTAGATATTTTCCTGTTAGACAGAAGAGTTTTTTTTACTAAAAAAATGGAAATTGCAGACATGTTCAGAAGATTTAAGATGTCAATGTATGTCTGTAGCTAAAATCTTATATATAGTTAGTAAACAATACATTTCGGAAAACCTCTAAATTGTTTTGATTTGCGAAGTACATACATATGTGTATATACAATTATGATCAATGTGCCAACAAAAATAAAATGGAGGTGTGGCCAACACACGACTTTCTTTTACGAACAAAAAATTTTGAGAAATTGTAAACTTTTTTTAAAATTTTTTATTTAGTGTTTTGTAAACCTTATACTTTTTAAGATATTTGCAACATAACTTTTCTGGACCAAGAGAGTGGCCACTTCCGATTAGCCGATTTGAAGTGTAATTCACTGGACCTCCCAATTTATCAAGAAAGCTTAAATCTAAAGTTTCAGTTCGATTGGTTAAACCAGCTGGGCTACAGGGAGGACAAATACTGACAGACAGACACCATTTCGAAACCCACTTTTTCGGACTCAGGAGACCTCAAACCAGATGAATCACTAAAAATCTGAAGGTTAAAAATTTTCATGATTACTATACTTTATTTTACTAGAGTAAAAGAAAGTAATATATTGGACTATAGTCTAAGTTTACCGGGCAAGAAATTAAGGAATACGTCATCCAAAGAAGAAATCGTCACAGATGCCATTTCAAAGCTTAACGGCATTAACCCTAATCAGCATGGGTTGAGTCTCGCAGGCTTGACAATTGAGTTCTATGTATTCCAATACGAATTATTTAAGACCTCGACTCACCTAAGAATATTTTTCTAATCGTACCGATTGTAGACCTAACCGGCTCATTTTCAAAAAACAAACATAAATGTATGTGTTGATGAGTCTCTAAGACTCAATAGGTAATTTCAATATAAATGAAGGCAATATTATCATCTTTCATCAGTTTAAACATCTGTGTTCAGAATTTTAATCTTTTTACTGATTACTGGTAGAATAGAAACTCAATGTAAAGGTGTATTTATATCATCTTATGCATTTTGATTAAATACTCCAACAATGCAAATGAAAATTGTACAACAATAACAAAATGATCAATATTAAAGATTTCACCATTCAGAAGAATGGTCAGTCAGAAGAAGAGATTAAGAAATTTACGTACTATTGATGCGCGGATGTAGTAATTTCGAGAAAGATTTTTTTCCACTACTAAATATCATCTAAACTCGACAAATATGAAATGAAAATTTGGTAGATTTGCAAAAATTCAACAACCAATCCGAGGACTCCTTGGTTTTGGAAATGAGCGATCTCAAAGGTACGGGAAAGAGGAGCGGTGTACCTCATACTACAACAGTCATTGCAACGTTACATTCGAGTAGCTTTAATAATTTCGAGTTGGTACAGATAGTGCTGAATATAGGATTTCATTTGTTTTAGTAAATTCTGACAAATCAGAAGGTCTAGACGATTTAATTCCCAAGCGTGAAACCTTGCTCAAGAACAAAATCGAGCCGCAAGTTTATATCGTCAATGACCCCAATACTGATTTTCAAATCCACAATAAATTAAATATTATTTTATGCTACAATAGGGAAAGTTAAAAGATGGTTGATACTCTCCTACCTCTGGCGTTACTTTATAAAATGTTTGTGAGAGTGTAGCCGAACGATAGAGCAAAACGATAAATGACGATTAGCGTTTCTTGTAAATTTAGAACAGGACTTGGATATAGGAAGTAGAAATAGACAAATACAGAATGCACCTACTGGGTTGGCCAAGCATACAGTGGTAAATTTTGTAGAAATATTATGTGACGATATCTTTAAGATATATAAAAAGCTTAAGTGTCACATTTAAATTTCAGCACTTGGGGAGGTTCATAAACTATGTAACTACCAAATTGAATTTTATTTTTGTTATTGCAGTAAATTTTAAAAATTACATATGAGTCCGAGACGCTCATCGCATGTCTTTACGTAAGTAATATGACCCATGCTGATTGGGTTTAATCAATAAAGTTAATTCATTCTTGCATTTAAATTTTTAAAACATTTTATACAATGGCAGCCTTACTAGTTGATATCAGTTAGGGTTACTGTAGCCAATATAATTATTCCAGCACAGATTTACTGTAAAGTAATACTGGCAAATCCTAAGAGTCAGACCAAATTCTAAGATAAGAAAATTTGTAAAGGTTTATACAATATTAAGGCATGCTCTGATCCGAGCAGCCGTATCCATAAAATCCTTTTATGGCACTGCCGGATTTGAATAAGGTAATTTGGTGAATTGAACCTACATATATCCAAAATTAAAATTATGCGTCAGCCTTGACACATTAACTGTAGATTCTTAAAAATTTGAAATATTGGCATACACATGTTCTATAAACCAAAAAGAAATATTTTGGCACAATGCACTCACCTATGTAAATATTTACTCGTCAATCTAAATAGCTAAATATATAAAGATGTTTTGATTTATTGTTTGGATCACTTTTCACCTGAATAATTTTTAACTTGATAATTTTTTTTTGTTGTTTTATCTAATTTTCACTACGTATTAAAAAAACATTATTCAGCACCACACAAAAAAAAACTCATTCCACCAAAAAAAAAAAATAAAAAATTAATTAATTTTTACGCAACACGCATGTAATTAATTTATGAAGAAAAATTAAACTTTTCTTGCTTTATGAATTATATGATCATTAAATCAAGAACGTATGTATATAATGTATACAAAGTACATACATAAGTAAGTAAAAAAAAAAGACATAGAAGACTGGTAATCAGTTAAAATAATTTCCCGGTTTAACACAAAAATTATCACAAAATTATAACTTAATTATTCAATTTTTTTTTTTTGCTTAATTTTCCCGACAACAGCAAAATTATAACAAAAATGAAAACAATTTAAACAATTTTCCATCAGTTTTCTTTTTGTAACTGTTACACACCAAAAAAAAAACCACTTTCAAAATTTATTTTTAATTTCCGAAATATTTAATTTATTTAATTTTTAGTACCACTTTTTTTTTTTTCTATATATAAATTTTCACCATAAATAATAAAACACAACATAAATATCAAATTAACTAATTTTCTATTATTTTTCACGCGTAATAATTTTAATAATCATGGAAATTTAGAATAAAAAAAAAAATTACACCAACAAATTTAACAAAGTAAATTGAAAAACGCGTTTTCAACATTTGCGGAATTTGTTGAAAGAATTATTTTTTAACTACACAAGACACATACAAACACAGAAAAAAAATTCTTCTTCTTCTTTTTATAATTCTTATTATATTACAAAATATTTCTAAATTAAATATTTATATTTGGTTGAACAATTGTTTTTCCCGTTTTTCTTTTGTTATTCTATTTATTTAAACGAGAGAATTTTTGATAAATTTTCAGAAACTCACAAAAAAAAAAAAAAAAATTATCAAAATTAAATTAAATTATTGATTTTCAAAAGAACTTAATTTATTTAATAGTTTTTGGATTTCTTTTTATTTTTGAAAATTCTTAATTTATTTTCAATTTTCGATTTTCAATTTAATTTTTCGAAATAAAATAGTTTTGCAAACGATTGGGTATAGAAAACTTAATTAGAAAAAAAAAAAAAGAAAAGTGAAATGCCAAAATGATTGTAAAACGAACGATTAAAAAACAAAAAAAAAATTTAACAGGCATGACAAGAATAAAATGACAATGGGTGATAAAATCATGTCGTTCGTGTTATTATGTGTAAAGTGGCGATGTTTACGCATAGACTTTAGTATATGTATGAATTAAACATTTTGATTGATTAACTACACAATTGGTACACACATTTACATATAGACATGTTTCTTGGGTTATTATTACTGTTCTACTGTAAATATTAGAACTCACTGATTGTGTATTTATATGTAATGAGACAGGGTTGGATTTTGCATTTCAATTACATATTTACGATTGTTTATTTTGCTTAGATATTTTAACTAAGGGGAAAATTTACCATCAGGTAAGCTCCTTACCCCAGGTTTATTTTCGTTTATTTTGACTTTGTTTGTACAATATTTTTAAATGCTTTGAATGACGTTATTTTTGAACCTTTCTGCTGTAACCGACCAATCATCTGACTGCACGTTTTTTTTTAATTGGGTATACTCACCGGCTGGAGGGTCTTTGTCACATAATCCTACTAATCGTACAAACCATTCGTGCAAAATATAACACTTAAACGCAATATATAAGGAGTACCGTTCAACACTCATCATCACCAAATAAAAAGAGATGATCATTAAACTAAACTTTCATTTTCCGAAATTCCCAGAAACAATTGCACAATTATTAGAGATCAACGTAATCTTTCATAAGGAAAACCTCCGAAATGTCATTTAGTTTCACAAAAAAATTTAATTAATAAAAAAAAACTCACCACGACAACGTTGTTGTAGGTCGTTGATATTGCTGGCTGGTGATTTATTAAATATCGACGTGCGATCAACAACATTGAAAAGTTTATAAAATCTAGTGGAAAAATGTAATCAGGCTTCTTTTTTAAAAAATAATCACCAAGGCGAATACCAAAATATATAATATTGCGATAAATAAATTTATTTTGTACATAATTAAAGATAGGGTGTTTCTTATTTTATTTAAAAATCAGCGACATCGAAGTAGCCCTCTTCATAAAACTTTTTTCATGGTCCTTCGAGCCGGATATCCAACAATATTTTGCGGAGAATTTAGATTTCCAGCAATTATTTTGCACACAATTACTTGAGTGGCGATATCGCGCTTTGAGATTTGGTGCCAACCGGGAGTGATTCATCACTTTATAATTGTAGGTAATTGCGATTTTTGTTATTTTTATTTTATTTTTATAAAGTGATTATTGTGAGCAAAGACTTAATTTAAGTGCGAGACTATACGTAAAACTATATAAGCTGCATTATAGTTCAGCTTCTTAATTAAATTAAAATTGTGGTTGACGTAGGTGGCAGTGACTATATACGCGGTGTGTGTTATTGGAATAGCGAGTTATTCCATACTCACTCATTATCGGCATATTAAAATAAATTCCGTGAATTATTTCGTTTAAAAATCGGTTTCTCTAGTTTTGTGGTCTGCTATAAGTTTATTTGTGTTTGTGATTCAATTGTGAGCGAAAATTTAAAATGTCTACCGCAAGAGCTTTAAAACGCATTTCAAATCATTGCAACGATATCAAAGCAACTATCACGAAATTTGATGAAGACACATGTTTGAAAGAAATTGAGACCAATATTCAATTACTCGATGAAGAATGGAAGGAGTATCGCGAACTGGAGAAAATAATTGGCGAGGAGACTAAATTCGAGGATTCACAGAACTCAGTGGAAGAGACCTTTTATAAAATTAAGAAGGTGCTACTTCGCGCAAAACGAGATCGGGAATCTGAAGCATCTAAGCATTCGCACGATTCTTCAATCAATGAGTTAATGGTGAATCAACAATCTTTTTTGCAAGAAGTTTCCATTTTGAATAAAAAGAGAAAGTGAAGTGAGACTTCCCAGGATCAACATTCCTACGTTTTCTGGGAAATATTCCGAGTTCCCAACTTTCAAAGATTTGTTTGAAGCATCGATAGACAACAATGCGAAAATTTCAAATGTGCACAAGTTTCAATACCTAAAGGGCCTGTTGATTGGTGAAGCTGCCCCATTGGTTCGTCACATTTCCATAACGGAAGCAAATTACGTGGAAGCATGGGAGAAAATTAAAGAAAGGTACGATAAGAAGAAATTGGTGATTTCTACCCTCATTAATCAGTTCGTGGATCAGCAAACAATCACAAAGCTCTCGGCGAAAGCTCTGCATCAGATGTGTGATATATCCGACGAAGTGTTCAGGGGATTAAAGGTGTAGCAGCAGAGAAAAGGGATCCGTGGTTAATTTATATTTTGATGAACAAAATGGACGCTGTTACCAAACAAGCATGGGGAACAGAAACAGCGGAAGAGGACTTTCCCTCCATGGAAAGACTTTTTAAATTTATGAACAAAAGAAGTGTTTCGTTGGACACCATCGTTTCAAAGAAATTATCAGTAACAGTGCCAGTGACCAATAACCGTGTGAAAAACTATCATTCCGTGTCTGCTAATCCTGTGTGTGTTAAATGTTCAAAAGACCATTATATAAGTAAATGTGAATAATTTCTGGCTTTGAGTGTATTCGATAGGCGCGGGTTTGTGTCCGAAAAGAAACTGTATTTTAATTGTTTATCTCCAACCCATCAAGCAGGTATTTGCAGGACAAAATACAGATGCGGCAAATGTCACAGAAAGCATCATTTGACATTGCATACAAGAGGACAAAATTTTAAGCGGCCATACAGTAAGCAATGCAAATGTGAGTACGGGTTCAAATAAGGAGGTGTTGTCGAGTTTCCTAACACTACTTCCCACTGCGATGGTCAAGGTTACTGACCGATTTGGAAACGCGCTAAAGTGCAGAGTGCTATTAGACTCGCGGTCTCAAGCGTCCTTTATCACAGAGGCATGTATGCAACAACTAATACTGCCGAGAAGAAAAGCAAACATTTCAGTAACTGGATTGATTGCGGGAAAATCATCTACCAGAGGAGCAGCTAGAAGCCCTGATAATAGCTCAACTACCAAAAAGACTTCCGAGCATTGGATTTAATTTGCGAGACTGCGACTTTTTGGGCTGTTTGGAACTAGCAGATTCACAGTACAATAGAGTTGGTCCGGTTGATATCCTAATAGAGGCTGACAGATTTTTCCATGTAATCAAAGATGGGCGAGTCGGTAATAATTCAATATTTGCACAAAATACGATATTTGGTGGGATTGTCTCTGGAATTACCGACAACAATAGTATCGAGAGTGATGAGGCAGTCCAGGTAAATATGTCTATATTAAATTTACATTTGGATGTTAGTTTAGATGAAATATTAAAGCGATTCTTTGAGCAAGAAGAACTCCCAAGTACAAGTTTGGTGTCTCCAGTAGATGTCGAGTGCGAAGAACATTATAAATTGACACACAAATGGAATGATGGAGGCAGATATATGATGGAGATTCCCTTTAAAGAATTAGCAGAACGGCTCGGTAATTCAATGCATGTGGCGAAACGAAGATTTCTTTAAGTGGAACGTGGGCTACAATCTAATCCATCGATTAACGAGCAATATACAAAAGTAATAGACGAATATATGAAGTTGGGTTATATGGAGCTTGTTAATAAAAATGATTTATCTATTGAGGAATCAAAATGTTTTTATTTGCCCCATCACGGTGTTTTCAAAGAGTCAAGTGAAACCACAAAATTGCGAGTAGTATTTGATGGTTCGTCGAAATCTTCGTCAGGTGTTTCACTAAACCAAACAATGCTAATTGGTCCAACAATTCAGCCCACCTTATGGTCTATATTGATGAAGTTCCGAAATTACAAGGTAGCATTAACAGGCGACATCGAGAAAATGTATAACCAGGTTCTAGTCGCTGAAAAAGATACGCATTTCCAACGAGTCCTATGGAGGAATGAACCATCAAGTGAGCTCAAGCATTACAAGCTAAATACTGTTACCTTTGGGTTGGCCAGTTCATCGTTTCTGGCGATTAGAACATTGCAGCAGATAGGTTACGACAATCAGCAAGATCGTGCAAGCATCGTTCAGCATATTTTAGAAAATATTTATGCAGACGATTTTATCTCCGGAGCGGATACGGTTGAAGAAGTTAAGCGACTGAAGATGGATATCACCCAAGGGTTTAACGGGAGGGTTTAATATCAGAAAATGGAAGTCGAATATACCTGATATTAAGGCCAGCGAGGATACTACTGCTGATTTATTTTCGTTTAAATTAAATCTTAGTGACAGCTCAAAAATAACAAAACGGAGCATTATATCAGAATATTCGAAAGTTTTTGATCCGCTTGGTTGGTTATCTTCGTCGATCATATTAATGAAACTAATTTTTCAAAATCTTTGCCTGTTGAAACTAGGCTGGGACGATGAATTACCGGACAAGATCACAGGCTTATATAACGAAATCCGGGGCGAGTTGAGACTTCTGGAAAATATAGAAACCAAGCGATACATTCCACAAGGCGACCAAATTGAAATTCACGGGTTTTCGGATGCGAGCGAAAAGGCGTATAGTGCAGTGGTCTATTGCAGATCGATCGGTGAAAATGGCGAAATCATAGTAAATTTAATGGCAACTAAAACAAAAGTAGCACCTATTAAGCAGATATCGTTACCCAGACTCGAGTTATGTGGCGCGCAGTTGCTAACGAAACTCTTAAGATTAGTGAAGGGAATCATGCATATAGCGTCCAGTAAAATGCTATGCGTGGACGGACTCTACTATTGTGTTGATGTGGTTATCCAGTCATTCAGGGAGATGGAAAACGTTTGTGGGGAATCGTACGTCAGAGATTCTAGACAAGATCCCTCGAAAATGTTGGAATCACGTACGATCCGAGCACAACCCAGCGGATTGCGCATCTAGAGGAATACTGTCATCAAAATTGGTTCATTTGAAGCAATGGTGGCATGGTCCTGAATGGTTGCAGAAAGCAGACTACATTTGTACGGCACAAATTGAGGAGATTGACAATATAGAGCCGCCAATAGAGGAAAGAAAAATGGCGGGATTTTCGGTTTTAATGTCCAGAAGCAAGATTCTATAATTAATACGATGATGGATAAAATATCAAAGCACACTAAATTACATTGTATGGACATTTCAAAGGGCAGTAATATAATATCGTTGGCACCGTTTATGGATTCTGATGGAATATTGAGAGTTGGTGGTAGGCTAGTTTATAGGTTTGTTTGGAATAGTCATAATTCAAATTTTTATAGCATTGAATTTTTTAAAATTATTTTTGGTTAAAAAACCTACAATTTGGAATTTAGTTTGGAATTATTATTATTATTTGAATTTAAGTATTATTTGAATTTGAATTAAATATCTCGCATTGTATCTACAAATTCGTTTTTTATCAAACAATTATTAATTTTTTTTAATATATTCACGATGGACCCGATTGTTTATTTTAGTAAATTATCGGAAAAAGAACAAGAGGTCGAATTTACTGTTTGGGGGTTATCTGTGAAGACTACTGATTCTACTGATATTTTAGTGAAATCGTTAAAAGCCGAAGGCCTAGACGAACAGCTAAAGCCTAAATATTCACATGTTAAGACTAATCCAGAGATTGAAATTCAGTTATGTATCACTAAATTTGAGGAAATTTCGAATGCTCCTAAGAAGAGAGGTGTGTCCCCTTCTGCGGAGTTTATTGAGTTAGTTTTAGTCAAAACTATTCACTACAAGGATCTCGTGAGAAGGTTGATAAATACTTTTGGGGATAATTCCAATTTAAACAATGTGTACAGTAGTATCCGCAGAACCTTTAACTGGCTTTCGAAACTGTGGCAAGATAAAAATGTAAATTTGATACAAGGAGCACCAGAAAAAACGTCCTCAGTAGCAGCGATAATGCCTTCTAGTCCAAGAATTCCTGAAACATATTTACGGACGGAACAATTTAAAACCCAAGCTGATAGTCTCGATGCACAATCTCGCGTATTAATTAACGATGGCAAAGAATTAAAAGAATCGGTAACAGATTTCTTTAGTAAGATTCACAGAAACCCGATTAAGCAAAGAACAGGGTAAATGGCATAGTTATCAGATATTTCGTCTAGAAATTTTGATCCAGAACATGTATCATTAAGAGCCAGTCACGTAGCAGTAGACAGAAATACCTCAGGTCATCGTTGGTTTGTGGCAAGGAATGAAAGCAGCAATGTTGTCCTACTTTAGCAGCTTTGATTGTGAAGAAGAAATCCGGGAACAAAAACGATAGGTTTCAACATCGGCTGACAGAGAGATACATCATTTACCGGCTTTGTCAAAACATGGTGCCTGCGCGTTGAGAAATGTAACGCTACCGGCTCAACATTTAATAAGAACGGTGGAGGAATTGAGGGTGCTATGCCAACGTTACGAACGAATGTTGGATTAAACTGGTTATGATCCAAGACAATTTAGTGACAGTCCTTATCGTCGTCGTCAGGTTAACGAACTATGTAAGAAATTGCAGCAAACGAATATTACAGTACCAAAATACGATTGTCGCCAACTTACACATTACCTCACAATCAAAAGATAGAAGTCATCCAACAGAGGAATAATCGACCGAGAGGGGCAACTGAACAATCAGGACTGTTAATTTGTTGGAACTGCAAAGACTTATGCCATAAATATCAGGATTGTGAACAAGATTTCAACCACATGTTTTGTTTTGGATGCGGAGCAGCAGACGTACGTAAACCAAACTGCGCAAACTGTTTAAGATTTTCTGTTTGGCGTGTTTCCGAGTGCAGCCCAAAACAATGACGCAACTGATGGAGAATCTTCCACGCAGCTGTATAGAATCATGTCGATCGTTTTACGTTACGGGCTTAAACGTTTGTGGGCTATTATCAGTGCGCTACAAGAATCAACGTAAGGAAACTTATGCCAAGGTCTATATTTGCCTATTTGTTTGTTTTACCACAAAGGCAATACACCTCGAGATGGTGGAGGATGCTACTGCAGATGCATTTATGGCTGGCTTGAAACGATTTATTAGCAGACGTGGAAAACCGACAGAAACATGGTGTGATAACGGATCCAACTTCATAGGAGCAAACAACCAATTGCAACAGATGGAAAACAGTTTAAAGCAAGGCATCACAATATTATTGGTTATTGTTCAACAGAGGGTATAAAATGGTATTTTATTCCACCACGAGCTCCTCATTTCGGAGGCATTTGGGAATCGGGCGTGAACGTAATCAAAACCCACATGAAAAAGGTAATCGGTTCACGTATTATGACGTTGGAGTTCATTTAAACTTTGGTTGTTCAGATTGAAGGGATAATGAATTCGCGTCCCTTGTGTGAAATGTCATCCGATCCACATGATCTGCAACCATTAACTCCTGGTCTATGGAGCAGCTTTTTCAATAATAGCTTATGGTTAACCTTATCGAGAGCCTTTTGAAAATCCGTGTATTGATTACGTCAACACCATAAGTGTGGTCAATGGAATCCTAAACATACTCCGTAAAATTTAATAAACTACTAACCGTAGATTTGCACTTCATGAAACCATGCTGTTCACTAGCTACCAGTTTATGTAATTTGCTAAGAATTATTTTTTCAAACAATTTAGAACAACAATTATGAATTGATATAGGTCGGTAATTTTGAACATCACTTTTATCACCTGATTTAAATTCTGGCATAATTTTTGCATATTTCCAATAATTTGGAAAACTGCATTCAGTTTTCGATTTATTAAACAATATGGTTAGTGGCTTATAGATATTCTTGAAAAATATTGCAGGTACGAGGTTTATCTGTGCCACTGCCCTTACTAATGTCTAAAAGTCTTAACTGATATAAAACTTCATATTGTGTAATTGTTATTGCTAAACCTGTTGCAGAGGTAATTTCTATTGAATGGATGTGCTACCTAGATTTGTAGACAGAATTGAAGTAGGTGGCAAACAGGTCACAAATAGCTTTAGGACTACAAAATGACACAAACATAAAGTCCAGTCAATTCAAAATTCAAATTAATTTTTCAGCTTTTGCGATGCGGCCACCTACTCGTAGCAATCCTCTATTGCCCAGAAATGGATTTAATGCCTTAAGCATGCTCTTTGGTGGTATAGGATTACCCTTCTCAATGGCTTGAATTTCCTCTTTAAAATGTTCTTCTGAGTATATTTTAATATTTCAGCCTCTGCCTCTGCATGCTTTTGACTTACTAAAGTACCTCATAATAAAATTTCGGATTATTCTCAGAATATTGATCTTATCGTAACTTGAATATTTGGATATTAAGTCTTCTATGACGGATTGCGATGTATCGGGACAGGTAGCGACCATAACCTGCAGTTTCTCTCGACATTCTAGATTGCACGTTTGTGGTTTCTGGAAACCTGGCCAATATTTGGGTTCTGTTAACAAAAATTCAGGTCCACTCCACCATAGCAGATGATTTACTAATTCATTTGAGCTTAATCCCCGTGTTGCACAATCTGCCGGATTTAGCTTGGATGTGTGATCTGACAACCAATCCAGCACAATGGTTGAATCAGTCCAACAAAATAATAATGACGTATCTGTAAAATTGTAGACTGACTTGATTTGTTTCATTAATCTGGATAGAAGCAAGGCACTATTTAATTCGAGTCGTGGCAGTGAAACATTTTTTATGGGTGCAACTTTCGTCTTAGCTGCTATCAATGTAGTGACAGTTTAACCATTATAAACGGTGCAAAGGTAGACTGACGCTGCAAATGCAATTTCAATAGCATCGCAAAATCCGCGTAATTAACATTCTGCTTGATTCATGCACAGCCATCGAGGTATCTTCAAAATTGATATTTTGGAGGTTTCATCTCGAATTTTCAACCATTTGTCTCGAGCTGTTTGTGGTAGCTCGTCATCCCATTCCAACTTCAGTAACCAAAACATTTGAAAAAAAATTTAAATTTTCACGACGAACGGTGCTAACAGCACCTTAGTTGCCGAATATGGTGCCGAAGACATAGTGTAAGTTAATGTCTTCAATTCATAATGTTTGATGGTTTCTTCCGGAGATTTGCGCCATACTACGACTAATGCCCTGATATTTTATAAAATCGTATTCTTTAATTGGTTTAACCGTGGTAATAAATGGTACAACATGAGCAGCAATTTTGGTTGCGAATGTATATTTAAAGTGAGGTGATACAATAATCTCAACTATGCCACTTGTGGTGATCAGCTTCTGGTTAGCGAGACCTTGAATGGAGATTCTTCCATGTCTACGGTTCAGACCCAACTTTTGGACGAGAGTTTCAGTTATGAACGAACTCTGTGAAACAGAGTCGAGTAAAACTCGACATAATTGATGCTGGTCGCCGTTCCCTAGAACACGTACTGTAGCGGTAGGTAACACTGCTGGTTGATGGATTGAATTGGTACATGATGAAATCAATGGTTGAGAGGTTACTGATGGCGAATAATTGTTTGTTAGGAAATTTTGGGAAGGTCCCGGATGATTGTAATTGTTTGGTTCGATTTCATTGGGCAGACAGTCGACCTTGGTATCGAAGTGCAGCAAGGAATTGTGCTTTCCTTTGCATATGTGACATCTTTTTTTCGAATGACATTGATTTACTCTATGTGTTTTGCTTAGGCAGCTGAAACAGCGTTTGTCGGTTTTCATAAAGTCGCGTCTCTCCTCAATTATCCATTCTTTAAATTTAGAGCGCTGAAATAAAGGGTGGTAATTATCTTTACAAACCGCACATGACGCAACAACACTAGTGAAAGTTTTCGGTACAGCTTTTACTTGGGTACCAGTTTTTCGAGTATAACTTCTTCCTGCATCTAAGGCATCTGCTCGTTTCATTAGAAATTCAAGTAATGCCTGGCATGTTGGAAATTTAATGTCTTCAGTTTCAGTAGCCCATTTCTCTCTACTTTCTTCGTTCAACTTCTGCAGCATAAGATACACCAGCCATGAATCTCGAGTCTCTGCTTCTGGTCCGACAGCCTTCAATCCACGAATCACTTCGTCCGCGATGTCCATTAATCTTCCAATTTGAGTGGATGTTGGATTATGAATGGTTGGTATCTCGTCGAAACTTTTGATGAAGGATTGTACCGTATTCCGCTTCCTGTCATACCGGATCTTCAGCTTATTCAGCGCTTCAATATAGTTGGCATCTGAGATTGGAAGATGCTTTCAAAGATTTGCCGCTTCGCCTCTTAGGAGCCCCTTTAGGTATTGAAATTTCTGCGCTGGATGTAGGCTAGGATTTTCATGAATTGTTGATGCGAACAAATCAAAAAATGATTACAACTCTTGATAACTGCCGGAAAATGGAACTATATTAATTTTTGGAAGCTTTACTTCGACTTGGAAATCCGTGATTGCTATAGCCCACAAGTTTTTGGGCGGCAAAAATCTAAAATGGTCCGATTACGATGGTTGATACCTCTATCAATAGGTTTCGGGACCTGTAATTGCTGTGACAATTTTCATTTTGATTGCTCGATTATTTCTAAACATTTCTTTGAAAATTCAATTTTATTGAAAATCAACTGTGCTATAGCCCACAAGTTTTTGGGCGGCAAAAAATCTAAAATGGTCGATTACGATGGTTGATACCTCTATCAATAGGTTTCGGGACCTGTAATTGCTGTGACAATTTTTATTTTGATTGCTCGATTATTTCTAAACATTTCTTATAAAATTCAGTTTTATTGAAAATCAACTGTGCTATAATAGCCCACAAGTTTTTGGGCGGCAAAAATCTAAAATGGTCCGATTTCGATGGTTGATATCTCTATCAATAGGTTTCGGGACCTGTAATTGCTGTGACAATTTTCATTTTAATTGCTCGATTATTTCTAAACCATTCTTAGAAAATTCACTGTGTTATAACCCACAAATTTTTGGGCGGCAAAAATCTAAAATGGTCCGATTACGATGGTTGATACCTCTATCAATAGGTTTCGGGACCTGTAATTGCTGTGACAATTTTCATTTTAATTGCTCGATTATTTCTAAACATTTCTTAGAAAATTCAATTTTATTGAAAATTAACTGTGCTATAGCTCACAAGTTTTTGGGCGGCAAAAATCTAAAATGGTCCGATTACGATGGTTGATACCTCTATCAATAGGTTTCGGGACCTGTAATTGCTGTGACAATTTTTATTTTGATTGCTCGATTATTTCTAAACATTTCTTAGAAAATTCAATTTTATAGAAAATTAACTGTGCTATAATAGCCTACAAGTTTTTGGGCGGCAAAAATCTAAAATGGTCCGATTACGATGGTTGATACCTCTATCAATAGGTTTCGGCACCTGTAATTGCTGTGACAATTTTTATTTTGATTGCTCGATTATTTCTAAACATTTCTTATAAAATTCAGTTTTATTGAAAATCAACTGTGCTATAATAGCCCACAAGTTTTTGGGCGGCAAAAATCTAAAATGGTCCGATTTCGATGGTTGATACCTCTATCAATAGGTTTCGGGACCTGTAATTGCTGTGACAATTTTAATTTTAATTGCTCGATTATTTCTAAACCATTCTTAGAAAATTCACTGTGCTATAAAATTTTTGGGCGGCAAAAATCTAAAATGCTCCGATTACGATGGTTGATACCTCTATCAATAGGTTTCGGGACCTGTAATTGCTGTGGCAATTTTCATTTTGATTGCTCGATTATTTTTAAACATTTCTTAGAAAATTCAATTTTATTGAAAATTAACTGTGCTATAATAGCCCACAAGTTTTTGGGCGGCAAAAATCTAAAATGGTCCGATTACGATGGTTGATACCTCTATCAATAGGTTTTAGGACCTGTAATTGCTGTGACAATTTTTATTTTGATTGCTCGATTATTTCTAAACATTTCTTAGAAAATTCAATTTTATTGAAAATCAACTGTGCTATAGCCCACAAGTTTTTGGGCGGCAAAAATCTAAAATGGTCCGATTTCGATGGTTGATACCTCTATCAATAGGTTTTAGGACCTGTAATTGCTGTGACAATTTTTATTTTGATTGCTCGATTATTTCTAAACATTTCTTAGAAAATTCAATTTTATTGAAAATTAACTGTGCTATAGCCCACAAGTTTTTGGGCGGCAAAAATCTAAAATGGTCCGATTACGATGGTTGATACCTCTATCAATAGGTTTCGGGACCTGTTATTGCTGAGACAATTTTTATTTTGATTGCTCGATTATTTCTAAACATTTCTTATAAAATTCAGTTTTATTGAAAATCAACTGTGCTATAATAGCCCACAAGTTTTTGGGCGGCAAAAATCTAAAATGGTCCGATTTCGATGGTTGATATCTCTATCAATAGGTTTCGGGACCTGTAATTGCTGTGACAATTTTCATTTTAATTGCTCGATTATTTCTAAACCATTCTTAGAAAATTCACTGTGCTATAACCCACAAATTTTTGGGCGGCAAAAATCTAAAATGGTCCGATTACGATGGTTGATACCTCTATCAATAGGTTTCGGGACCTGTAATTGCTGTGACAATTTTCATTTTGATTGCTCGATTATTTCTAAACATTTCTTAGAAAATTCAATTTTATTGAAAATTAACTGTGCTATAGCCCACAAGTTTTTGGGCGGCAAAAATCTAAAATGGACCGATTACGATGGTTGATACCTCTATCAATAGGTTTCGGGACCTGTAATTGCTGTGACAATTTTTATTTTGATTGCTCGATTATTTCTAAACATTTCTTAGAAAATTCAATTTTATTGAAAATCAACTGTGCTATAGCCCACAAGTTTTTGGGCGGCAAAAATCTAAAATGGTCCGATTACGATGGTTGATACCTCTATCAATAGGTTTCGGGACCTGTAATTGCTGTGACAATTTTCATTTTGATTGCTCGATTATTTCTAAACATTTCTTAGAAAATTCAATTTTATTGAAAATTAACTGTGCTATAGCCTACAAGTTTTTGGGCGGCAAAAATCTAAAATGGTCTGATTACGATGTTTGATACCTCTATCAATAGGTTTCGGGACCTGTAATTGCTGTGACAATTTTCATTTTAATTGCTCGATTATTTGTAAACATTTCTTAGAAAATTCAATTTTATCGAAAATTAACTGTGCTATAGCCCACAAGTTTTTGGGCGGCAAAAATCTAATATGGTCCGATTACGATGGTTGATACCTCTATCAATAGGTTTCGGGACCTGTAATTGCTGTGACAAGTTTTATTTTGATTGCTCGATTATTTCTAAACATTTCTTAGAAAATTCAATTTTATTGAAAATTAACTGTGCTATAAGCCCACAAGTTTTTGGGCGGCAAAAATCTAAAATGCTCCGATTACGATGGTTGATACCTCTATCAATAGGTTTGGGGACCTGTAATTGCTGTGACAATTTTTATTTTGATTGCTCGATTATTTCTAAACATTTCTTAGAAAATTCAATTTTATTGAAAATTAACTGTGCTATAGCCCACAAGTTTTTGGGCGGCAAAGATTTAAAATGGTCCGATTACGATGGTTGATACCTCTATCAATAGGTTTCGGGACCTGTAATTGCTGTGACAATTTTTATTTTGATTGCTCGATTATTTCTAAACATTTCTTAGAAAATTCAATTTTATTGAAAATCAACTGTGCTATAGCCCACAAGTTTTTGGGCGGCAAAGATTTAAAATGGTCCGATTACGATGGTTGATACCTCTATCAATAGGTTTCGGGACCTGTAATTGCTGTGACAATTTTTATTTTGATTGCTCGATTATTTCTAAACATTTCTTAGAAAATTCAATTTTATTGAAAATCAACTGTGCTATAGCCCACAAGTTTTTGGGTGGCAAAAATCTAAAATGGTCCGATTACGATGGTTGATACCTCTATCAATAGGTTTCGGGACCTGTAATTGCTGTGACAATTTTTATTTTGATTGCTTGATTAAAGCTGTGGCAATGCAGATTATTAAGATACGTACAATTTATTAGATGTCAATTCAGGTATCAATTCATTAATTTTATTTTTAGGTTCAAGAATGGACATCAGCTTCAGCTTTTTATGAATAATAATAATAAAATTTAAATTATTTACAAATATAATCAAAATTAGTTTAATTTGAAGAATGATATCGAACAGCTAGTGCAACCATTAAAATCTTCCCACAATGGCACGATCCAAAAATGTTCCCTTTCCTTTGCGAATCCGATTTAATTGCGTAGATGTGATGCTTGCAAAATATTCCGTGATTGCCCTTGATTTAGGATCAGCAGAAGATGAAATATAAGGACACCCTCAACATCGAACTAAACTACTACGTCGGGAATGATGCCATGGCAACAAGACTTTATCGAATCGGAATATACCCAGCTACGTTAATGGTCGAGTTACCAGTTTTGGTAACAGTAGCAATAATGTCATAATAGGAACGACATGCAATAAGTTCATTAAATAGTGGATTCTTGACTGCAATGAATACCTCTACATCCATGAGATTGGTGCAAATGTTGTTGTACCTCTCTTTACGGTATTCCACGTAGCCGCGCGGGAAGTATTCCGAGGAGCGAAAACTTTTGGAAAGCTACATTTCACAAATAACAAAAATATCATAATCGGTATCAAGAACTCCAAGTCGAAATGCTTTTGATTTACCATGAATACTTGAAGCATTGTTCGTTGACGCTGAACATTCACTGGAAGCGTCACGTGCCAAGATAACCCGGCTGACTGTACTTGGGAGAATCGGAGAATTGGTCAGAGCAGAGACCAAATTACAGCACTGAAAAAGAAACGCGGGCAAAATTCTGGGGTTTCTACTAGCAGAAAGTCGAAATTTATTATTTCCCGTTTAGTTTTCGAGACAACATATGAAGGGGTGTAAAGAAATGTACGTTAATTCATTTAAGCCAACTAACTGACCCCCAGCAAATCAGGGTATAACAAATCAATTACATATTAAAATTTTTCCATGAAACAAACTTTTAAAACGTAATGGGGTTAATTTTTTAGCAGCTCTAGGCTGCCGTCAAGAATCGGTTAATTGTTTTTGCGCATTATAGTTGCTTTTAACCTTTTTCGTCCTCAACCGGAATGCGGAAAAACCTCGGATCGGAAAAGAAATTTTTTTATTGTTGGTAAACAGATGCTATGGCAATATGCAGCAATTTTCATTATGGAACTTACAAACTTAGAAGCATTAGAACAAATAGCAGACACATTGACAATTCTTTTCTGTTCAACAATATTTTGCCCAAGAAAATTTTAGGGTAAAATAAATACAAATCCATTTTGATTCGATACCTTAAATTTAAAATTTTTGTTCCCAAAACTATATTTGTACGTACATACATATATTAATCACCCGCTTGTCACATAATATAGCTATTATGGCTATATAACAAATTGTCCAATCATTAAACATCAATTATAATATAAATCTCGTATTAATGACCTCTTCATACAAGTGTAATCATGAGAACGCAATTTCAGATGATTTCCACATTATTTTTTATCCACTGTGTTGTATTCCAATTACGAAATCATTCCTATCACAAAATTTCACAAATAATATAATTATTGAACCGAAATCATTTATTCAAAATAAAAATTTGTATTTATCACTCAATATTTTTTTTTTCCACTACTTGTGTGACGCGCGATAATAAATGTATCCGCACGCAAATGAATTTCCGTTACAAAAACATTACCACCGCACCACCACCCCAAACAAAAAAGTTGTTTAAATTTAATTGATGGTGAAAATGCAATTAAAATATATCACTACGAGTATGTATATGCATATTATAGGTCTAGATAAATAAATAAAATTGTTTATTCGATTTATGTATATATGTATGTATAATATGAATGTTCTACATGACATTTATATTTCAACTAAATGTAACAAACAATTTGCTTCGGGAAAACTAAAAAAAAAATAAAAACAAAGATTAATTTATCTAATCAATTCGTAAAAATCTCTATATATTTACTCTGGTTTAGTATTTCAAGAATTTATTGAGCCACAAAATTTATTTGGGACCATTATAAACTTCGACTTTTGTTTTGACATTCCTTTTATATTGCTTAAGATTAAAAGATTTAAAAATTTATTGACGCTTCAAGGTATTATAGGAATTGTCTCAAAGACAATTTAGAATTTACTGGACCAGTTAATCCAATTCTTTTGTATACGTACTTATAATATGATTCTTTACGCATTCTTACTAATTCCCAAGAAATCAGGCTGATATACGAGTATGTATGCTGTGTTATTTATCTGGAAAACAAGAAAACAAAACCCAACCATAAACTTGTATACATACTGGTATAATTTTCAACAATTATTCCTTTTTGGATCAAATGGACAATGCCTTTAGAGATTTTTTTTTCTGTATCATATTATGTCCTCCTCCTGTTCAACAAGACAGCGATTTTCTTTTTGAATAAATTAAATTTTTTGTTTTTTATGTTTTATGTTTCAATTCCGAGAATGGAATGTTGATTTTCTCTCGTCTGGCTTTATGTTTGTTTGTGTACGAGTATAATGTTGCTGTTATCAGTTTTCATAAACGCACAAAATTAAAATAATTCAAAGAAAATTTTACAACTTCAATAAAATATAAACTTTTCATTATATCTCACGTTTGAGGTTTTGGTTGATTTTAATTATAGAACATAATTATTTCATATTATGTGTACCTGGATTTTTGGTTGACAATTATTTTATAAATTGAAATTGTTGACAATTAAATAATAAACGCAAGCAATAATTTGTGAATTCCCATTTTAAATAGTTTTAAATACTACATAGCTTAAGATCAAAAGATTTAAAAATGGATTGACGCTTCAAGGTATTATAGAAATTATCTCAAGTTTAAAAACTTTAAAGAGTTTTAAATGTGACCAGGTTGACAATATTCTAATTGTTAAAAGCGCAATCCTTAGAAAATTAAGCACAAAAGTTGTGAAAAACCAAAGAAAGTTTGGACCATTCCAAACTTCAAAATTATGTGTAGCCAATATACGTTAGCCTACAATAAAAATATTAACAATGGTAAACCAGTGACGCCATGTTAAAAAAACAAAAAATCAGTCAGATCGAAATTAGAAGAAGAGACTAAAAGGTTAAAATAAAATAAAAGTAATTAAAATAAATATTGTTTCAATCCCAAGGTGGTGACCCCGACGTGATTAAAATACACGAAAGTGAAAAATAAGTGAAAAAATTCAAATGGGTATCGATGACCACCGTCTCCATAAACGCAAATGCTACGATTCCACATTTGACATTGCCGAGACTGATCGACAATCTAAACAACACGCAACTATATTTTATAAGCCTGGAATTCTGGTTTCAAGCCAGCAACGTTACCATGGATAATAAAATGTATTGTTCTTATTGTTCGGTAATGGCACAAATTCAAGTCCCAGAAAAGGGAAAATACGAGCGCATAGTCAGTAGTAGTGGCATTTTGCGAGAAGCGATTAACGATGTACAACTTGGCGATGCAAAACCGACCTGATTTTATCAAAAATTAAAACATTTGGTATCCGATTCGTTAACGGAAACTGCACATATCGTTGGTGAGGTTGAATCAGTCTGTTTACATACAATCAGCGATCGTAATATTCACCAAACGATTTCGCAGCAACCCACATCATCGTATAATTCGGGACTTACTCCGGCAGCATTGTCCGAAATGAGTGTGGACTCTAAAAGTCGTTTCAGGCCAAAATTGAAAAGCATTTCAGAAAATCCGCTCAGCTTTGGATCTATTTGTGCAAAAAAGCCTAAGTAGGAAAATGCAAAATTTGCAAGATCTGATGTGAGCTAAACTCCTTGTGATCATGTTTCTGGAATTTTTCTTTGTGAGCAATTTTCCATTTGTTCTTTTTTCTTTTGTATACATTTATGTATAACTGACGGATATTAAACAAATTGAATTCATCGCATATTTCATTGATTAAATAAAATATTGTCAAAGAACACTATTTCATGGCTAATTAGTCCATTGGCTGTTGTGATTCTTTACTTATTGTTATCAATTCACTCAACGTACACGCACAAGCAATCGTAGCATTTCATATTTTTTTGCGTCTAAAGACAATAAATATTTTGAACAGATAAGATTTGATAGTGATGGAAAACTGGGCTGGATATTATATCCACCAATTAAGATTACTAAAGTTAAAAACTGAGAATTTCATAATAAACTAAACCTGTAAGCAAATGGAATTAAACTGGCAAAATGTATAAGGAATTTTTTGGTGATATGGCGTCTATTGAAGGGTGGGGGGACCAAAGTTGAGAAGATTAATCTACAGGCTCCATAACCTTCCAATAGGGTGCGCATCACGTGAGCTGTTCTGGTACTGTATTAGGCAGCTGCGTGATGGGTACAATTGTGTAAGGAGTAACCTGTTCAGAATTCGCAAGTGTAGGTGCTGCCTCCTCGTGGCAACCACTGGTTATTTGGCACAGGCTATAGTATGGCGCTAAAGGAGAAAACCTTGACAAAAACCCTAATCTAAGGTGGAACAGCATATGCCGATGTAGAATGGCTGATAGGTTATCAGTCCAAAGTATGCGGATTCTGGATACCAGGCACCCTCCAGTTTTATTTAGCCTTCCTGTAGTAAAGCTGGGTGACCTACAGGCGATTAGCAATTCCTAGCAACTCGTAAGAGTAAAATCAAACGGAAGACGGGGAGAAGTCCTTGGGTTCCAATGCTACCGTCTTTCTAGCGGAACTACATGCTGTAGTAAACATCTATGAGGGAGAGCAATAAGCCCTGATAGTATGTATCACGTACCGGCTGGCAGTATTATCAGGTTCATTTAGAACCTGAATATTGACTGGACGGATAATTAGGCAGGGTCCAGCACAATAATTCTTTTATGTCGCAGTGCGAGGTGGTTTATCGCCCACATGGCCCTCCAATAATAATAATAATAATAAGGAGTTTTGAACTTTAATTCGCAGAACAAGTGGAATTAAAGTCGATGAGAAAATTAGTTTCCACGTTTATTTCCATAATTTTTCCGAGTTTATTTCCACTTTTGCATTTTCACACTCTGATGAAATTCTAGATAAAGAAAATTTAATATTGAATAAAAAACAATAAACCGCAGAATAAGCTGCGGAACCTCAGAATCCGAATTTCCGAGTTTATCTCCAATTATCTTCCCCGAGTTTAATTCCATTTTTTTACGATATTACTTTCTGTGACCTTATTTCCCTACCATGTGTAAGAAATTTCAAAGAAGGTATCGAAAATAACTTCGTTGACGAGTTTTTACATTTTGGCGAGCACCTTCTAAACATTTTTGTAATAAAAATTAAATAAGCAGAGAGCGACAAAATGCTGAAACTTGCCTTTATGCAATTGATTTTAAGACCAGTACATTTGGAATGTGGAAATTAGAATGCAAAGTTCCCACCGATTTTCAGAATATGGCCACAAGAAATTTTGCAACGTTTAAGATATAAATTCTAAAATTTCAGACTTGTTCAAACGTTCATGGATTTTTTGTCCTATTAGCCATTAGGTTGTTGGATTTTATTAATTAACAAAGGACAAAAGAAATTAAGGCAATTATTTGTTTCACGATAATTTCGTTCTGTTGGAAATTACAAACCTGTAAGCCAAAATTAAAAAGTTTTTTCATTCTCAATGTCCAGCTCAATGCTCTCTTAATAAATACGAAAACCAAATTAGGATTTTTTTAATTTACTCTATTAGAACCCTCCTTCTATCTTCTCGTGGAAAATCTGTGGAACCGAAAAAATATTTAAAATTGGTAAACAATAAGCCACTAGAGTCTGGAGATGGCTCACATTGAAGTGATTAGTCAAGAAAGCTGGAAAAAAGTCATTCAAGATTCTAGTGAGAAATTTGGGAAAATTCCATTTTCCAAAAATCATTAGAAACTTTGTGTGCCGGCCTCTAGAGTATTATGTGCTGAATATTTTTAAGAGGCTCGTTTTTTTATAAAGTTCCTAATGATTTTTGTAAAATCGAACTCTCCAAGATTTCCCACGGGAAACCAGAATTGAATTTTTTTTCCAGCGATAGCTATTAATATGGTAAATCAAATAAACACAATCCATCTTCAAATATAATTATAGAGGATGATTTCATACTGTTAAAGTTAGCCGAAAGTGAAAAGTCAATAATGCAGATTGTGTTAGTCCAGCCGAAAGTAAAAAAAAATGGTAATATAGATTGTCTAATACCAGTCGAAAGTAAAAAGTCGATAATGCAGATTATGATATAACATTCAAGCCGAAAATAAAAAATTTAGTAGTTATCAGCTGAAAGTAAATAGGATACATAGATTTAAATAAAAAATTTTGTAAATAAATTTACGTGTAAAACTAAGATGGAAGAGATGGATTCAATTGATGTGATTACTTAATAGCTATCGCAGGAAAAAAAATTCAGTTCAAGTTTCCCGTAGGAAATCTCGGAAAATTCGATTTTCCAAAAATTATTAGAAAATTTGTATAAAATCGGCCACTAGAGTGTTATGTCTGGAGATGGCTTTAATTGATGTGATTACTCAATAGCTATCGCAGGAAAAAATTCAGTTCAAGTTTCCTGTGGGAAATCTCGGAAAATTCGATTTTCCAAAAATTATTAGAAAATTTGTATAAAATCAGCTTCTAGAGTGTTATATCTGGAGATGGATTCAATTGATGTGATTACTCAATAGCTATCGCAGGAAAAAAATTCAGTTCAAGTTTCCCGTGGGAAATCTCGGAAAATTCGATTATCCAAAAATTAGAAGAAAATTTTTCGAAATCCGAAAATCGAATTTTTCGAGATTTCCCACGGGAAAATTGGACTGCATTTTTTCCTGCGATAGCTATTGACAAGTCACATCAATCCAATCCATCTCCAGACATAACACTTTAGAGGCTGATTTTATTCATCCGTTTCTTACTTTCGGCTGGAAATTTTTTTGAATTTTCTGAGATTTCCCAAGGGAAACTTATACTGAATTTTTTTCCTGCAATAGCTATTGACAAGTCGCATCAATCAATCCATCTCCAGACATAACACTCTAGAGGCTGATTTTATTCATCCATTTCTTACTTTCGGCTGGAAATTTTTTTGAATTTTCCGAGATTTTCCACGGGAAACTTGAACTGAATTTTTTTCCTGCAAGAGCTATTGACAAGTCACATCAATCCTATCCATCTCCAGACATAACACTCTAAAGGCTTTTTTATTCATTCATTTCTTAATTTCGGCTGGAATTTTTTTTGAATTTTCCGAGATTTCCCACGGGAAACTTGTACTGAATTTTTTTATTGCAATAGCTATTGACAAGTCACATCAATGCAATCCATCTCCAGACATAACACTCTAGAGGCTTTTTCTATTCATCTTTTCTTACTTTCGGCTGGAATTTTTTTTGAATTTTCCGAGATTTCCCACGGAAACTTGAACTCAATGTTTTTCCTGGGATAACTATTGAGTAATTACATCAATTGAATCCATATCCAGACATAACAATCTAGAGGCTGATTTTATACAAATTTTCTAATAAATTTTGGAAAATCGAATTTTCCGAGAATTCTCACGGAAAACTTGAACTGAATTTTTTTCCGCGATAGCTATTGAGTATTCACAACAATGCAATTTATCTACAGACATAACACTTTAGAGGCTTTTTTTATTCATCCATTTCTTAGTTTCGGCTGGAAATTTTTTTGAATTTTCCAAGATTTCCCACGGGAAACTTGAACTGAATTTTTTTCCTGCGATAGATATTGACAAGTCACATCAATTTAATCCATCTCCAGACATAACACTGTAGAGGCTTCTTTTATTCATCCATTTCTTACTTTCGGCTGGAATTTTTTATGAATTTTCCGAGATTTCCCATGGGAAAATTGAACTGAATTTTTTTCCTGCGATAGCTATTGAGTATTCACATCAATCCAATCCATCTCCAGACATAACACTCTAGAGGCTGATTTTATACAAATTTTCTAATAATTTTTGGAAAAACGAATTTTCCGAGATTTCCCAGGGGAAACTTGAACTGAATTTTTTCCTGCAATAGCTATTGACAAGTCACATCAATCCAATCCATTTCCAGACATAACACTCTAGAGGCTGATTTTATTCATACGTTTCTTACTTTCGGCTGGAAATTTTTTTGAATTTTCCGAGATTTCCCACGGGAAACTTGTACTGAATATTTTTCCTGCGATAGCTATTGACATGTCACATCAATTCAATCCATCTCCAGACATAACACTCTAGAGGCTGATTTTATACAAATTTTCAAATAATTTTTGGAAAATCGAATTTTCCGAGATTTCCCACGGGAAACTTGAACTGATTTTTTTTCTGCTATAGCTATTGAGTATTCACATCAATCCAATCTATCTCCAGACATAACACTCTAGAGGCTGATTTTATACAAATTTTTAAATAATTTTTTGAAAATCGAATTTTCCGAGATTACCCACTGGAAACTTGAACTGAATTTTTTTCCTGCAATAGCTATTGACAAGTCACATCAATCCAATCCATCTGCAGACATAACACTCTAGAGGCTGATTTATTTTTGTCTGGAATGTCAATAACATAATCTGCATCATCGACTTTTCACTTTCGGCTGGATACTTTCGGATAACTTTAACAGGTTGATGATTTCTGGATTTCCGGTATTTTTCACGAGTAGGTGGAACCTAGTTTGCCATAAGACGCGTTATCGACTTTTTACGTTCGGCTATTTATTCTTATAGAGATTTGTGTTTGATTTGTGAACATAAATATACTTTCTGATTTATTTTATACACTTTACTAATACTAGACCTTAGGGTAATTTTTTATATCTTAAGTATTTGTACTGTATGGCTTTGGCTTGTATAGACATTTTTGTTGGTTTTCGTACCAATGAAAAATATTTCTCGCCCACACTAATAATTTTAATAGTATGACATTTTTTAGTTTTGTATTTTATAACGTAAAATATTCGAAAAAAATAATTCTGATATGATTATTAATAATAATTAATTTTTTAGATAATTTTGAGACGTGAAAAAATCGAATTAACACTAATAAATTTTTTACCGTTATACTTTACGCCTGGAGTAGCCAACTCGAGGACGGGCGGCTACAGATCCGTCTTTGAAAACCACCTGCACATTGCATTGCTTCATGCCAACCTGTAGTGCTGACATGAAAGGTGGGTCGGCCCATGGATTCTGCACTCTCAATAGGGGGTCATAGATGTGTTCATCTTCATCACCGATCGTAATCAGATGATGAAAAATCCCTTTTGCATCCCGCCCCTATAGGGATTCGAACCCGGTACCTCCCGATCTAACCGCCGCAGCTTTAACCACTGCACCGTTTGCTCGGTCAAAAATAAATTAAGAGACAAAATAAAATTTAACATAATATACATATTGTTTATTACTCAACCAGTCAATTATAATTAAAAATCTGCAAAGCGAAAATTGAATTTCGTTTATGTAAAGCACAAACAGCGGTAAAATTCTGTATGTAGGTACATACATATATTCTTAAATGTATGAATCTAGGAAATTCTACCCTCTAAGCGCAACACTTCAATACAGATTATACTAATTACATATGCATATGCATAAAATGTTACATGTAGTAGGTGAGATAATCTAAAAAGAGAATTAATGTTCATATAACAAACTTCGGTTTCTTCCTCTCCTTTACAACCAAAAATTAATGTATAGGCCAGAAACAAACACAAACTTCATAATTGTAGACCGAAAACTACCAAAAAACGAGCCTTACACTTTCCATGGCAAACCATACAACAGCACACAATCAATTCTGTAGAATTCCTGATTTTCTGGAAATGAGTTCTGTATGTCCCAATTATTTGTTGATAGCTATCACATACATTTTCTGTTGCCTGCCTGGTTTGGATTCATTTCATCATTCATTAAAAATGATTTTAGGCTGATTGAAATTAAAGTTATGTGATGGTACGTTGACATGGGCCGAAAGTGCAGTGATATAGTTTTTATTACATCGGATATCACTTTGATGTTGTTGTATGCGTTTTTTCAATTTATTTTTAGTTTGCCCTATATACTTTTCTCCCCATTCGCAGGAAATTTCAAACATAATATTCATTTGTTCTTGCGCCAGAATTCTGTCTTTAAGCTGGCTAAATGTTAAGTTTATTATTAATTTTAAAGCTAATTAAACAATTATTGTTATTCTGTTTCAAAATATACTTAATGTGTTTTGACAAATCCGGTATGTAAGAAGTTAGTAGTGTTCTGGTTATTGTTCTTATTCGTTTAACCCGCTCAATGATTTTATCCGGGTAGTTGTTTTTATGTTAAATACTTTTTATGTTATTAATGCTTGATACACACTCAATGGCGATTATGGCCATCATACAGCAGGTCCACGTGGGGAGCAGGGATAGCTCGGACGGTTGGCGCGTGGTATAAACAAGGAAGATCGTTGGTTCGGTATTTTTACGTAGCGTACAAAGGAAGGCGTGGCTTAGTGATTCAAGAATAACGATACAAATATATTCACACCGCCCGTCAACGATGATGATTATGACAAGCCATAAACGGTATTTCCGGATGATTATGTGTCATAATCAGAAGATGATTTATGACACGCAATAAAGGAAATTTCGGGAGCAGTATTAAACTGTTATATAAACACGACCGATGGGAAGCGAGGGACAGTTTTTAGTTTACTTTAAATCGTGTAACTAATGTATGTGATACCTGGTGGTATTATTGATAACTAATAAATAATACATTAAGTAACACTAATTATATAACAGAAAAACTAGACTAACCTGAGTAAGATGGACACATGTATATTTTAATGAAATATATAATAAATATAATTTCTTAAACAAGTAATATAAATAAATCTTTTAATTTAAAAATAAAAGATATTAATATAACGTAAAGTCAATTAAATAAATAACGTAAGTGAAAAGTAAAAAAAAAAAAACATGCGGAAACATAACCTAAAAATGGATTTCATGAAACCACAACCCTTAAAATTCAAGGGAAATCTCAATGAGGAATGGCTATGTTTCAAACAAACTTTTGAAATCTATTTGGAAGCTGCAGACCTCACAGAAAGCTCAGATAAAAGAAAACGACTTCAAATGACTTTGAAAATTGACCTGAAGGTCAAGGTCATTGGTACAGAAAAATGACACCCGTTGTCCTTGACAATTTTTGTTTCAATTATTTTTTGTGGCTAGCGTATTTTAGAAAATATTTCCATCCGTCGATTAAAATGGGTCACCCGGTATAATAGTTTTTCTGTAAACCTTTATACTTTTTGAGATATTGAAAATTAATTTTCTGGCCCAAGGTAGTGGTCACTTCTGGTTGACCATCCCAATTTATTATGAAAAAAGCTTAAATTTGAAGTTTCAGTCTGATTGTAGTGAGGATACGGACTGACAGAATGACAGACTGACATATACCATTTCGAACACCACATTTTCGTACTCATTAGACCTTAAAACAGATAAATCTCAAAAAATCTCAAGGTTCAAAAATTTTCATGATTACTTCACTTTATTTTACTTACGTTAAACCATCTTTTTTGCAAAATAAACGTTCATTAAAGACATCATTACATTTCAAAGAGATTTTAATAGTTAGGGTTTCATTTCCCAAACAGCAGGTTTTATTTTGGTTTTATGAACTTTGATTGCGTAGTAAAGCCCTAATTTTTTCCGGCTTTTAGTAGCTCTTAGTACCGGCAGAACCCTATAGCATAAAATTGCTTAAAGCATGAACCTTTCTCATTAAAAAATTTGTTTAGAAAATCTCGTTTGTTCATTAAAATATTTAGTAAATGAAATTAAAATTTGCATAATCGATTTTTTCATACTCCAGCATTACAATTCTCCATCACAATTACCCTGTTTTTACTCCAACTCATATCAAGTTTTAATTTTTTTAAATCGCGCTCAAAATTTAAAGTTCTATAAACTCACTCTATTCATAACCAATTCACATTGTTGACATTGCTGATTTATTCATAATATTCAAGGGTGGTGATTGTCGAACATACCACATCACACCAATTACGATATTTTGTTATTTTATTTTCATAATCATTATTTCGTTCATGGCTTCGGTTTCATTGAATGTCTAGCCTCAAGATGATTTTATATTCAAAACTTTTCCTTTTTTAAGTGTTCCAGTCCTAAATACGTACCGTGAAATTTTAATGGCCAATTTTAACTTAATTCTATAAGCTTTATAACTACATAACACTAAATTTTTTGAACTCTGAAAGCTATATGACTGAAACCATACGCAATGACCTTGTTAAAGTTAGCGAAAAGTTTCCAGCCGAAAGTGAAAAGTCGATAATGCAGATTATGTTCTAGTGATAGATTTTATTGATGTGACTTGTCAATAGCTATCGCAGGAAAAAATTCAGTTCAATTTTCCCTTGGGAAATCTCGGAAAATTCAAAAAGTTTCCAGCCGAAAGTAAGAAATGGATGAATAAAATCAGCCTCTAGAGTGTTATGTCTGGAGATGGATTGCATTGATGTGACTTGTCAATAGCTATCGCAGAAAAAATATTCGGTTCAAATTATTCGTGGGAAATCCCGGAAAATTCGATTTTCCAAAAGTCATTAGAAAATTTGTATAAAATCAGCCTCTAGAGTGTTATTTCCGGAGATGGATTGCATTGATGAGACTTGTCAATAGCTATCGCAGGAAAAAATTCAGTTCAATTTTCCCGTGGGAAATCTCGGAAAATTCAAAAAGTTTCCGGCCGAAAGTAAGAAATGGTTGAATAAAATCAGCCTCTAGAGTGTTATGTCTGGAGATGGATTGCATTGATGTGACTTGTCAATAGCTAACGCAGGAAAAAAATTCGGTTCAAATTTCCCGTGGGAAATGTCGGAAAATTCGATTTTCCAAAAATCATTAGAAAATTTGTATAAAATCAGCCTCTAGAGTGTTATTTCTGGAGATGGATTGCATTGATGAGACTTGTCAATAGCTATCGCAGGAAAAAATTCAGTTCAATTTTCCCGTGGGAAATCTCGGAAAATTCGATTTTCCAAAAATCATTAGAAAATTTGTATAAAATCAGCCTCTATAGTGTTATGTCTGGAGATGGATTGCATTGATGAGACTTGTCAATAGCTATCGCAGGAAAAAAATTCAGTTCAAGTTTCCCGTGGAAAATCTCGAAAAATTCGATTTTCCAAAAATCATTAGAAAATTTGTATAAAATCAGCCTCTAGAGTGTTATTTCTGGAGATGGATTGCATTGATGGAACTTGTCAATAGCTATCGCAGGAAAAAAATTCAGTTCAAGTTTCCCGTGGGAAATCTCGAAAAATTCGATTTTCCAAAAATCATTAGAAAATTTGTATATAATCAGCCTCTAGAGTGTTATGTCTGGAGATGAATTGCATTGATGTGACTTGTCAATAGCTATCGCAGGAAAAATATTTGGTTCAAATTTCCCGTGGGAAATGTCGGAAAATTCGATTTTTCAAAAATCATTAGAAAATTTGTATAAAATCAGCCTCTATAGTGTTATTTCCGGAGATGGATTGCCTTGATGAGATTTGTCAATAGCTATCGCAGGAAAAAATTCAGTTCAATTTTCTCGTGGGAAATCTCGGAAAATTCAAAAAGTTTCCAGCCGAAAGTAAGAAATGGATGAATAAAATCAGCCTCTATAGTGTTAGGTCTGGAGATGGATTGCATTGATGAAACTTGTCAATAGCTATCGCAGGAAAAAAATTCAGTTCAAGTTTCCCGTGGGAAATCTCGAAAAATTCGATTTTCCAAAAATCATTTGAAAATTTGTATAAAATCAGCCTCTAGAGTGTTATGTCTGGAGATGGATTGCATTGATGTGACTTGTCAATAGCTTTCGCAGGAAAAAAATTCGGTTCAAATTTCCCGTGGGAAATGTCGGAAAATTCGATTTTCCAAAAATCATTAGAAAATTTGTATAAAATCAGCCTCTATAGTGTTATGTCTGGAGATGGATTGCATTGATGAAACTTGTCAATAGCTATCGCAGGAAAAAAATTCAGTTCAAGTTTCCCGTGGGAAATCTCGGAAAATTCAAAAAAGTTTCCAGCCGAAAGTAAGAAATGGATGAATAAAATCAGCCTCTATAGTGTTATGTATGACTGATTTTATACAAATTTTCTAATGAATTTGATAATCGAATTTTCCGAGATTTTCCACGGGAAACTTGAACTGAATTATTTTCCTGCGATAGCTATTGACAAGTTACATCAATGCAATCCTTCTCCAGACATAACACTCTAGAAACTGATTTTATACAAATTTTCAAATAATTTTAGGAAAATCGAGTTTTCCGAGATTTCCCACGGGAAACTTGAACAGAATTTCTTAATTTGATAGCTATTGACAAATCACATAGAACGATTCAACTTCAGATATACACTCTAGAGGCTGATTTTGTTACAATTTTGTGGATTCTTCTGATTTTCCAATATTTTCTACGAATAGAGGTTAAGAAAAGTTTTACATGTAAAACTATTTATACAATTTTTTATTTAAATCCATCCATCCTATTTACTTTCGGTTGATAGCTACTAAATTTTTTATTTTCGGATGGAAATTTAATGTCATAATATGCATTATCGACTTTTTACTTTCGACTGAGATTAGACACTCTGCATTACCATTTTTTTAACTTTCGGCTGGACTAACGCAATGTCCTTATATTCCAAAAGTATTTCAAAGCTTATCTTGCATTACCCAATTTTATAAAATGTTATAAGACATCAACATATAACCACCACAACATTATTGTTTATTAAAACTTAAAACCTAAAAGCTTTATATGGCTTTCAATAGACTAAGGTAACAAACTTTTCCTTTCACTTCAAAACAAAAAACTTTGTTGTCGTTAAAATGAAATTTACTGTTCCATAATCCATAATAATATAAAATACAGAAAATACCCAATACAAAAATGTTCATCCTGTTATTATTACATAAATATATAACTTTATTATAGGATCCAAGTCCTCAAGGAAATCCTTTTCCAATTTCAATATTATGACCATTTTGATCAGCTTTGTATTTGTATGTATACTACACACATTTACCTATATATCCACATCTGAACGCCCGCACATGCATTTTCGTTTGGGAATTAATCTTTTTTGTTCACCTTTTCCGATAAATTTATAAAACGAAAACACCCAGTCATATAAAATGTAGACAGAAACCAGGACCAACTTTTGTTTTTAAAAGCTCAACAAATTTTGTATTTTGACATAAATTGTGCAAATAAAGCTCGCCTTACTGTCTAAATAAATACGAACAAATTATTTTATAGAGAGTGACAACGTTGGAAAATCTGTACATGTGGGTGGTATACACCCAAATGGATCAATTTTACTGAATATTATATATGCATTTAAAATTGGAGTAATTTTCAGTATTGTTCCTTTAGATTGGATTTATATAAAAATTTAGAAAATGTTTTATCCTGTCGTGTGTTTTTTTTGTGTATGTTGCCTTTGTGCGTTAACGTATTTACATGATGAATACAGTGTGTTTACGACAGATTTATGATGTGTTGTGAATTTTTATCCATTAGTATTATATACACATAGTCTACATAAAATTGATGTTTAAATTTGTGAGTTGTGACAACCAACAACACTGTTTGGTGTATGCGGTAAATAAACCATTTTTTTTGTAAATTTGACTCGTGGTGTGTGTTTTAAACATACGTCTGGAATTGTTAATTTTTTTCTCTAAATTTTTAAATTATCATTTGTACTATTGACGATTGTAAAAGTAGAGAAAGCGCCTCTCGAGGAAAAAAGTTAAAATGAGGCAACCGCCAAAATGACATTTCTCATAAATGCGACGAAATAAATTTTTGCAAAACGGGATTAAAAATTGTTTTTATAATCCAAAATTGGAATTATTTACAATTATTATCAATCTGGTAGGTAAAAATTGTGTTTACAGTTCAAAATTGGAATTGTTTACAACAATTTCGAACGTCAAATTAGCAGCTACCTCAGTTTAAAAATTTTCCACTAGGTGGAATCTGTGATGCTCCAATCGTCAATACGATAGCATATTTTCAAACCGAAAATTGGAAATTTAAAATATTGATAAGATTGTTCTGGGAAGTCATTAACTGCGAATAATAGCCTTATTTGTGATCCATAAACGAGTAAAATGGACTTAGGGTTGGAAGATGACATCAACCTAAAATAAAAGAAACAACAACAAACAATTGTACAAACAAATCGATCTGCGAATATTATATTGCATACACTGAGAAAAAAACCATAGCAAAAATATATAAAAACCTCGTATACGATACACAAGGCTACGGCAGTTTTCAGCCTACTAAGTACTTGTATAACACTACGAAGTTTTTTTGGTTGATTTAACAAAATTAGGCTATATTAAATCAACTAAGTTTTTCGTATAAAACAAAATGTTTAATTTGCTAATTTATCGTAGTGCCTTAGATAATTTATACATGGCCATGTATGGTTATTTAACTAAGTTTACTGTACAAATTAACAAAGTATTTTGTGTGAAATATCGAAGTAACATAGATAATTTAAACATGTCTATAATTCTTTAGCTAAGCGGACTACATAAATTAACAAAGTATTTTGTATATAACATCGAAATAACTTAGATATATCATACATATCTGTATATATAAATATTTAACTAAGCGTACCATACAAATTGACAAAGTATTTTGTATAAAAAATCGAAGTGACCTAGGTAATTAAAACATATCCTTATGCCCATATATTATTATTTAACAGAGCGGACTAGGCATATTAGCAATTACGTTGAATAAAGTATTGAAAATTCTAAATTCGATTCATATGAACACATGTATATGACATTAAAACAACCAGGCTGCAAAGAATGTAACTTTGCAGCCTGGTTGTTTTAATGTCATATACATGTGTTCTTACATACATAAAATTATGTACCTTTTGATAAATGATATTTGATGATGTGATGATTTTGATGATAAAGTTAAAACTAATTAATATTATTTAGTTAATTATTCCAAAATGAAATAAAAATGGTAAAAAATAAATCTTAAAATTAAAAAAAGGAATCTAAACTACGAAAAGTTTATTTCTAAGATTTTTTGTATATCCCCAATTAATGTTTCTACAATGGGACACTCCTGCGACTCATTGGCAATGTCGAAAAAATATTGCTGAATAAAATTCCAAATAAAACAACATTCATGTGGATATTGCAAATTGAGGACGTAGAAAACTTTAAAGCAGTATTGAAGTGCAGCCAAATATGGTGAAAATTTGAATTTTATGTTGTCTAAAGCAACATAAAACTCAGTGATGTTAAAGTTTTCCCCCACAACTATAATAAACGGTTGTAAATAGGTCCCCAACTCCAAGCATAGCTTTTGTTTTTCAGCTAGACTATCATCTATATCACAGCTACGTGGCACAACTATTGCAAAAGTGTTTTGCGAATCTTTGATGCTGTACTTAATTCTTTTCTTATTTATTGTTTTTGAAGATAGAACAAGTACAGGGTGCATAAGCTGCATGTAGTGAAAATTGATAGTATCTGATAAAGAAAAGAAAATAATCAAATAAATAAAATTGCCTGAACTACACATATACGTAATAATATATGGCGTATAGGTCAGTGTAGCCCGTATCACATCTTTTGTGAGATCTTCCAATGTCCAATTTGTACATATTATGTGCCGTTGAAGATGGTCAGCACAACAAACAGTTTTGTACAGAATAGTTATTCCTGAATATCTGAGAGTGTACCGATGACAGGACCAGCATCCGGTTGTTGTTACAAGCGTTTAATTTAAATTTTTTTATCAATATCAAGGATCGAACCCGGAACCTCCAGCATGTTAAGCAATACTCTTTACCTCATTCTACGAACGACGACAAGTATACGTACCAGCAGATAAATTATCTTTTCTTTTTAAAAGTTCCGTGAAAAGTGATTTAGATGCACAATCTTTAACCCGTTATGTGTACAAAATATCAACAACTTTGATGAAATTGTCCCATTTAACGAATAAAGAATCATTTTCGGTATAAATAAATTTGAAATCGATATCAACCTGTAAATTATACTATTAATGAAAAATACTTAATTTTTAAATTTATCCATCCAACTCTGGAGCACTTGCGTATTTATAAAGTGGCCAGTCTTTTAGTATTTGATGTATGTTGCAATCGGTGCTTTCATCTAGTTTTTTTCTCCGGAATGCAGCAGTTATCTTCCATTTGTCAATAACTTCTGCCCAATTGCGCAAATGTTTTAGTGTAGATGCAATTTTTTCTAATTCTTCAGTGCCTAAATCTGTGAAATAATTTTAATTAAACATTTGTATATATGCCTTTTTATAATTTATATAAAAACTACCTGAGCCACTCACAAACTCCCCGACAATCCTTCTTGGAATTTTTTTTTCTTTCAAAACTTTGGGATTACTTGATGTAGGCACATTCAGTTTTTTAAGAGATCTCAATTAACATTGATATCTGTTCCATAGTTTCCCCTTAGGAGGAAACTTTCCACGTCCGATAAAGTAAGTGCTCTGCAAAATTATTGAAAAATTATTTAAAATAAAATAGGAATTCAAAATATTATTTTATTTACCATATTTTTACTTGGAAATAGTTCTACTATCTGCTCCGCAATGAATTTAACCTTTGGCACCGATAATTTTCTCTCGTTTTCTAGGTAATGTTGAATGACTTTATGGACAATGTTGGTGCGTTCAGCTGGATGCAAAATTTTGTTCTTCTTATAGGCGTCTATTAGGACTTTTCCTTGTGGAGTATTACTTAAAATACTAGCAACCGAAATCTAACTAAATAAAGCTTGGTATTTAAATGATAATACTCGTATCGTGTTATTAACATTAAATTTGTATTACATCTTCCGAGTGGACTATAGATGATGTGGCATTTGAAACTTTATACGACTCCTCGTTATCCGTATATTTTTTTTTTGGGGATGACGACGACTCAGAAGCTGAAAAACATGACATGTGTTTGGTTATCCAATCAAAAATCGAGGAATTCATTGATAGTGTATCGGTTTCATTCTGTGGTACAATTAAAAATAAAAAAACAGTTTTAAATTTGTAAAATATAAGTTTCTTATAATATCATTTAAACTTACAAAAGTTTTTTGCCACTTGGTTAAGTTATGCTCAAATAGTACTTTAGCTGCGAAAGCATCTGGTGGAAATATTTCATCTATATGTCTCTCTTTCATGTACTTCAAAGTTTCAATTAAAATATTTTTTGCTGTAAAATATTATGTAAAAATTTAATGAATAATATGTTTCAAAAATTGTGTGTTAAATTTATGCTTTATACATTCCAATATATTGAAAACTTCTGTTGGTAGGTTCCAACTATTTAACAGATTGTACACTTCAGATTTTTCGTCTTGAGCTGCATTACCAAGAGTATTGTACAGTTGATTTTGAGGTGCATTTGCATTTAATATATTGAAATGTTGGATTTCCGATGCCTCATGTTGCATCTCTTGATGGTCGATGACAAAACTGTTACTTAGAAGAGTGTATGTTTTACCATTATTATCATAATGTATCTCAGAAAATGCTTCTGAGGTATCGTCCATATTGTAATCACTCGTGTAATGAACTGAAATATTGTAACATCAATTAACGTATTTTAGAAATTTCGTAAAATAAATTGAGGTATACCTAGTCTTATAATTGTAATGTGTATGGTTATGTTAAACAAAATATTGCTTCTTCCTAATCAATAATTGGCCAATTGACAATTTATGGGCTTGAACAGGTGGTGAATCAAAGAACGCTACTGGAAAAAGTGAAATAGCATCAATATCTGTAAGAGGTTGTAACTTGAATGAAACAAAGTGATCATTACATTCGCCATGAACGTTGTTACAAATCACATAAATTTATCATTGCACTTAGATATGACAATTTCTATAATGCAATATATTTCCGTTTTATGATCGAAGGTTTTTGTTAAAAAGGAACCGGTTTTATACAAATGTCCATTGCTTATGATTTGAGAATAACTAGAAACGTTAGTTTCTGAAAGCTTGAGTTCTTTATTGATCAAATGAGTATTTGTGCTTTTGATTGCGTATGATTCATTTACTTCAAAAAGCTTTGTAGTAAGCGGCACGTTTAAGTAATGAGAAAATTTAAGTTGATATTTGGTTGATAATGTTAATGGTACATTTTGTCTGCTGGAAATGTTCTTAGCATACATTTTAAGCTCTCGATGTTTACCCTCAAATCTGAGGCTCCAAAACTCTTTTGGTGGACCACAATATTCTATTACTCTTGGATAATGTATCAATAAATGATACTTCGGTTTAAGTGGTTCGTTAAACAGTTCCATATACTTTTTGTTATGTTGATCAATTAAATTTCGTAGTAAACTAATATTTTCACTACTAAATTCTGGTAATAGCAATAAATCAAACATCTTTATAAAAATACAAACGAACATCTAAACTTTATTATTTGCTGGAATTAAGTGACCCACCGTTAAGGGGAAGAAATGTGTTAATGTCCACATTTCTCTTGCTGAGGCTGATAATCGTTTATTTTTTAGATGTTGTATTAAAATTGGTTTAAAAATATTTCCAATTTCGCTTTCTCCATACATAAAATTACGTTTTATATTATTAAAATCATCTAATGTGAAGATTTGTTTCTTTATATAATACGAAATTATATTCGTTATATTATAATGACAGATGCCTTCAAAAACATCATGCATAATATCAACAGCGATGTTTTTCTTTACATGAAATGATGGGATATCATTGAACAGAGAATTTTGTGAACGCCAGTTAGTGATACGTTTTCAAGCATAATATCTTCGTTGTAATTTATTTCGTTTCTAAGACTTAATGGATTCTCAATTGTTAATTTAGCGGCATCTTTTTTAATTTCCTTGCAAAATCTACAGTACATATTTGAAGAAAAAGACTTGGAAAACTCCAACAGTTGATTCAATCCCAAATTGTCGCCAAGAACTAAACCTAGCACAAAATGTACTAAAGTATTGCTGCCATTCGGGTACTTAATGTTTAAACCATTATTTTCTAAAAGTAATGTTAGCAACTAACGTATTTATAACAAGATCGTTTCCATGCTTTTTAATATCCTTAGCATTAAAAAGTGCGGCCAAAAATATTTGACTAAGTTTTGATGAGCCACCCAATGTAGGGAAAGAATAATATACTGCTGTAACGGTTTGCGAACCTGCATGGGAGCCAAGAGGATTGTTAATTTCGAAGTCATCCACGAATAAAAAATAAGGTATTAATATTTTATTTGGATAAAGGCTACACTTTTCTTTCCATAATTTGCCTTGAATGAAATTTGATAGTGGCGAATCACAATGACTTAATTTTTCTATTTTTGCAATACAATCACTTAGGATTGACTCTTTTTCAAATAATTTTCGGAATTGAAAATCGAAAGGCAAAACTACTCCTTTACCTATAGATTCTTTCATTACAGCGGTACCTCTTACATGCGACATAGAAATCTCTCGATTAATTATGAACTCAGCAGACCGTTCAAATTGATCGCGACTAATTAAATTTTGAATTAATTTGTATTCGGTTCCAATGTCTTTGAACGGGTTGGTAAACATTTTTGAAAAGCTGGCCACTTTTTGTATATCACTACTGCAAAAATCACTGCTAAAACTTTTCAGACAGTTCAAAATTGGATTTATAATCAATTCAGTTATATTTTCTTGCATTGTCATCACATCTTTTCTTGTAAAGTTGTTTTTAGTATGCATGTTTAACGTAAATTGAAGCAGTTGTTCAAACATTTGTTTTTTACATTCCTCAAAACTATAAGTTTTATTACAGACATCTTCATTCAATGCAATTGAAGAACTATCAACATCTAATGGAAGTTCCTGATCTATTAAAGATCTAGGCAACTCGAATTCAGTTGTAGCAATACCCGTTTTATGAATGTCTTGTTTTCGTTTTCATTTCGCATTTAGTAATATGTTTTTTAAAAGCAGCGATACATTGAACATTTTGGTTACAAACAAACGTACTGTTGTTATTGAAACCATGTTTAAGTTTAAGATGTAATATTAACAGTTTTGGCGTACTTAAGTTCGATTTACATTTAGAACACGCAAACATTATATCGGTGAGTATCTAAATAAACAAATGGTGTACACTATTATTGAGTTTCAACTGTGTATTTATAGGGAATACGTATAAAGGGTCGAATATCAAAGGGCCGAATGTGTCAAAGAGCCGAATGGGTCGAAGGGCCGAATGGGTCGAAGGCCGACGGGCCGAAAGAGTCAAAGGGCCGAATGTGTCGAAGGGCCGAAGGGCCAATTTCTTTTAAAATGAAAATTGTTGCAAAAAAATGCTGATCCATGAAAAGTAAATCCAAAATTTTTTGGATATATTTTTGATTTTTAAATTTTTTGAGATAATTGATCTTTAAAGTGAATGAAAATTCTATTCTAAACTACCAAATTAAATCATATTATATTTCTAAGAACCAAAAAATAAATTTCTCTTTCTATACAATTTTCCTTCACTTTAAGAAATTATCCCAAAAAATGTCAAAATCAAAAATGTTTCCGAAAATTTTTGGGTTTAGTTTTTATGATTAGCATTTCTTGCAATAATTTTCATTTAAAAAAAAATCTTCCCATCGACTCATTCGGCCCTTCGACACATTCGGCCTTTCGACCCATTCGACCCTTCGATTTATTTGGCCTTCGACCCATTAGTCCGTTCTATATTGGGCCCTTCGACACATTCGACCCTTTAACATTCGGCCCTTTGACATTTGGCCCTTTGAATCACACCCTATTTATAGCCATCAATTCTATCGAACAGTTACACTAGAAGTCGAATTCATTTTATAAGTAAATTTAGCTGAATTAATTTCAAATAATCTTTTAATTAGATCGGGCAGCATTAGCAATACCTCTTACATTTAGCAAAAGAACTATACACTCCAAAAACTTATCAGTCGCGCAATACAATCGTTATATCTAGATTCTTCCAATTGGAGTGATAGTACATAAAAAACTATCGAATTCAGTGAAAAATTTCAATATAAATTCAATATAATTAATTAAATCGACTGATGTACAATGTAACTGTCCCATGAAATGCTTGGCTTAAAATTGTTAAAATTATTCTTTCACTACTAAAATTTATGTTTAACTGCAACGAAATTCACTTACATAATGATACCCAATGCATTTTACCAGAGCCTTCTAGAGTATAGAGCCATAATCTTAATGACGAATTTTTTACAAGCTTTTTTAGTGGTATAACTTTTCACTGATTTCCATAGGAATCCATAGTAAAAATGGTGTTTTTTAGCTTCAAGTTTTTCAATGAAAAAAGTAAAAATATTATAAAATGTTTATATAAAAGTTTTCTACATATCTTTAACAACAATTTACAAGAAGGCTATATTGGTATTAAGTAAATATTAATTGCAGAAATATTAAAATTAAATTATTTCTAAAATATATTTTTCGAACTTTCATTTTGAAAAATACATCAAAGTTGGCTCTGACGAATTAAAATAATACTTGCTAAATTTATCTTTAGTTTTACTAGTTTACGTAAGATGTTTCAAATGGTTACAGAAAAATACGAAAAAAAATTATTTAACACTTTCGCTGCCGCATGTGCACCCGCACATCATACATTTTGTACTTGTAACAAGCCACATGTGCACCCACACATCATGCATTTTTTTCTTTTACCAAGCCACTGTAGCACGAGCACATCATGCATTTTTCCCTTATACCAAGCCACTGCAGCACCAGCACATCATGCAGTTTTTCTCTCCCTACACGCCGTGGTGCACCGGGTCACATTCCGGTATGACATTCCGGTACATCAGAGGCTTGGTAGAGATAAAAAAAGTATGATGTGCAGGTGCACATGTGGCTTGCTATAAGGAAAAAGTACATGATGTGCGGGTGCACATGTGGCTTGGTATAATGCAAAATTGGCATGATGTGTAGGTGACACAGCGGCGTACTATATGAAAAAAATTCTTGATGCACCGGAGCATCTTTGGCAGCGAAAGTGTTAATCGCAAAATTACAGCACGTTCCTATATTTTGTGAATTTGTTTTGCTTTTCCTACAATTTTTGAACTTGAAATTTCCCCAGGTGGTAATATTTGGTACGATTTTTCCAAATTTTTACGGCCATCACTGCCATCTATGTAATGTATATTGACTTAATTAATGACCAAACGAATCGTAGTAAGCTTTTATTTTAATTTGACCAGAATGCTGTTGTTATGAAATTTTTTTTATATTTTGGTTTAAATAAATCAATTATTACAAGAAAATGAAAACGATTTACTTAAACGACATTCATATATGTTGAAATTCAAACATTTATGAAAGTATTTCTGAAATCATTATTAAGAATTTGTAACGTTTTCATTTAAAAATTTGTCTTAGGAAAAAAGTGATTTCCCATATGTTTTGTGTGTTTTACTATGAAAAGTTTCGTTTTTTCCTTGTTTCTAATTCCTTTATAAAAGCTCAGATTTTTTGATTATGGCTCTATAAAATACAGGGTGCTCTGATTTTACACGACGATTTTTTCGGTATACATAACTCATTTTTTTTTTTTTTCAAATAACGGGATTGCATTTCTGATTATTGTTTAGTTAAATTTTGTTTAACGTTTATCTTGTTTGTAATTGCTTGTGGACTATTTTTATATAACTCCGTCTCTATCGAATAGACAGGGATTTTTCTGGATTGTTCTAGATGTATAAAAAGTTAGCCCAGGATTTTCATCCCAGGAAATCGAAATTGTTAACACTTAAACTATCGCGATACTATCCCAGGAAATCACTATCATTCTATTATTTTGTACCATCCCAAGAAATCATTGAAATGCTAGTATGTATTTTTAGTCATCCCAGGATATAAACATATATACATATTTGGTTATATGTATATATCGCAATTAAATATAAGTAAACTTGTACATAATTTTTAAAGCAGTAATTAAAATAAAATATATGTAAGCATTCTAATTATGGATCCACGTAACAATAAAAATTGGGTATATTCACAATTAATTTCAGAAAAATTAATATATTGAATTAAGCTCAATTTAAAAATATGTTCTAAAAATTAATAAACAGGGAAAAATTCATATAACATAAGTATGCATGGACAGGACATGACACAGTATATTAAGCCAACAATAAAGAATGATTAAGTTACCTAGAAAGGGAACTTCAAAGCATCTAATATCGATAAAAATGAGTTGGGATCTGGTTACAATTTATCAAAACGTACCAAATTTGAAGGGATGAGATATTCAAAATTTTGGTACGTTTTGATAAATTGTAACCAGAGCCCAAGTCTTTTTTATAGAATGAAGCGTACCTAATTTGAAGGGTAATTATATTACCTTTCAAGCTAATATAGTCACTACCTGAGAACATCTCTGAGATTTGTGTGATTTGGCTTAGTGTAATAGCACCTCCATATAGATATTGATAAATTTGGTACGTTTTGATAAATTGTAGCCAGAGCCCAAGTCTTTTTTATAGAATGAAGCGTACCTAATTTGAAGGGTAATTATATTACCTTTCAAGCTAATATAGTCACTACCTGAGAACATCTCTGACATTCGTGTGATTTGGCTTAGTGTAATAGCACCTCCATACAGATATTGAAAAATTTGGTACGTTTTGATAAATTGTAGCCAGAGCCCAAGTCTTTTTTATAGAATGAAGCGTACCTAATTTGAAGGGTAATTATATTACCTTTCAAGCTAATATAGTCACTACCTGAGAACATCTCTGACATTCGTGTGATTTGGCTTAGTGTAATAGCACCTCCATACAGATATTAAAAAATTTGGTACGATTTGATAAATTGTAACCAGAGCCCAAGTCTTTTTATAGAATGAAGCGTACCTAATTTGAAGGGTAATTATATTACCTTTCAAGCTAATATAGTCACTACCTGAGAACATCTCTGAGATTTGTGTGATTTGGCTTAGTGTAATAGCACCTCCATATAGATATTGAAAAATTTGGTACGTTTTGATAAATTGTAACCAGAGCCCAAGTCTTTTTTATAGAATGAAGCGTACCTAATTTGAAGGGTAATTATATTACCTTTCAAGCTAATATAGTCACTACCTGAGAACATCTCTGACATTCGTGTGATTTGGCTTAGTGTAATAGCACCTCCATACAGATATTAAAAAATTTGGTACGATTTGATAAATTGTAACCAGAGCCCAAGTCTTTTTTATAGAATGAAGCGTACCTAATTTGAAGGGTAATTATATTACCTTTCAAGCTAATATAGTCACTACCTGAGAACATCTCTGAGATTCGTGTGATTTGGCTTAGTGTAATAGCACCTCCATACAGCTATTAAAAAATTTGGTACGTTTTGATAAATTGTAACCAGAGCCCAAGTCTTTTTTATAGAATGAAGCGTACCTAATTTGAAGGGTAATTATATTACCTTTCAAGCTAATATAGTCACTACCTGAGAACATCTCTGAGATTCGTGTGATTTGGCTTAGTGTAGTAGCACCTTAATACAGATATTGAATAATTTGGTACGTTTTGATAAATTGTAACCAGATCCCAACTCATTTTTATCGATATTAGATGCTTTGAAGTCCCCTTTCTAGGTAACTTAATCATTCTTTATTGTTGGCTTAATATACTGTGTCATGTCCTGTCCATGCATACTTATGTTATATGAATTTTTCCCTGTTTATTAATTTTTAGAACATATTTTTAAATTGAGCTTAATTCAATATATTAATTTTTCTGAAATTAATTGTGAATATACCCAATTTTTATTGTTACGTGGATCCATAATTAGAATGTTTACATATATTTTATTTTAATTACTGCTTTAAAAATTATGTACAAGTTTACTTATATTTAATTGCGATATATACATATAACCAAATATGTATATATGTTTATATCCTGGGATGACTAAAAATACATACTAGCATTTCAATGATTTCTTGGGATGGTACAAAATAATAGAATGATAGTGATTTCCTGGGATAGTATCGCGATAGTTTAAGTGTTAACAATTTCGATTTCCTGGGATGAAAATCCTGGGCTAACTTTTTATACATTTGTTCTAGTTAAAATTTTTGTGTATACAAATGTTACATGCGAATATGTAGGTAAATAAAAAATAAAACAAAAGCGAACACGAACAACATGATCATTTTATTGTATATAAGATGTAACTTATAAAATTATTATTTTTTTTGTAATTTTTTGTTTTATATAGACAAATTTTATACAAGCCTTTATTAATTTATACAGGTGCTTGGTTAATTTCACACTTTATCTGCTTATATAAATCAATTATTTTTTTTTAGATGATTTGACGAAGTTTTCAGTAGAAAACAATATATAATATCAACAAAGACTTGTATATAAATACTATGGTTTTAAAATTCAGTCTATTTTATTTCACCTAAGCTATTTTGTATATTTTTACTACAGTTTTTTTTCTCAGTGTAAGGTGAATCAATTCAGAAAATTAAGTCATTCGTATCGTAGGAATAAATTCATGAAAGCACCCTGAAGATTCAGCCATTATGTTGCAGCATCGCGTGTTTTATACAACACGGTCGGAGCCGTAGAAATGAATGTATATCGATCCAACCCAACCATTTGATGTTGGGTTATTGCAAAATATTGTTGCTATATTACAATATTATTATATCTCGTAATTTGAGTGTATTTAAAGATCGTGGCGAAACAATACCTGGTATCAACCATTTTGGAAAACTGAAGCCAGACATTGTTTAACACGAAACACAAAACTACAAGTGAACGTTAATTGTAGCCTATTTAGTGAAACAAAGACATTGTATGATAGTTAAATAGAGACTCGTGATCGGGAAATTTGTTATAAATTGACTTAAGCATATTGTGATCCATGAATAAATATTGATTGTTCAATACGAAAGTACATTGTGCAAGTGCAGTCATCGTTACAAAATGTATCCCATTCAGTTACAATTACCAATTAGATATTCATATTAGACTTAAAAGTAAAAATTTAAGTGAAAAACTCATTAGTGTGGTGATTAAGCGAAATGGAAGGTCAAATGAAAAGCTGCATAACTACGTGTTGGCTCCAGCAGACAAACAAGACATCGATGGATTTCATTCCAAACTCGCACGGGCAAAACACTATTGAAACAGTTTGAGGACGTGGAGAGCTCTATTTTCGACATAGATCTGGACCAGGACAGTGGCATATTAGATCTGACGGAACAATATTATGTTGTGGAATCTCCACTAGGCGGATTTATACGACAATATAAACGCAGTTAACACCAGCATGAATCTTACCACAACACATCCAGTCGATGTTCGACTTCCAAAGATTAATATTGAGGCCTTTATTGGTGAATATACATCGTGGCAATCATTTTATGACCTCTATGTAAAAACGATTCTCGAAAATACCAATCTGTCACCAGCACGGAAATTTCCATATGAAGGGGTTTTGAAAGGAGATGCTTACAACGTGTTACGACATATTTCAATAACTGAGTCTAATTATTTTGGAAGCATTCCGAAAGTTATGCGCCAGATACGACAGGATAAAGCACACAATCAAGGCTTTTATTAGAAAATTCATGGAGCAACCAAGCATTCATCAGGCAAACGCAACCAACAGTCGAAAGCTCCAACATTCGAAACAGAGATTTTAGAAGATAAATTAGATAAAGAAACTCGAGCATTATGATCACAAACCTCTTGTGAAGATGACCTACCAATCTTAGAAACTTTTTTCAAATTTTTATTAAATCGTTCGGATGCGCTTGAATCACTGAGACCGGCACCAACCAAACGCCCTTCAAACCCACGTTCGTTTAAGATGTATGTAACAACTGAAGCAACCCGGTGTCTTGTGTGTAACATCGAGCATTCTTAAGAAGAGTGTGAGAAATTCAAGCAGTTTACTGTTATGGAACGACGCCAATGCGTTAAAGCCGATAACCGATGTTTCAACTGTCTACGAGTCAATCATCCAGTCTTTAGATGTTTATCAAAGTCATGATGTCAGAATTGTAATAGGAAACATCACACGCTACTACATTTAGACGACTCCAAGGAACAAGCTAGCACGTCACTATCAAAGCAAGCAAAAACGACGAATGCACATGAGCGCACATTCTGCAACAGTATCTTACTAACAGCTGTAGTGCGGGTAGTCGATGATATTGGTGGTGAACATGAATGCAGGATTCTCATAGATTCGGGTTCCATGTCAACTTTTATATCCGAACATTTTTGTAATCGTTTGAGACTAGATAGACGGAACAATCGCACAATGGTATCAGGTATCAGCGGTTCCGGAAAACAATTTACGAAAGGAATTGTTACACGCACTCTGCAGTCATGGGCTAATAGTCAAAAATATATTGAAGTTGAGGCATTGGTATTGAGCAAGCTGTGTTCAAAGTTACCTACCCAGTCGTTTAAGCCGAATATGTGCAATATGGATTTGGTTGGATACTGGGCGGTAAGCTAGAAGCACAAATGTTAGGTGAAACGTCAAGCAATGTGGATCAAGTAGTTAACACTGAGCAAAATCGAGTAGAAGAAATGCTGAAACAGTTTTGTTCTGGAAGCCATTCCAGATATACGGAGATTAACAGAGGAAGAGGAAAAGTGTGAAGAATTGTTCGTTAGAACAACATATCAAAATTCAGAAGGGAGATTTGTAGTGCAACTACCGCGGATGAAGCAAGACAAAGGGCAATTGGGAAGCTCACTAAGTGCTTCACTAAGTCGACAGAGAGCGATGGAACGAAAATTCCTGAAAGATCCTGCAATCAAGCGTAATTACACAGCATTCATGACTGAGTATCACCAGCTGGGACATATGGTAGAGGTTAAAGATAAGGACGTAAAGAAGGCCATTGAACTGCGAAATCGCCTTGTTTGTATCCTTAATCCAGCTGGAATGAAATTGCGAAAATCGGTTTCTAATTGAGATACATTCCTGAAGATGGTACCAGCGGAGGATAGAATAACAACCATTAAGGATTTTTCACAGGATGGCATAACAGTAAAGGTATTGGGTATCATGTCAGCTTGGGTGCTCCGGTATATACCAGAAGAAAATTGTTATCTGAAAGCATCCAAATTTTTGATCTATTGGGGTGGTTGTCTCCTGTAATGTTAAAAATTAAAATCTTACTTCAGACTCTTTGGTTAACCGCTATAGATTGGGATGAGGAATTGCCGCAGACAATCAAACAGAGATGAATTATACCGTGCAGAAGAAATTCAAATTCCACGATGGTAGAAGGCAGCTAATTGTAGTGCAAACATCGAGTTGCACGAATTCTGCGACGCAAGTGAGCGCGCCTATGCTGCTGTAGTTTACATTCGGCAGTTGGTCGGCCCAGATGAGTATACATATTGTTTGATAGCCGCAAAGTCCAAAGTGGCTCCAATAAAAAAACTATTAATCGCTAGGCTAGAACTTGCTTTACAATTTCCGTCGCCTCCGTACCACGCTCATTGAGCGGGTGCTAATAAGTGACCTAGGTATAAGGCGGGTCACGCTAAATGATGGCAAATGGACTGGATTAAGGTGTTAAGCGACCCGTGCTGAGGATCAATTAGGCTGGGGGCCCATTTGACAAAGCCCACTCGCTAACGGAGCCCTCTGGATTCCTGGCGACCTCCAGTTGTAATTAGCTTTACCTGCGTATACGGATCTCTGGGCAGGCGGACCTTTATTTCTCCGATACTCGTGGGAATCAAAATGGAAGGATCTAAACACAAAAAAACCAAGGGCACCCGCTCTCCTCAAAAGCCGGTATCAGCGAAGGGAGGAACCTCGAACCAGACGAGTGGGGCCTCTAAGTTTGCAAAGGTGACTGACTCTAGGGCACCAGTTCCGGGAGTTAGCGGTACCAACGCAGCACAGGGGAGTGGGGCGAGAGACATTCCTCCGGCGAAAAGGCGGTACAGGAATCGCCGCTCGGCATTCCGAATTCTCGAGAAGTGGGCTGCGACCCACGAGGGGCAGCTCACGAAAGAGCAAAGAACAACAGTAGCTTGGGCAAGGAGCACTGTGGGCTGTGGAAGCTCGGAAAGGGGCCATGTGTCGTAAAGACAGCGGTCCCAGGATGAGGTGGAAGTAGTCAACAGCCAGCGGGCCAAGTTGCTGACTGACAAGAAGCCAAGCTCCAACTTAGGGACCAAAAGCTGTTCAGCGATGTCCTGAGGGAGCATGTGTTGATGCTAGCCGTATTTGACGAAAGTCAAGAATATGGGAGCATCACAGCGGAAAAATGGAGGTTGGTGTATAATGCACTCAACCTCGTCATTTTAAAGGTACTGGGAGAAAATCCAGGGCCACCCTCATCCTGCAGAAATGCGGGATGGTATCAAGGGCGTGTGAAGATGACTGCATGCTTGGACTCTAGAACTGTGGATCTTTATAAAAAGGCTAAAGCCAAAGTAGAGAGGTGTGGCAAGGCGCAAAGCTTCGGCAGTTAGCCGGGACGAAATTCCTACCAGGCCGAGGGCACGTGTCTGGCTGCCATCCGAACCGGCTAGCCCTGACGAAGCTTTGAAAATTATTCAGGCCAGTAACCCGAATCTTCCGACCGGAAATTGGAAGATCAAGCACCTCCTTCACAAAACGAAATGAGTAATTGACTTCGGATTCGGGTCAATTACTCTCAACATTTATAAAAAGGATGGGGCGGAAGCGCGTACGGGAGGCCAATCGGAGGATGGTGGCAACCCGCCCAAGCCTGAAGGGGGTATCATCAGCAGGGGGAGAGGCTGAGGGTAGGGGGAGGGTGAATCCGGCGACCTCTGTCTGGTAAGGATTCACTTGGAAGATGAGGATGGGCACATAAGCAAAGGAGCTGGTGTACCGATGGAGGAGGATGTCGACAGCCCGGGCACTGACAAGTCCTCTACGGAGGGTACGAGGGTTAGCGAGACGGACGAATCCGGCGCATCTCAAAATACCGGGAAATAATATTCCTGCGGTAACAGGAATATATTATAGAGGTAGATAGAGGTTAATAGGTTATGATTAAGATAACACAAATTAACCCTCAATATTCTAAGGCTGCTTCGGCAGCTCTACTCCTCAGGCTGACTAGGTCGGGTGAGGATGTGATATTAATCCAAGAACCTTGGATTAATAACAACAGGATTTGTGGCCTCAGAACAAAGGGGTTCAAAATTTTATCCTCTAGTAAGTCTTGTAAGATCAGATCTTGTATTCTTGGGAAAAATAATATTAATCTTTTCCTTCTCTCTCAATACAGCAATGGTGACACTACTGCAGTTAGCCTGGAAGTAGGCACTTGTAGATTCTGGCTAGTTTCAGCCTACATGGACCGGGAGAAGGAGGTTCCTCCGGATAATCTGGAGGAGCTGATCCGTGAAGCGGAACAATCAAAGGTAGGTGTGGTACTGGGAGTTGATGCTAATGCGCATCACACTATCTGGAAAAGCACGGACATTAATGAAAGAGGTGAGTCGCTTTTTGATTATTTGATGAGTAATAACCTTTCAGAGTGTAATATTGGGCGGGCCTTCAGGAACCCTAGAAGGGCCAACTGGAGCAAATATGGGGAATTATTGGAGGAAATGTTATATTCGAGGGCTATGGAGCCCCCGACGACCTTTGGGGAGCTGGAGGACATGGTGGCTAGCGTTACTAGCGAATGCAACCGATCCTTCCGCGCTGTCTGCCCACTGGCTAAGCCTAGAGGTAGGCAAAATTCAGTATGGTGGTTCAGGGAACTGGGAATCTATCGTAATGCTTGTAGGGCAGCCTTTAATAGAGCCAAAAATACAAGGGAGGCTCAGAATTGGGACTCCTATAAGGATAAACTCGGAATTTATAAGAAAGAATTAAGAAAGGCACAAAGGAGGTCTTGGCGAATCTTCTGTGATAAAATGGAAGAGGTATCCGAAACCTCCCGCCTAGGAAGATTCTTTCCAAAAGTACAGCTAGTCCGAGGTTTTTGATAAAACCGGACGGATCTTGGACAGCTTCTAGTGGAGAATCTCTGGAGCTTCTCTTCGAGACACACTTCCAGGGAGCTTTGAAGACCTGTTGGCGCGTAGCAATCATCAGGAGTCACTGTCAGTGTTCCTAGAGGATATCGTAACCAAAAAACGGATCCTATGGGCAATGAGGGGTTTTAAACCATTTAAATCGGCTGGTCCGGATCAAATTATACCAGCTGAACTTCAAAATAACTCAGTAATTATTCTTCCCTACCTGGAAGCTATATTCAAAGGGTGTTTGAAGCTGGGCTATATTCCTAGGTACTGGACGGAGGCCAATGTGGCGATCATACTGAAAGCGAGGAAAAGCTCACATGTCTATCCTAAGGACCTAAGACCAATAACTCTATCATCCTTTCTTTTGAAAACCTTGGAAAGGCTGCTGGATATATACATTAGAGATAAAATAGATGCCAGGAAGTGGGCACCGTCTCAGCATGCGTACACAAAGGGTAGATCTGTGGACACTGCTCTGCATGCCTTGGTGTGTACGTTTGAGAAATCGATTAATTCCTGGATATAGAGGACGCCTTTAATAATGTGAAAGCGGAGGCAATCAAGGAGTGATTGTCATTTTTGGAGGTGGACGTTCCTCTGAGAAGGTTAATCAATTATATGCTGGGAAGCAGGATTGTTAGCTCGAAGTTGGGGGACTCCACCATTAAGAGGCGAGTAACTAGGGGAACGCCGCAGGGGAGAGGTTCCGTTCTCTCTTCTCTGGAACATAGTGGTAAACGGGTTACTACTAGAATTGGAGAGAGAGGGTATTGAAGTTATCGCTTACGCAGTTGACATAGCTTTACTGTTACCGGGAAGTTCCTGGGCACGATTGTAGACGTAATGCAGAATGCGCTTACCATCGTTACGAAATGGGCTAGCAAATGTGGACTTGGTATTAACCCGTCCAAGACAGAGCTGGTAATCTTCACTAAGAAATACAAAATCCCGGTAGTTGTCCCTCCTACCTTAAATGGCACGAGACCTGCTTTTATTGATAGAGCTAGATATCTGGGCATTATCTTGGACAGTAAGCTTAGTTGGAAGCCCAACATGTTGGAGAGAATAAACAAAGCTACTGAAGCTTTGTATTCCTGTAGGAACGCCATTGGTCATAGATGGGGTCTGAAGTCCGAGCTGGTACACTGGCTCTACATCGCTGTAGTGAGACTTGTACTCATGTACGGGGTGGGTGTTTGGTGGCCAGCTCTGGACAAGGTAACTTATAAAAGTAAGATTGAGAGAGTGCAAAGAATAGCCTGTATGCTTGTTAGCGGGGCATTGAGGTCGACACCGACAAGTGCCTTAGAGGTTATTTTGTACCTTTTTCCGGTCGACATTTTTGGCAAATAGATGGCGGCAAATTCGGCTGTGTGACTTGCAGCTGTCTCTCAGTGGAGGTGTCTTAGTATAGGACACTCTACTTTTGTTAGATCGTTGAAGGATGAGCTGGCGAATCTTGACTACATTAAACCTACTCTACTCTTCGAGAAGCGATTTCGGACCTCCTTCCCTTCAAGGGAATCCTGGAGGGATAGACTGTTATCGGAAACCGAAGCGTTGCAATTCTTCACAGATGGCTCCAAGCTAGACGGTAAAGTGGGAGCTGGAGTATTCTGTAACAAATTAAATGTAAACATTTCTATTCATCTCCCTGATTACTGCAGCGTGTACCAAGCTGAAGTCGTAGCGATTGAGGAGATGACGTGGTTGAAGCATAATGTGTTATCCTCAGACGATATCACAATCTATGTGGACAGTCAAGCGGCGATCCGGTCGTTAGAATCGGTGTCTTTGGCGTCACGGGTGGCTTTGAGTTGTCACTTATCTCTAAATGAGATGGGTGATCATTTCAGTATCCAGGTAATCTGGGTCCCAGGTCACTCGGGCGTCATGGGGAACTGCAGGGCAGATGCACTTGCTAGGCATGGTACGACTCTCCAGCTGCAACAGGAAAGGGCAAGTCTGGGGAGGCCTATCACAGCGCTGAGACAAGCACTTGGGAAGCAGGCGTTATCCTCAGCGGTGGAAAGGTGGTCTAACACCCTCACCTGTAGAGTTGCAAGGCAAGTTTGGCCAAAGCTGGACTTGGGGCGCACTAGGGCATTAATATCCCTGCGCAGACGTGAATTAAGAACGGTCGTAGGAATTCTCACGGGACACTGCCTTTTTGGAGAACATGCAAGAAGGCTGGGTCTGGAGGCAAATGACTTCTGCAGAAGCTGTTTGGACGAAGAGGAGGAAGAGACGTTGGTCCACTTCTGTCCAGCATTGGCTCTCAGAAGGCACAAACACTTGGGTAAGTTCAGGATGGACTGCCTCTCGGATCTCGAAAACATTAAAGTGCGGGACGTCTTACGCTACATAAGTAGCTCGAAATTGTTCCAATAAGGGTAAAAGGAGAGATATTCTGTGGTGTTACAATGGACCGTCTTTGGTGGACCAGCCACTCCAACCTAACCTAACCTAACCTACCGAATTTTGTGCAAGTTTATTTGCCAATTGTAAATAGTCGTTGTTGTGTTTATTCGTCAAGTGTGGCGCAAATAAAATAAACTTCTGTGCAAAGCCAGTCGCCATTTTGTACATAGTTTTATGGTCCTTCGAGCCGGATTGCACAAACTATTGTGCAATTATATAGTTTTGAACGCCATCCAGTTCCTGTAACGAGCACTTGAGTGCCGAATAGCACAAACCATTGTGCAATTATAGTATTTTGAATGCCACCCAGATCTAGTATCCAGCACGTGCGACCCGGATTGTACAACCAAGTACAATTATTGTTTTTTTGACGCTGCTCAATTCCAGTAACCAACGATTGGAAGCCGAATAGCCGATTTCGGTTCTGATATAAAATCCTCAGGTACATTTTTTCCATATTTATTTAAGTGATTCCATAACGTTTTATTCCGTCAATATATAAACGAACGGCAATTTTGTGTAATATGGCTACCGAAGGTGGATTTGATCACCTCGGAGCTCTCGTTAAACGCAAGCCAATCATTAAGGGTCAGTTTACGCGAATAGCGAATTATATTAAGAAAAAGGGAAAGGATTGTAGTTACGATGAAGATTCTGCCGAGCAATCCTTTACGAATAGTTTTGGAATAAATAATTTCAGATCGGATTTTAAGCTATCGAGACTGTCATTGCCTGTTTTCGATAAAAACTACAAGCAATGGCAGGCTTTATATGACCTGTTAACTTCAACAGTTCGCATCGATGACGTAAATTATGTTGAAGCTCTAAAACTATATGGAGTTACGAAACCTCAGAAAAGGATTTTCCTACCATTGATCAGTTTTTGGCATTTATATCAAAAAGAATGGATGCTTTAGGAGATTCCGGATCTAAACGAGTTCATAATGCATCCAAATTATCTCTGACGAGTAAGTCGTTTCACGTAACACAGCAACCTTCTTGTCCGATATGCACCGGTGAACATCATAAATTGTTTACGTGTAACAAATTTCGTAATATGCGAGTCAATAGCCGTCGAGAATTAATGAAAACCCTAAAGCGTTGTTACAATTGTTTATCGTATGATCATGTTGTAAGCCAATGCAAGAAGTCGAAAAGCTATTTTAAATGCAACAAAAGACATAACACCTTGCTCAAGCGGGACGGACGATTTTTTTGTTATGATGATTACAATCTGTCGAAAAAACGTATTTGGAATTTGAAACCATAACAAATACATTAGTGGATTCTATTTTGGAAGAAGATTTTAATGAGAATTACCAAGCTGACATTAACTTGTTTGAAGATAGGTATCACAAGATAAAGTCACGAATTCTATCTCGTTGTGAGATAATCTCAAACAATAATGAAAAGGTTTTTTTTTCGCCCCAAGGTGAGGCATCGTCCGTTCCTAAATCTATTATAAAATTACCCGAATTAAATATACCTCATTTCGATGGAAATCCTTTAAAGTGGGTAACCTTTAAAGATTCATTTGAAGCGGTAAGAAATAACAACGCGGATCTTACAGATATTGTGAAATTCACATATCTTCAGAGTAATTTAGAAGGGGAAGCAAGGCAATTACTCGGACACATGGATATATCTGAGGCGGGGTATAAACGAGCTTGGACAGAGCTCATAAAGCGTTTCGATAACCCGAGAATTATTATCGAGAAACATATTGACGAATTGATTGATTTGCAACCGATCCATAATCCCAATGCTATGGAAATGAGAAAGTTTACAAACATTGTATTATCAAATGTATCGGCGCTTGAAGCGTGCAAATTAGCTTTTGATGAATGTTCAGAGATTGTGGTAATACGGCTGGTAATTCGAAAATTGGATAAAGAATCTATAAAAGATTGGGTGAAACAAAATTGTTCTAAGAACAAAACAACTTGGATATTATTTCGCGAATTCCTTGAAAAATGATGCAGAGTATTAGAGTCTCTTTCAAATTCTATACAGTTATTTAATAACAAATCTGGAAGTCAATCATTCACGACTAATAAATTAAATACCAACCAATCAACATCAGTGAATTGTAAAATTTGCAATGAAACTTCCCACGCGTATTTTAATTGCCCAGCATTTTTGCAATTAACTCCTGATGATCGTTTTAACAAAATAAAAGAAGTTCGAGCTTGCATTAACTGTTTAAACCCGTTTCATATTGTCTCAGATTGTCGTTCTTCTGGTTGTAGACTTTGTAATAAGAAATATCATACACTGCTACATTTTGATCAACGAAATTCGAATACTCATGATATTAAATTGGAAAAGAATCAAACGATTCAACCGCAGAATTTCAGTACACAGATGAAACCTGCAAATACCGGAACAGTCATTTTGCCAACCGCAATTGTTTTGGTAAAGCGTCCAAACGTAAAATACATAGAGTGCCGTGCATTATTAGATTCAGGCAGTCAATCTAATTTTATAACTAGTATTATGGCAAAAAAATTGGGTTGCATAATTAACAATGTAAATTCAATTCAAATTACAGGAATAAACACAATGGCCACAAGTATTTATGAAATGGTCTCAACTGAAATCAAATCGCGGTATCGAAATTCCATTTTTAATGTAGATTTATTGTTGATTAATAAAATATCTAATAACTTACCACAAACCCATGTAGATATTAACCATTGGTCTATTCCATTCAATATTCAACTAGCTGATCCCGATTTTAATGAAGTTTGTCAAATTGATATTTTACGAGGAGCAGAACTTTTTCCAAACATCTTATTACCGAAGAAAATTTCATTAAAGTTTGCCTATTTTGCAGGGCAGTTTGTTGGGTTGGTTATTTTTTGGAAAATACAAAAGTATTGGTGAAGAAACGCTCAGTTTACAATCGTCATTTATCCAACAGGAAGATAATATTTCACAATTGTTAACTCGATTTTTGGAAATCGAAAATCTTCCAAATAAACGGGTTTTATCAGAGGAAGAAGATAAATGTGAACATCTTTTTCGAACAACGCATTATCGTGATTCTAATGGAAGATTCAATGTGTTCCTACCACTATGTGAGTCTATGTCACTTGGCGATTCAAAGAAAATGGCTGAGAAACGATTTTTGTACCTGGAACGTAAAATGGATGAAGATCTTAAATTAAAAAAAGAGTACGTTTCATTCATGAGAGAATATGAATTTTTAGGTCATATGAGAAAAATCAACGAGTTCGATCAAAGTGATAACGTTAATTATTATATTCCTCATCACGCAATTCTGCGTCCTAGTAGCTCGTCTACCAAACTTTTGCGTAGTGTTTTGACGCTTTGGCGAAAAAGCTCAAATGGTAAATCACTGAACAATAATATGTTGGTCGTTGCAACCGTGCAATCAGACCTATTCAAAAGAATTTTTGGCGGTTTCGGAAGCACCAATACGCTATGACAACAGATATAACGAAAAATGTACAGACAGGTGTATATTGATCCTAGTCAAACGTGTCTTCAGAGGATTCTGTGGCGGGAAAGTTCTCAAGACACCCTTAACATATTTGAATTAGCAACGGTTACTTATGGGACCGCATCAACCCCATTTTTGGATACGCGGTCAATTCAACAGTTGGCTTTGGATGAAGCCACGGGATTTCTTTGGCGTGACAATCGTTAATTCACGACACATATGTCGACGATATCGTTACTGGTGCCGAAACATTGTCTGAGGCAAAGCAACTCCAAGGTTGTTTCCACTTGCACAAATGGTGCACAAATGACGATCGTCTTTTGGATGGAATTCCCATCGAGGACCGTGAAACCACTAAAATCAATGAGTTTCGGTCGGGTGAATACATTAAGGCACTTGGTTTGCTTTGGCAACCCCAGGAAGATTATTTTCTATTCAAGACGCCAGAGTTTGATAATGAGTCTAGAGCTACGAAACGTAATATTCTCTCAGAAATCGCTAAACTTTTTGACCCTTTAGGTTTATTATCGCCTATCATAGTAACAGCCAAACTTTTAATGCAGGCGCTGTGGAAAAACAATTCAGATTGGGATGATATTGTTGCAAGAGAAATTGAACAAAATTGGTTGTTATTTAGAAATAATTTAAAAACGATAACGAATATTCAAAAATATTCAGTAAGTCACGAGCGCCTCCGTTAAAAAACAATAACGTTGCCGCATTTGGAGCTATGTGCTGCACATTTATTATTGAAATTAGTGTCATCGACAATTGAAGCAATGAATATAAATTTTCAAGAAGTGGTCCTGTGGACTGACTCAACGATAGCTTTGTTTTGGATTGCAACACCGTCATACAAGTTGAAAACATTTGTGGCAAACAGAGTCAACGAGATTCAACAATATTCGGTTAATTGCAGATGGCAACATATTTCAACTCAAGTAAATCCGGCAGATATTATTACACGCGGAACAATGCCTGAGCAACTAATTAATATGAATTTGTGGTGGAAGGGTCCACAAATTCTTCACTTAAAGGAGATAATTACTGAAACTCAAAATTTAACGTTAATTGATGTCGACGTCGAATTGAAGCACATAAAGTCAATTGTGACTCTGAACGTGTTGAATGAATTTTCAAACAATAAATCTATACAAACATCAATTTTTAACCGATTTAGCTCTTACAATAAACTTATTCGAGTTACCGCGTTGTGTATCCGTTTTGCCAACAAATGTAGACGAATGGTAAGCTGCAGCAACGAATTAACCGCCCAAGAATTGGACGCAGCGTTAATAATTTTAATCAAAGTTATACAAATGAGTGTATTTGAAGCGGAGATAAAAAGTTTATCATCTTACAAAGATTGTTCGAATAATAGCAAATTAAAAGGTCTTAATACATTTCTGGATAAAAACAAGGTGCTAAGAGTCGGTGGTCGTTTAAGGCATGTAGACTTTGAATATGACACAAAACATCAAATGCTCTTACCATCAAACCATAAATTCGTGAATTTACTCTTTGAACATGAACATAAAAAGCAATGTCATGCAGGTCCACAATTACTTTTGTCTTTGATTCGTCGAAGATTTTAGCCGATTGCGGGTAAAAACATAGCTAAGAAAATTGTACGGAACTGTGTGCACAAAACCTACGATCATCAAACAAATCATGGGTGAGTGGACTATTGTGGTCCGTTTTTTATACGTCACAAATTTAACCGAAAGTCTTCTCCGTATAAAGTATATGTAGCATCGTTTACGAGTATATGTTTTTCGACCAAATCTATGCATTTGGAAGTCGTAAGTGATCTAACTTCACAGTCGTTTGTTGCCTGTTTGAAAAGATTTTTGTCGCGTCATGGAAGAGTTGAAAATATTTGGTCAGACAATCTGACAATCTGACGATCTGATCTGAATCTTTGTCAGACAACTTCATTGGTTCCAACCGTGACCTAAAGCAATTATTCAAACAATTTATTTCTCAAACTGAGCAATTGAAAATCTCGTACTTTTGTGCTAATGAGCAAATTAATTGGCATTTCATACCTCCACGCGCTCCCAATTTCGGAGGGTTATGGGAAGCTTCCATCAAATCATTTAAATTTCACTAAAAACGTGTGACAAAAGGTACTGTTCTAACATTAGAAGAGTTTGAAACTCTAACAATCCAAATTAAGGGGATACTTAACTCTCGACCTTTGACTTGTTTGTCTGAAGTTCCAAACGATCCGGAGCCATTGATCCCCAATCATTTTTTGACAGGTGGTCCCAGTATGACCATCAATGAACCTTCTGTATTAGAAATTGCGGATAATCGTTTAACAAAATGGCAACGAATCACAAAAATCATAGAATCAATTTGGAAACGATATTCGATCGAATATTTGCATACCCTGCAGGAAAGAGTAAAATGGAAACGAGAACTTCCCAATTTGAAGGTTAACGATATTGTTATGCTTGTAGAAGAAATCAGGGCTGTGGAGTCGGAACCGGAGCCGAAGCCGGAGTCGGAGTCGCGGAGTTTATGTTTATTTTCGTATTTTTAAAGGAGCCGGAGTCGGAGCCGGAGCCTTGTGGAAGAGACAGACTCCGGCTCCGGAATTCAAAATCAGACTAGCCAAAGTTAGGGTTTCTTCTCGGAAAATCTTCGTATTTTTTAAAGCCAACTACGCTGTTCAAGTACAATGAAATTTTTACTGGTCTCCAGAAATATTGGAAGATAAATCTGACGTGAAAATTTAGTTTGACGAGCTTCGTAAACATTTTAGTGCATACAACTTCATGTTGTCTCTGACAACGTATTTTATACAATAAAATTCACTACGATCCACAAAACGCAAAAACCCAAATGAAATTGTCAAAATGTATCTTCACATTTATCGTCCAGGAAGATAAAAATGAAGTGAAAAATATGTAGAGATAAAATAGATACATCTGTATTCTGATATGAAAACTCCCATTTCGCTAGCTAAACTGCGCACTACAAAATGAAATTCAGCGGTGAAATTTTCATTTGCGTTTTCTCTTGTGACATTTTTATATGAGAAATTTCATTTCACTTCAGCAGCGTACCGGGCTTAATTCTCGAAATCTCGCGAAATTTAAGTCGAGATACGTGTAGAAAGTCGAGAAGTCGAGAAATTAGGGATAAGTGCGCAAATCTAATTAAGTATTTTGTCATCACATTTTACGAAAATTACTGATGTTAAACCAAACAAAAAATTGAAAAAAAAAAATATCAAGAAGAATTAACAGGGACCTACTGAACCTGACAAATTTCAAACATGTGACCTTGCAAGCGGTAATAAATCAATAGAAACCTCCCAATTAAAGCGCCACAGTAAATAAAAAATAATAAATACCGGCTCTTGAGATTGAGCCGACGGCCTTTGTAAATTAACACCGACACGCTATTGTCCAGCTACTGCTTGCTTGCCAAATATTCACAGTTTTTCAACTCATAAATAACAGCGTTTCACGGAAATGAAAACCCTATTTGCTTTACGCATGGAAAGATATATTTTTGATGTCGGGGGAGTAGCTGGAGTCAGAGTTGCAGCCGGAGCCGGAGTTGGAGCCGGAGTCGGAGCTGGAGCCGGAGTCGTTAATAAGTTTATAAATGTCCGGAGTCGGAGCCAGAGCCGGAGCCGGAGCCGAAGCCGAACATTTTGACACGGACTCCGCAGCCCTGGAAGAAATATCCCATCGATTAAATGGCCATTGGGTAAGATTGTTTCAGTAATTCCAGGAAAGGATAGTAGGGTGCGAGTTGTTGAGGTTCGAACTGAGGCTGGAATTTTTAAACGTTCTGTTTCCAAACTTGTAAAACTTCCAATTGATTGTGAATTGTAATTGTAAAGTAAAAAAATAAAAAGAAAAAAAAAAACATTGCGTGAAGGTCATTTTAACAAAAAGAAGTAATATAAATTTGTTGATCTGTTATTCGAAGTAATGTCGAACTTTTCGAAGAAATATATTTCTACGGTTAATACACTTTCGAAATTCCAGCAATTGACAAAATGAATAGATTACCGTATAATATGGAATTGAAGTTTCTAAATTTACCTAAAATACTTTGGTGTTGGCAAATAATATTTATAGTAAGCTTATATTCTCATTTCTGTGACATTAACATTTCTGTGACGTTTTATTGACGACATTTTAATGATTGATATTTCAACGACATATTGATCGATTATTTGTGAATTACTTTAATAAAATGGCATTAGAAGGTATTATTTCTAAGTAATAAATTCTCTTGGTATGAAAGGTCGCATATAAGTGTTAATAGCAAAACGCTATGGGACGCATTTAAACCAGTAGAGCAAGTTTAGGAGAAAGGCGCTGGGCGATATAGAGGTGGGATTCGATGACAAAAGATAATTAAAATTAATTCTGGTTTTATACTGGTCCATAGCGGTGCCTCGTCTAGACTGAATTACCGAGTAAAGAATTATTTCGGCCAATTCCCACGTTGCTCACATAATATTTTGATCTGAACAAACGACACAAATTTTCAAAAAAAAAAAAAAATTGGAAAATGTTTATAAATGTAAATGGAGGAGTCCGATAGCCCCCAATTTTATATATACATATAAATATATATAAATGTTCTGATTTTAATTTATTTACGTGTGAAATAGTCCTTTGCAACAGTTGTATTCTCACTTTAATTGAGTTTACAATAACAAGGAAGATAATAAATAATTTTGTAGCTAAATTTTTAATAATTTTACGCCAATAAAATAAAATACACGTTTCTCATTATTAGCCTATTACGTATCGACACATAAACACTATACATACAATTACAGAGTAAATCGATAAATATATCATTACCTGCATAAATTCCTATAAATACCAAACAAAAGTGTCGGACATAATTAGAAGTTCTCCAATCGTTAACTAAACACATTCCGTGCGGGATATATAAATCGTAAAGACGCCAATTTTAAATAACAAGTATATCGTTGGAATACTGAAAAAAATATTCAACGCTATTGGGACGAATATGGTTGACCGGTTCATATTATCTTTTGTCTTTGTGCTATTTGCGAACGTGCCGTTAGATGCCAAGTTGCAAGCCTTCTGTCTCGCCAGTGGTATGTATCAAGTAGGTTAAATTTATATAAATAGTATCACCTGCTACCTGAACAATGATTACCTAATATTTTCCTGTTTTATCTTTTTTAAGGGAATCCATAAATGGTATTCTGCCGTTCTATTCAACAAAGAGTTTTTCAATTTATTTGCACAACAACGTAATTTACATATCAAGTATTGTGATGGCCGAAATGTTGCACCGATTCTCGATGGCTTGCTGGCAACTATATTTCCAAACCATATTCCATTCATTGACTGGCACAATCACTTTAGCTACTTAATTATATCTGGTTTAGTGGCGGGTGACTTTATGTACTCAGTTATTCAATTAATTGGATATACGGAAATTTTTAGAAGTGAACCACGAATTTGGAGACGTAAGATATTACGTATATTGAATCGATCGATAGCAGTTTTTCACAATTTTGTCTGGCGCAACTGGTGACTAGTGAAATATGTTTAACAGTCTCCTTAATATTAACGTTACGAAAGCACTGGATTGTTAGACCATTTATATCATTTGGTGGTCTATGCCAGCTTCTACAATATTGAATATTAGAAACGGTTGTAACTGTTCAAGTAAGTACAAGTATAAAAATTAGTTCAATTACGAGATTACATAATTTTTTTTCCAATTTCAGAACGAAAAAGCGCCGAATATTATTTACGACATGAGATGGTATTTATTGCCGGGTGCACCTTCAGAAATTTGTGGTATTAAAGTTATTACGTGCACAACATCCAACAGCGCTAAATGCTGGCAAGTTTGCTAAATTAAATGTTGCAACATCTATGCAGGTAGGTTATTTTGTAAAAAATTATGTAATCTCATAAGTGAACTAATTTATACTTGAACAGTTACAACCGTTCCTAATAAGCAATATTGTAGAATCTGGCATAGACCACCAAATGATATAAATGGTCCTACAATCCATTGCTTCCATAATGTTAATAGTAAGGAGACTGTTAAACATATTTCACTAGTCACCAGTTGCGCCAGACAAAATTGTGGAAAACTGCTATCGATCGATTCAATATACGTAATATCTTACGTCTCCAAATTCGTGGTTCACTTCTAAAAATTTCCATATATCCAATTAATTGAATAACTGAGTACATAAAGTCACCCGCCACTAAACCAGATATAATTAAGTAGCCAAAGTGATGGTGCCAATCAATGAATGGAATATGGTTTGGAAATATAGTTGCCAGCAAGCCACCGAGAATCGGTGCAACATTTCGGCCATCACAATACTTGATATGTAAATTATGTTGTTGTGCAAATAAATTGAAAAACTCTTTGTTGAATAGAACGGCAGAATACCATTTATGGATTCCCTTAAAAAAGATAAAACAGGAAAATATTAGGTAATCATTGTTCAGGTAGCAGGTGATACTATTTATGTATATAAATTTAACTTACTTGATACATACCACTGGCGAGACAGAAGGCTTGCAACTTGGCATCACCAACTATAATTATTTATTGTAATTTGTGCACCAATGTTGCAAGAAAATTGTGATTTAATGCCAATTATGGAATAAAGTAGCTTATGTTTATTGTGTTTCAATTTCTGGTTAAATAAATCAATGCCTTTAAATTAGTCCATTTCGTTTTGATCCAAGTTTGGAAAAATCATCAAATCAACAGACTAAACTGGTGGAAAACACAAACCCAAACGATTCTACAACGCCCTAGTATTGGACATTTATTGCACAAAGAAATATGTAGATAGGTTAGGTTAGGTTAGATTGGAGTGGCTGCTTACGCACACTTAAACCGGTAACGGTCCCTTGTGATACAACAGGATGTTTTACCCCTATTGGAAGAATTTCGAGCTACTTATGTAGCGTAAGACGTCCCGCACTTTACTGTTTTCGAGATCCGAGAAGCAGTCCATCTTGAACTTACCTAAGTGTTTGTGCCTTCTGAGAGCCAATGTTGGACACGAGCAAAGGAAGTGGACCAACGTCTCTTCCTTCTCTTCGTCCAAGCAGCTTCTGCAGAAGTCATTAGCCTCCAGACCCAGCCTTCTTGCATGTTCTCCAAAAAGGCAGTGTCCCGTGAGAATTCCTACGACCGTTCTTAATTCACGTCTGCATAAGGATATTAATGCCCTAGTGCGCCCCAAGTCCAGCTTTGGCCAAACTTGTCTTGCAACTCTACAGGTGAGGGTGTTAGACCACCTTTCCCACGTTGAGGATAGCGCCTTCTTCCCAAGTGCTTGTATCAGCGCTGTAATAGGCCTCCCCAGACTTGCCCTTTCCGGTTACAGCTGAAGAGTCGTACCATGCCTAGCAAGTTCATCTCCCCTGCAGTTCCTTATGACGCCCGAGTGACCTGGGACCCAGACTACCTGGATATTTAAATGCTCACTTATCTCATTTAGAGATGAGTGACAACTCAACGCCACCCGTGACGCCAAAGACACCGATTCTAATGACCGGATCGCCGCTTGACTGTCCACATAGATTGTGATATCGTCTGAGGATAACACATTATGCTTCAACCACGTCATGACCTCCTCAATCGCTACGACTTCAGCTTGGTACACGCTGCAGTAATCAGGGAGACGAATAGAAATATTTACATTTAATTTGTCACAGAATACTCCAACTCCTACTTTGCCGTCTAGCTTGGAGCCATCTGTGAAGAATTGCAACGCTTCGGTTTCCGATAATGGTCTATCCCTCCAGGATTCCATTGAAGGGAAGGAGGTCCGAAATCGCTTCTCGAAGCGTAAAGTAGGTTTAATGTAGTCAAGATTCGCCAGCTCATCCTTCAACGATCTAACAATAGTAGAGTGTCCTATACTAAGACACCTCCACTGAGAGACGGCTGCAAGTCGTACAGCCGTATTTAACGCCATCTGTTTGCCAAAAATGTCGACCGGAAGAAAGTGCAACATAACCTCTAAGGCACTTGTCGGTGTCGACCTTAATGCCCCGCTAACAAGCATACAGGCTGTTCTTTGCACTCTCTCAATCTTACTTTTATAGGTTACCTTGTCCAGAGCTGGCCACCAAACACCCACCCCGTACATGAGTACAGCTCTCACTACAGCGGTGTAGAGCCAGTGTACCAGGTCCGGCTTCAGACCCCATCTATGACCAATGGTGTTCCTACAGGAGTACAAAGCAATAGTAGCTTTGTTTATTCTCTCCAACATGTTGGGCTTCCAACTAAGCTTACTGTCAAAGATAATGCCCAGATATCTAGCTCTATCAGTAAAAGCAAGTCTCGTGCCATTTACGGTAGGATGGACAACTACCGGGATTTTGTATTTCTTAGTGAAGAGTACCAGCTCTGTCTTGGACGGGTTAATACCAAGTCCACATTTGCCAGCTCATTTCGTATCGATGGTAAACGCATTCTGCATTACGTCTACAATCGTGCCCAGGAATTTCCTGGTAACAGCTAAAGCTACGTCATCGGCGTACGCGATAACTTCAATACCCTCTCTCTCCAATTCAAGTAGTAACGCGTTTACCACTATGTTCCAGAGAAGAGGGGACGGAACTTCCCCCCCCCCCCCTGCGGGGTTCCCCTAGTTACTCGCCTCTTGATGGTGAAGTTCCCCAAGTTCGAGCTAACAATCCTGCTTCCCAGCATATAATTGATTAACCCTATCAGAAGAACGTCCACCTCCAAAAATGACAATCCCTCCTTGATTGCCTCCGCTTTCACATTATTAAAGCCGCTTTCTGTATTCAGGAATTCCACTAAATAGAATTCCTTCGAATTAATCGATTTCTCAATCGTACACACCAATGCGCGCAGAGCAGAGTCCACAGATCTACCCTTTGTGTACGCATGCTGAGACGGTGTTCACTTCCTGGCACCTATTTTATTTCTAATGTATACATCCAGCAGCCTTTCCAAGGTTTTCAAAAGAAAGGATGATAGAGTTATTGGTCTTAGGTCCTTAGGATAGACATGTGAGCTTTTCCCCGCTTTCGGTATGAACACCACATTGACCTCCGTCCAGTACCTAGGAATATAGCCCAGCTTCAATCACCCTTTGAATATAGCTTTCAGGTAGGGAAGAATAATTACTGAGTTGTTTTGAAGTTCCGCTGGTATAATTTGATCCGGACCGGCCGATTTAAATGGTTTAAAACCCCTCAGTGCCCATAGGATCCGTTTCCTGGTTACGATATCCTCTGTGGTTACTGACAATGATTCCTGATGATTGCTACGCACCAACAGGTCTTCAAAGCTGCCTGGGAAGTGTGTCTCGAAGAGAAGCTCCAGAGATTCTCCACTAGAAGCTGTCCAAGATCCGTCCGGTTTTATCAAAAAACTGGGACTAGATGTACTATTGGAAAGAATCTTCCTAAGGCGGGAGGTTTCGGATACCTCTTCCATATTATCACAGAAGATTCTCCAAGACCTCCTTTGTGCCTTTCTTAATTCTTTCTTATAAATTCCGAGTTTCTCCTTATAGGAGTCCCAATCCTGAGCCTCCCTTGTATTTTTGGCTCTATTAAAGGCTGTCATACAAGCCTTACGATAGGTTCCCAGTTCCCTGGACCACCATACCGGTTTTTGCCTACCCCTAGGCTTAGCCAGTGGGCAGGGCCATCCTCCGGTTGGCCTCCCGTACGCGCTTTCGCCCCATTCTTTTTATAAACGTTGAGAGTAATTGACCCGAAACCGAAGTTAATTACTTCCTTCGTTTTGTGAAGGAGGGCAAGGGACTTCTTATTTATTACCATAATTGATAATTTCGAGCCCCCCTTTGCCTCCTCCTGCTTGACGATCTTCAAATTTCCGGTCGGAAGGTTCGGGTTACTGGCCTGAATGATTTCCAAGGCCTCGTCAGGGCAAGCCGGTTCGGATGGCAGCCAGACACATGCCCTCGGCCTGCTGGGAATTTCCTCCCGGCTAACTGCCTTTATATAGATCCACAGATCTAGAGTCCGAGCATGCAGTAATCTTCATACGCCCATGATACCATCCCGCATCTCTGCAGGATGGGGTTAGTCCCGGATTTTCACCCAGGACCTTTAAAAAGACGAGGTTGAGTGCATTATACACTAACCTCCATTTTTCGGCCGTGATGCTCCCATCTTCTTGACTTTCATCAATTACGGCTAGCATCAACACATGCTCCCTCAGGACATCGCTGAACAGTTTTGTCCCTGAGTTGGAGCTCGGCTTCTTTTCAGTCACCAACTTGGCCCGCTTGCTGTTGACTACTTCCACCTCGTCCTGGGACCGCTGTCTTTTCGACACATGGTCCCTTTCCGAGCTTCAGCAGCCCACAGTGCTCCTTGCCCAAGCTACTGATGTTCTTTGCTCATTCGTAACCTGACCCTCGGGGGTCGTAGCTCACTTCTCGAGAATTCGGATTGCCGAGTGGCGATTCCTGTATCGCCTTTTCGCCGGAGGAATGTCTCTCGTCCCACTCCCCTGTGCTGCGTTGGTACCGCTAACTCCCGGAACTTTTGCCCTAGAGCCAACCACCTTTGCAACCTTAGAGGCCCCACCCGTCTGGTTCGAGGTACCTCCCTTCGCTGATACCGGCTTTTGAGGAGAGCAGGTGCCCTTTGTTTTCCGTTGTTCGATCTTTCCATCTGATTCCCACGAGTATCGGAGAAATAAAGGTCCGCCTGCGCAGAGATCCGTATACGCAGGTAAGGCTAAATACAACTGGAGGTCGCCAGATATCCAGAGTGCTCCGTTAGCGACTGCGCTTTGTTAAATAGGCCCCCAGCCTAGTTGATCATCAGCACGGGTCGCTTAACATCTTAATCCAGCCCATTGGGCTCGCTAGCACCGCGGCCACCCAGCACCCCTTCCCTCCGCCCACATTCTCTCCCCCTTTCACCTATTCACATGGAGAGCCCAATCCAATGGGATCCATTCCATTCTTCGGGTCACCCGTGTATAGGGTACCCCCACTCATCACCCGCGGAGACTCCGGAGGTTCAGAGAGGACGCGATCGACGCGGTCGATGGTTTTCTGGCGCCATCTGTTCGCCTTTCCATGCTGGGCATCATAGGCACTCAAAATTTAATGAACTGAGGTTAACCACTCCCCAGTTCTCTGAGACTCTCCCACCAGCTGGACTGCGGTTGGGGGCGGCTTATTTAATTCACCGCTAACCTACCTATCGATAGGTCGTCCACTATCCACCATCTGTGACCCCCCCCCCCCCCCCCCGATAGCTGCAGTTCGCCACGGGAATATATAGATAAACAAATTAAAAAATCCGCAAAGTTAAAATGAAATCGCCAAGAATAATTATAATTATGTGAATTATTACAAAAAAGCAAAGCACCTTTTGGGGGGGGGGGGGGTTCTACATATATTTGAGTAATATTTGGACGAGAAAGAATTCTGTAAAGCCTGGAAAGGCGGGGATTGAGGGCAAGAACCCCATCCACGAAGGTACGCAATGAATATTCTTAGTTCTAAAGTGGAACTCGCAGTAGAGACGTGCTGTTCATACTAACCAATCGTCCTGCGCCTGAATTATATTTGAGTATAGTTTTGGAAAGCAAGAAAGGGTAAAAAAAAAATGTTTTTATCACTCTCTCGGTCTCGCATTAGTTAAAATTGACTGATTTCAAGAATTAATTAAAAAATTACACGAAATGATCGATTTTGTACAAGAAATTGTAAAAACTTGAAAGCTTTAGAGGGCAAACTTGTTGAAATTTGTTTAATGGAATCCGACAGTTCGGAAAAAAAAAAATGAATGTATTTATTATAGATCAACATATTTGTAATACACTGATTGCGATTCTCATAATTAGATATTAACAATCCAATAAACAGAGGTGGCTAGTCTGAAGAAATTCAGATTGTACAATACAAAATTTATCGTAAGTGGAGAAAAAAAAGCAATTTCAGTTGTGCATGCAAGCGGAAATATTTTTCTAGAGAAATCGATGTTCTTTGTATTCTTCGATCAAAACATTGTTTTAGCAATGTTTAGACTTTTGGGAATATACAAGCTCATTTGTTTTACATTTTTTTTTTATTTTTTTTTATTTTTTATTACGACTGAGTCTTGTACCCATTTAGTAATTTACATTGCATAATAAAATTTTTGATGTGATTATCGCTCGTTTCGTGTAATTCCTCCTCAGATTTTTCGCCACGGTAAGTCTACTGACCTCCTGGTTGCGATAAGTCCAAAGGTTTGGTTCCTTGCAGTCTTCTTGTTGGTGTGGTATTCAGCATACAGCGTATATCCAGATTTTCATGCTGGTACAGACGTTGTAGGTGTTTTGTTGCATGATTCTTGATATCATCCGCGACAAGCTCGATTTAAGATCTCGATGGAGGTTGTCGTTTCGAATGTACCACGGTGCATTAACAATACATCGCAGGATTTTATTTTGAGCTGTTTGTATGATTTTGATATTTGTCCTCTTGGCACAACCCCAAAGTTGACTACCATATGTCCGTACAGGTTTCAGAATTTGTTTGTATAACAGCAGTTTGTTATGAATCGCCAGTTCAGATTGTCTCCCTAGGAGCCAATGCTTTTTTCTAAATTTTATGTTTAGTTCTTCTCTCTTCTTTTTATGTGTTCCTTCCATCTATGTTTAGCATCTAAAGTCATGCCAAGATATTTAGCAGTGTTCGCACGCGGTACTACTATCGAGTTTATCATTATTGGTATATGATTAACTTTTAGATTTGTAAAGTTTGTAGTGGAGTCATTGATGTTTTTTGCTGTTGCAAATATGGTCGTTTCATCGGCAAAAGTCGCCATTGTTGCTTCTGTAATTGGTATATCTCTAGTATACAGGAGATAAAGGATTGGCCCAAGAACACTTCATTGAGGAACTCCTGCTGTTATCCTTTTTAGTTGGGAGTATTCATTCTCATACTTTACTCGGAAATGCCTCTCTGATATGTATGATTTTAGAATTTGAAAAAATTGCTCCGGAAGATCTCGGTGATGTTTGAATTCTAACCCCCTGGTGCCATACTTTGTCAAATGCTTGCGCTACATCAAGGAATATAGTTGAGCATATTCGTTTGCTTTCTAATGATTTCTCGATTACATCAGTAATTCGATGTACCTGTTCTATCGTAGAATGTTTTTCCATAAATCCAAACTGATGCGAGGGGATAAGATTCCTTTCTTCGATAATTGGTTTTAATCTTTTAAGAAGAACCTTTTCAAATAGTTTCGATAATGTTGGTAGCAGGGAAATTGGCCTATATGAAGCTTTATCGTTCGGAGGTTTGTTCGGCTTAAGTATCATAATTACTTCTGCAACTTTCCATTGTCTTGGTACATATCTTAGTCGAAATGCTGCATTGATTATATGCACTAGTTTCCTCAACGCTTTCTCCGGTAACACTTTTATTATCTGACCCGTTATGAGATCATATCCTGGATTATTCTTGATTTCCCATTTTAGTTCTTTCAATGTTATAGGTGTAATTTTTATTTCATCCTGTTTATTTATCGGGGTAATATTTTCCTCTTCCGTTTGTTTTGGGTAAGGTTGGAATGTTTCTTCAAGGTGATTTGCAAACAAATCTGCTTTTTGTTTAGCATTTCGAGCCCAATTTTCTTTATTTTTAATTGGAGGAACCTGAAGTTTGGGTCTTTTAAGATTCTTTGTTGCTTTCCATAATGAATAATCAGTATCTTTTTGCCCAGTTAGAGTGCTGAGGTATTTATTAACTGACTGATTTTTAATGTCTTTTATTAGATATTTTAATTTGTTACGCAAATGATTAAACACCCTCTTATTTTCCGGGTTTCGATGTTTTTGCCAAATTCTTCCGTGCTTTTCTTTTATATTTAAGAAGTTCTCTCTCTTCCTCTGGATAGGTAACATTGCGCTTCATTTCCTGATTGTTATTAGGAGTGCTTTCCCACGCAGCACTTTGGATATTATGGATGTGAGCTTATCTAGTTCGTCTTCTATTTGGACTGGTCCCTGTATTGGGTTCTGCAGATTAATTCTTTCTGTTAACCGTGTTTGGAAGAGATCCCAATTGATTTTGAAGCTCGTTAATTTCGGGTTGCTCTCTTTCATAATAATTGTTTGGCTAAGTATCATAATTACTGGTGAATGATCTGATGATAGACTTTCACTGTTCTCTATATGGATATAATTATCTGAAATCCCTCTTGTAATAAAGAAGTCTATAAGATCTGGAGTCTTAGTCATATCCGAGGGCCGGATCGGATGCGAAAATCGCATTTTAGTTGTTTGCCTGCTGCGAACAGTTCTTTTTCTTTAGCGGTCGTTAACCGTGATCCCCAATAGGTATTTTTTGCATTATAGTCACCTCCAATTAAAAAGACACTTCCTAGTGTTTTGAGAAGATTAGTATAATCTACTTGTTTGAGATTGTATGTTGGGGGGCAATAAATTGCTGAGATACTGCAGGTTTTAGTATTGTTTAATTATATTTTGATTGTTGTGACTTGCATGGAAAGCTCCTTAAGCTTTATATAATCTTTTATGAGGATAGCTGATCGACCTCTAGCTTTGTTCTCTGGATGTTATGCATGGTAGCAATTATATACTTTTATTTTACAGAATGAAGTTTTGGTGAAATTAGTTTCTGGTATAAGACATATATCCATATAATGCATGTTTAAAAATATATCTAGTTCTTGAATGTGATGCAATAGCCCGTTTGCATTCCAGGTTACAATTCGTAATGTTTTATTCATTTGTTTGGTTTATAACTCGATTTTATATAATTTATATTTTGATACACTCGATCAAGGTTTTCTTCTACTCTTTCATTGAAATTAGTTTGTGATTTCATTCCTTCTAGTGCGTTCTGCAGGCTCATTTTCTGCGAAGTAAGTCTTTTGTTGAGGTTCTCTAGATTTCTCAGTATGTCCTACTGTAAAACGAGATCAACTTTAGTCTGTTTCTGCTCTGTTTGCTGAAATATTTGAGCATAAGTAACGTTTTCATTTACTCGCTCTCTTTGTAAGTTAACATTAGGAGTCAACGATTTTGGCTCCGTGTTTTTTTTTTGATAGTTTGTACATTTCTTGATGTAACTGGTTTACGTATTTTATTTCTCAGTTTTTGCAGTTCTACTGCAACTTCGCATCTTCTGTAATTGGCTGGATGCTGGTCATTACAGTTGATACATTTCGGTGTTGTATTTCGGGTAATTGTGCAAAATTTTAATTGTGCAGACATTTCCTGCATGTTTTCCTGCACATTTAACACATCTTGCTTCTCGATGGCAGTATTTTTGTGTATGATTATAATCTTGGCAGTTTTTACATTGCGGAATTTGTCGAGTGGCCTTTCTCGGTGTTTCTATTTTAACTCTGAGGTTAAGGATAGCCTTAATATTATAAATATTTTCGATTTTTTCTTGGTTGTCGAAGGTTAGCATGAAAAGTGGGAGACCTCTTCTTGTGATTTCAACCCTTCCCTCCCTGTTTTCTTGTCTCTCTTTTCTGATGATGTTAACTGCATCAACTATTTTCAGGCCTCTATTTTTCAGGTCCTCAATGATTTCCTCTTTTGAACAAGTTGGGTGTAGACCTCTTGCCATTACTTTAATTGAACGATCATTTTTATCCTCGTAAGTGGGTAAGTACCACTGGTGACCATCAGCATTTAATTTGTTAGCTAGAGCTTTATAGTCTTCAGGCTCTGTTGTATTTATTTTCCAGATATTATTACTGAGCGATATTACTTTGTAGTCATTTTGTACTAATTCTTCTATCCATTTCTGAATAATACCGTAATTTGTTATTCCCAGTATATTGATCGGGGGTGGGACCTGTTTCTTCTTTTCTGGCTCATGCACTTTTGGTGCAGTAATTGCATTGGCATTTTTAAAGTGGGTTTGTATTGGCTCAACTTCTGGTGATGATTCAGCTTTCCTCTTACTTGGGTTGGTTTCTTTTCTTATTTTCTTATTTGCTCTCTTGGCTTTCTGTAGTCTCCAATTGGTTTCGCTTTCAAGCTCATCTTCATAAGTGTGATATTCGTCTTGTTCTCTGAGTACTAGAAATTGGTTGTTAAAATACTCAGTGTTTTAATTGTAAAATGGGTATTAACAGGTTTCCAAATCCTCCGTTTCGAAAAAACTTCTTCTGGATAATGTGCCCCATACCTTGGCTTATATGACCTATATAGCTTAACCTTGCCCAAATCTCTGGCAGTGCTTGTTAATGGGCCCTTATTAGAGAATACTCAACATTTTAATTGTAAAACGGTTATTAACAGGATTCCAAATCCTCCGTTTCGAAAAAACTGCGTTTAGATAATGTGCCGCCTACCTTGGCTTATATGACCTATATAGCTAAACCTTGCCCAAATCTCTGGGAGTGCTTGTTAATGGGCCCCTAATAGAAAATACTTAGTGTTTTAATTGTAAAATGGGCATTAACAGGTTTCCAAATCCTCCGTTTCGAAAAAACTTCTTCTGGATAATGTGCCCCATACCTTGGCTTATATGACCTATATAGCTGAACCTTGCCTAAATCTCTGGCAGTGCTTGTTAATGGGCTCCAATAGAAAACACTCAGTGTTTTAATTGTAAAATGGCCATTACCAGGTTTAAATCCTCCGTTTCGAAAAAACTTCTTCTGGATATTTCATCAACGATATTTTTCGGATCACACGTACCCATCATCCAGTGGATAGTACAATTGAGTGAAGATTCGTCTTGGATTATTGTTTTGAGTGATCACCTGGAATTAATACTACAATATTTTACTCGTAAGATAAACCATTTTGTTAAACCTAGTATTAAAATTTATATTTTACTTACCTTTTGCCATTCAAGAATTTTTATATTTACAAAGGAATGTCACTTTAACTTTGTTGTTATTTTTTTGTTAATTGAAATTTTATTTTTAAATTATATTTTTTTCATTGTATATTTCTACATTATCCAATTAGTACATTTTTCTTTTATATACAAACAAATCTGTGCATATGATCTAAAACCATACAAATGTCTTATGGTCTTGGTTTCATTTAGTTTTTGTTCCTTTCATATAATTTTTTTTGACTACACTATGCATATTCTAACAGTGTATTCTTACCTTATTTTTTTTATTACGATGGTCATGAGTTATATGTTGGTTGAAGAAATAATTTTATCAATTTTTATTTTTTGTTTTGGAGTGTATCCACACTACAATAAATTTGTTTCTGGCTTTATGATGGAACAGTACAAATGTAATTTTGAATTTTTTTGTACTTCCATTTTTTTTAGAGTACATACAGTTGAATTAATCGCTTGTATTTTTGATTTTAGTATTTTAGTTTATATAAAAACCATATGTAAGTGTTTAAAATTTATTATTTCTTTATTTTACATAATTTTGGTTTGGCATAAATTCAAGCGATATTTAAATTTTTATAAACCTTACGAATGTGTTAGTTTGTACTTAGTTTACTTTTTATGCTTTTGCGTAGATGTAACTCAGTTTAAGTTTACATACGGTGATCTCATATTAATATATTTGTGTATTTTATTAGTATCAATTATTCATGAGCAGAAACTCGGTTAGCGTAATTGAATTAATGCTACAAAATATTCGTAGTTTGAGACAAAATTTTGATAGTTTAGTTTGTCACGTTCAATCTTTGGACCAAATACCGAATTTAATTTTTTTAACTGAAATTTGGATAAATACGTGTGAAGTTAATAACTACTCGATTGCCGGATATAATATTTTTGCTAGCTGTAATAATACCTATCGTTCTGGTGGTGTTGCTGTACTTGTGGCTAATAATTTAAAAGTTAAAATTCATAATGTTTCTGACCTGAAGACTGCTGACGTATTAGTACTTGATACCTTTTTTGGAAATAGTAAAGTTACTATAGTTTGTGTTTACAGGCAGCAATCGTTTAGTATTGATTTGTTTTTAGTGGAATTTGATATAATTTTGTCTAAATTTAAATCTAAAAATTTATTGGTCCTGGGTGATTTTAATATTAACATTTTGACCAGCTCAAATGTTGTTGACCAATATAAATTCCTAATGGCAAGCCATGGTCTATTCTGTGAAATTAAGGTGCCGACGAGAATTACAGATTTATCTGCAACTTGTATTGATCATGTTTACCATAGGTGTTCTAGTTTTAAAATGGTTACTGCTGTTGAGAACTTATGTATCACAGATCACTGTGCTATATTTGTTAGTTGGTCAGTTTTAAGGTTTAAAGATAATCAACCTGAGGTTAAAAAATCCAATAATAAAATATTCAAGATTAATTTTGAAAAACTGAATAATCTATTGCTATTAGAGACTTGGAACGAAGTCTTGTCAATTGCAGATATTTCTTCTGCTTTTGATAAATTTTTTGCCATTCTTACTAGTTATTTAGCACAATGCAAATATTTAGTTAACTTACGTAAAAAAGGTCGTTGTTTGAAGCCATGGATGAATAAATCTCTACTTAAAAGAATTAATGAGAAAAACAGGTTAGGCAGGCAACTGAAGAAAAACGCCAATAATTCTAATTGCAAACTAAAATTTTATGAATTAGCAAGAAATATAAAAAAAGCTATATTTGAAACTAAATCAAAATATTATCTGAATCGGTTTCAGATGGCGGCTGGTAATGGTAAGCAGCAATTGGAATTACTAAATGAAATTTTAAACAAAATTCCACCAAACAACAATATTAATGAAATATCAGATGATCAAGGCAATATTTTCACATCAGCTCCAGAAATCGCAAATTGCTTTAATAATTTCTTTTGTAACATTGTTTCTAAGGCACGTATGGATTTTAACAATTATTCACACTTAGTAAATTCTTCTTTAATACTAGATAAAAGTCTCAACAGCAGTTTTTTCTTTCAGCCAATTTCTGCTACAGAATTATACCATATTATCAATTCTCTTGATAATAAATACTCATTAGACTTATTTGGTTTAAGTAATTGGATTTTAAAAAGAATTAGCTGTAATATTGTTGATATTTTATGTTCACTTTTCAATCGTAGTATCAGTGAAGGAATTTTCCCATCATCGCTCAAGATTGCTACGGTTATTCCGTTGTATAAGAAGGGTGATCATTTGTTGATCAACAATTATCGTCCAATATCATTGCTTCCGATTGTTTCTAAAATTTTTGAGAAAGCAGTTAAAACTAGAGTGGTTAATTTTTTGAATGAATATAACTTTTTTAGTAACAGTCAATTTTGGTTTAGATGTGGTTTGGGTACAGAAGATGCATTGATTGAACTCATGAACCCACTACATGAAGGTCTAAATAATTCTAAAATGGTTGGTAGTTTATTTGTTGACATTACTAAAGCATTTGATATGGTCGATCATAAAATTCTATTTGACAAATTGTGGAACGTTAGTTTTCGGGGATGTATACTTAACTGGGTCAAATCGTTTATTACAGAGCGTTCACAAAAAGTTCGGTTGGATAATTGTTTTAGTAGTGCCTTGATATTGGAGGCTGGTGTACCTCAGGGATCAGTGCTTGGTCCTATCCTATTTTTGATCTACATAAATTCAGTTTTTGGTCTAAATTTTAACGGCAAAATAGTAGCTTTTGCTGATGATATGGCTTTGGTGTACAATAATACCGGTTATATTCCTTTGGTGGCAAATATTAATAAAGATTTAGAAATATTAAGTAGTTGGTTTGCTGCACATAAACTGTTACTAAGCTCAAAAACGAAAGTAATGCTTTTCAATTTGAATAGTATTCGCTCTTTCAAGTATGATATAGTTTATCATGACCCACTTTGCTGTAAGAATGGCACTTGTGGTGCTAAATGTTTGGTAATTGAGTCCGTTAGTAACATCAAGTATTTAGGATTAAACGTTGACAGCTGTTTAGACTGGAAAACTCACATATCTGAGCTTAAAAATTCCATACACTCATGTATTAGGCAAATGTACCTATTACGATCCAATTGTTCACCTGGTGTCCTTAAAATATTTTACCATGCTCTGATTGAGTCAAGATTACGATATGGAATCAGTTGCTGGGAGGGCACTTACTTTGAGACATTGCGACCTTTAGTTACCGCACAAAAATACATAATAAGAATTATTAATTTTAAGAAGAAATTGGATTCAACATGGCCACTATTTGTAATGAACAATATTTTGCCGTTGAAACACCTTTATGTCTATAAGGTCATGAATATACATTTTGAAAGGAGCGGTAATCGTTATTTAAGCTGTCGAAGTTATATGTTGCGTAAAAACAAGATGTATTTTCACGTTGTTCCAAAGTTTATTAAAACTCATTTTTTTAATTATTTTTTAGTCACAGCACCTACAATTTTTAATAAACTTCCATATGATATCCGTTGTTTAAATTCAAAATCCAAATTTTTGTCTTCATTGAAAAGTTGGCTGTTCCAGTTCCCATCGATTGATTTTGTGTTTGGGCGGATTGTTTAATGTGCTTTTCTACGAAATTTTAAAGTATAGTTAACCTTCTGAATATTTTTAGTAAAGATCACTGTATGTAAACTTATCTTAACTTTAATCTAATTTAATTAAGCTTTCAACTATTTTAAGTGTATATTCGTACTGTATAAAATTGTCAGCATTGTTAGGACAATTTTATCATTATTTTATTTTGATTTTATATTGTAGTATTATAGTATTGTATACGATAATTTGCAATTTATTATTAATTATTATTACTTATCAATAAGATGCCTGTCACTGGATAGTTTTATTCCAAAAGGCTCTTTTAATTTGTTATATAAATGTTTAAATAATTTAAATAATGTGCCCCATACCTTGGCTTATATGACCTATATAGCTGAACCTTGCCTAAATCTCTGGCAGTGCTTGTTAATGGGCCCCCAATAGAGAATACTCAACATTTTAATTGTAAAATGGTTATTAACAGGATTCCAAATCCTCCGTTTCGAAAAAAATTCGTTTGGATAATGTACCCCATATAGCCAAACCTTGGCTATCACCTATATAGCCAAACCTTGCCCAAATCTCTGGGAGTGCTTGTTAATGGGCCATTAGTAGAAAATACTCAATATCTTAAGTACAAATCTATCATTAACAAGATTCCAAATCCTCCGTTTCGAAAAAACTTTTTCTTCTAAGCTTTACATGGAAACACTCATTAAATTTTTTTGGTTTGGAATCAAATAATTACGTTTTAATTATTTGTTAGAAACTTAACGGAAAGAAATCACTCAGTTCATTCCAATAAGAATTTTGTTTTGAGTATTTTTAATACATACATATTTTTTTGTTATTTCTTATTTTTTTGTCAGAAACTTCACGTCGGTTTGTTTTACATCGAAACATTTCGCCTTTAGCTAAATATTTAGCTGGTCGAAATTGGACAATTAAATATTTAGCTCTCCAGTTAAAATGTTCATATAGGAAAGAATTAAATTCAGCATGCTTTGAATTTGTATTATGAAATAATTCGCAATTTCATCAAAGAAGAAAGAGATGAAATATTATTTAACCGGAGATTGCCTCTATTTTTGTGAAACCAATCACTACTCGGCTAAAAAAATTTTCAAATAGTTAAACGGTGATTGAGGCAGCGGCCTCTGGACATCACCATTAGGTGTAATATCTTTAACAAAACTTACTCACAAAATTGTATCCGTCCTAAGATGGACCATACCTTCTTGTACTAAAACAACAAATTTACTATTTCTGAAATATACATCATGTACTGTACATGGGTGCTGGGTGTGTTTCAATAGGGTAGACGTTGACCGTTTATAGCCAATTATAAATTGGTTTATACTCCAACGTTGCAACTATGTAGAAACCATCAACTGTCTCTAGTTTACCTCCACGCGGTAACACCTGGGCAACCTTTGTTTTGCATTTTTAATGTATCACAACGGCTGAACTTCTAGAGGCGAGTGTAATAACACTATAAACAACAAAACAACGCAATGGATAAAACAAACAAGGAAATTAATACCCTAGATGGCAGACCTGATGTTCAGGAAAATCCACTCTCTCCGGAGGTCGGTCTCATGGATTCTAGGGGGCACCAAACATTGCTACATAATTCAAATGATACCAAAAATAAGCTAAGCGATATCAACGCTCAAAAGAGTAACGAGGAAGAACTTTCATTCCGAAAGGGCTCCATTACAATCAGATCACCAATAAAAAAAATATTTGCAAACAATGCAGTCTCCACTGAAAAAGTAACTTCATTATCAGAACAAATGCCGAGTGCATCAACAAATAATATAAACAGCGAGGAGCTGTTAAATAAATTTCCAAAAAATGGAGAAACTAATCGCGCAGCTGAGCAATGCAGTTGCTGAACTTAAGAGAGAAAACTCTACACTAAAAGAAAAGATTAAAAATAGCATAGGTGAGGATTCAGCACGACTTAACAATCTTTCTTCCAACCATATTCAGCAATCATCCAGTCAACATGAACATTCAAATAATTCCAACTGGTTGCTGCGGCAATTTCCAGTTTTTCAACTGAATAATAGATTCAGTGCTCTGAGTCAAGAGGATTATTGCACAGATGAGAAATAACTGGAAAAAGAAGTTTCCAGTGCTGATAACAGAAATACAAGGAAACGCAGGCGCACAAAAACGAAAACTCCTCCAAAAAATACTACACAACTTGTGATCAATAATACTGAACAGAAAAACCCAAAAATACCACTGCCTCCACCCATTAACGTGAGCAATATCAAAAATGTCGAACTTTTTCGACAAATAGTAATAAAACCAACTAGTGAATTTGAAGGCGCTTTCAAATAGTGACATAAAAATTACCTTTCAAAATGAAAATGATTACAGAAATGTCAAAAAATTACTGGAAGAATTAAAAAAAGATCCCAGCAACCAATCAGAAAATATAGAATATCACACCTACCAGCTGAAGAGCAAAAAGGCTTATAGAATGGTTATCAGAGGCTTACCATCTTCCATTAGTCACGATGTAATTAAAGCAGCCTTAGAAAAAATGGGACATGAAGTCGCAGGTATTACTAACATATAAAAAATGATCACAACTAATGGTGTAAAAGACATGAAACACTTTCCATTGTTTTACATCGACTTAAAACAAAGAAGCAAAACCTTACTAATAGATTCACGGATTGGGATCTCCTCAGAGAAAAACTGGAAGAGCTAATTGAATTAAAAGTTAGTATTAAAAGTATTGAAGAATTGGAACAACAAACAAACAATTTCATTGAATACACTCGTATGGCCGCCAGTCTAGCTACTCAAGAATTAAAGGACAAAGCGGAGATTGAAGTCAAATACCCAGCTGAAATCAGGGAACAAATCAAGGAAAGGAGAAAGGCAAGGAGAATATGGCATCTCAACAGAAATCCCGCAGACAAGACGACCTTCAATCGAATAAGTAACAAAGTCAAAAGGCTAATCAAAAGCTTCAAACAGGATTACTTCGACAACTACTTAAGCGGGCTAGGTCCAGAAATGGATAAGGACTACTCGTTATGGAAAACAACCAGAAAATTTAAATGACCTGTAGTTCGAGTACCACCTATAAGAAATGCTCAAGGCAATTGGGTTCGACAAGACAAAGAAAAAGCGGAACTCTATGCTCAACACCTAGTAACAGTGTTTCAACCCTTGTAACACCTAGTAACAGTGTTTAACACCTGTCTATCAACCAAATCAGGATTTTAAAAGGATCACGCCAATAAAAATTGCTGAAGAAATCGACAAAAGTCTTAGCCAAAAAAAGGCACCAGGAATTGATGAAATTTCATCGGGTCTATTCAAGGAACTTCCACGCAAAGCAATCTTCATGATCACATACTTATTTAATGCCTGTATGAGATTGAATAGTATGTACCCAAATGCTTCAAAACGGCCCAAATAATTATGTTGAAGAAACCAGGTAAACCAGATGAAGAAGTAACATCATACAGACCGATTTCACTGCTTCCGACCTTATCAAAGCTGTTTGAAAAACTTCTACTAAAACGTCTAAAGCCAATGGTAAACGTTCCTGATTTTCAATTTGGATTCAGGAATAACCACTCCACAATAGATCTAGTCCATCGAATAACTACGGTAATAGAGCAAGCGCTAGAAGAAAAGAAATATTGCCCCGCCGTATTTCTCGATATATCTCAGGCCCTTGATATGGTTTGGCACGAGGGGTTGACATTTAAGATGAGCAAAATGCTACCACAAAACTATTGCCAGCTGCTTGAATCATACCTCTCTGATCGCCAATTCAGATGAGTGTGAAGTTTATGCTAAAAAAATAACAAAAAATTACACTGTTAAATTAGCTATTTTCCAATTGGAATTTAAATTATATGAAAATTTAAATTTTTTGTAATTTTGGATTTTTCGTACAATCAAACAGGTTCTTTTCATCGTTTTCAGATGGCTGGACCATCTGTTTATCTCGTTAAGCAAAACATCCAATTGTGTTGAACATTACTACAATTTAGAAAATTTGAAAGTTGACTGATTTTTAATGGTTAAAATAATTATTTAACGTTGATCCTGGAAATGTCCCAAAGGTCCCACACATTTTTCAGAATAGCTAAGCCATATAGTGGTCGATGTCACCAAGCCGATTCAATTATATTGAACTATAATATATTTCACAGTTTTTGAAATTTTTAATAATTTTCCATTATTTTAAAAGTTGTAAATCGCCAAACGCAGAGATGTCCACAAGGTCTTGCCCATATTTTCGGATAACTTGGCCATGTGCCAGTCTACGTGGTCAATCGTATCCAATTGTAATGAACTTTACTATACTTCACAGAATTTAGAATTTTTAAAAATTTTATTGGTTTTAAAAATTATTGTATCTCCGATCACAGAGATGTCCACAAGTTCTTGCCAATATTTTTGGATAACTATATTATATGCCAGTCTACGTGCGGCCAATGGTATCCAATTGTGATGAACTATACTATACTGCACAGAATTTAAGAATAGAATTCAGATCACAGAGACCACAATTGGATAAGATTGACCATGTAGACTGGCATATGGTCACGTTATCCAAAAATATAGGCAAGCCCTATTGGACATCTCTGCGGTCGGCGATATAAAACTTTTAAATAATGGAAATTTACTAAAAATTTCAAAAACTGTGAAATATATTATAGTTCATTTTAATTGGATCGGCTTGGTGGCATCGACCGCTATATGGCTTAGCTATTCTAAGAAATGTGCGGGACCTTCGGGACATTTCCAGGATCGACGCTAAATAATTATTTAAACCATTAAAAATCAGTCAACTTTTAAATTTTCTAAATTGTGGTAATGTTCAACACAATTGGATGTTTTTGGTTAACGACACAAACAGATGGTCCAGCCATCTGAAAACGATGAAAAGAACCTGTTTGATTGTACGAAAAATCCAAAATTACAAAAAATTTAAATTTTCATATAATTTAAATTCCAATTGGAAAATAGCTAATTTAACAGTGTAATTTTTTGTTATTTTTTTTTTAGCATAAACTTCACACTCATCAATTCAGAGTCATCCATGAAGAAACATGTTCTGACTTTTATCCAACGGTAGCGGGAGTTCCGCAGGGAAGCGTATTGGGACCCCTCCTCTACCTTATCTACACTGCGGACATACCTACAACGAATAAAACATTCATTGGCACGTTCGCTGACGACACTGTAATTATGTCAGTAGACGAATCACAACCAAGGGCAGTGGAAAATCTTCAACGAGCAATGAACAACGTTACTAAATGGACAATTGACTGGAAAATCGTGCTTAATGAGCTCAAACTAACCCATGTGACATTTACGCTCCGACACAAAAATAACAGTCTACACATATACCTCAATGGGGTGCAAGTGCCGCAGGCTGAATCGGCAAAATACCTTGGTCTCCATTTAGATTCAAGGCTCAACTGGAAACATCACGTGAGACAAAAAGCTGAACAGATACGATTAAAACAACGTCAAATGTACTGGTTAATTGGGCATCATTCCAAAATGAACCTGTATTGCAAGAGACTAGTCTACCAGACTACCTTCAAACCAATATCGATGTATGGTGTGCAGCTATGGGGTTGTACTTATAAATCCAATAGATACATTATACAACGTAGCCAAAATAAATTTCTTTGAATAGTCACCAACGCTTACCGATTTGTGACTAACAGGGAAATACACAATGATCTCAAAATACAATTGATAGACGACGTCATCCGCGAATGTGCCATTAAACATGAGAAGAGACATCTTACCCACAGCAACGTTGAGGCCGTACAACTACTGAACAGTACAAACGAAGTAAGGCGGCTCAAACGAATCAAACCACATGAGCTAACCGTATGAATATTATATCTTAAGGGAACTGGATACTGATCCAGCAGACCCACACAAGTTTATGCTTATCTCATAAGTACTAATGTTAACCTAATGTTTAAGATTGTAGTAGCCATATCAATAAAGGTGTTTAAAAAAAAAAATGTACTGTACATTTTATTGATCGTTTGAGTTGTCCTAATTATTTTATAATATAATCATGCAAATACTTACCTCAAATTATAAAATAAACTTCTCTCTTTAAAAATTAATTAAAAAAAAAATAAAATAATTAAAATTATCATTTTCTTAAAATTTATTTCTTAATTGTTTATCTCTCTGTTTTTCAATTGTATAATTTATAATTAAATTTCTTGTTCTTCTTAAATATTATTACAAATAGGTTTTTGTTTATATATAATAATAATTTTTAATTTAATTAATTTTTATTTAATTATGGGTTTATTTATAAATTATCATATAATTTAATAATAATATATACTTTATAAATATAATTTAAATTTAATTTAATAAATTATTTTTTAATTTAATTAAAATTTATTTTTTTATATATGTATATTATGTATAATTTATTCTTAATAAAAATCAATTTACTCTTTTTTTTTTTTTAAATATATTTATATAAATTAATTTATTTAACTGTACAAACCAATATAATGAAAAATTTGTGTAATTATAATTAAAATTTATGATTTTTATCATATAAATCTAATTTTATAAATCATTTATCACTTTGAATTAAAATAAGCTACATACAAATAAAACAACAAAAAAAGATTTATTTTATTTCTATAGTAATATGGAAAATTGTGGTTTCTGGTCAAACAATTTCTTAATCATGTAGATTGCATATAAATTTTGTGAATGTGTGTGTGTATTTGCAAAAAAAAAAACAACATTATGGTTTGATTGGGTTAGTTTACGTTTGGCAACGAAAAGTTTGGTCACAAAAAAATTTTTTTATTCGAGTTTTTATTTTTATTTTTATGTATTCGACATCCGACAATATTCCATCATATAAAAACATGAAGATTTTTTTTTTTTTCGCCGTTCCACTCTAACTAAGTCACTAATTTGATTCACTTTATTTATGAGAAAAGTTTTTTAATACAAAACTTTTATTATTTTTTATGTTGTTTGTCGATAAAATAAATTCGGAAAATTCCCCAAGAAACTACGTACTCTTCTAGTACCTATATGTTTAATATATATATATCAAGAATTCTTGAAGTATTATAGGAAAGAAGGAAAATTGAAATAATATTTGGAAAAAACAAAACAAATTTTTATTTATTTTTATTTTTTTGAAACATTTTGAATGAATGTTAAGGGAAAAGTTGAAGAAACTTTAATTAAGAAAAGAACAAATTTCTAAGGGAATTATAAATTTATTAAAGCCACCATATGGAACCAGTTGATCCGAAGCATTCATCTTTGCTATTTCTTTTAAGTGTAAATACTCGTAAATAAGTTTGATTTAATCCATAGTCAGGCCAACAATTTTAATTTAAAATAATTGGCTCCCAATTTGTTTTGCCTTTAGGCGGGCGGCTTTCTCGATCCTTCCACCTGTATAGTAGCTCGAAATTAAAACTGGGTTTTGACGCAGATTGAGCAATCTTGGTGACATTGTTACCGAATAAATCTTTACTTTACCAGCTAGCAGTCGGCTCTTCACACGCTCCATTCAAACTGTAAGAAGAATAAAATAAGCATTCAATTTTTTACGTTTATTTTATAAATGGTTGGGAATTTTGGAGGAACTGGTCCAAATTATATTTGAAGTAAAATTGAAGAGAGCACTTTTTGATAATTCATTAGTGTGGTTCGAAAAATTCCCAAAATTGAACGGATTTTATCGTATCATAATTAAACACAGTATCAAATTTTTATGTTATTTTTTTTTATTTATTTTAATTCTTTTATGATTGTTTATTATGTTACAAGATTTCAGTACAACAGCTCAATTATATCTAAATTATTTTTTTTTCCGATCTCCAATTCTAGGTAGGAGTTAAAAGGAACAAGTATTGATATACCTTAACATTAGTATATCCTGTCACATCTCCCCAACAAGATAAACACTATCCTATGGATTTTGTTTGAGTAACAATTGTTTATAATACATTAAAGTTACTCGTATGTTACTTATAAAGGTACAACTAATATTTCAATACTATATTTAATATACATTAATTAAATATAGTTTACAAACGAATATACATACATATTGTAACGACACTCTGTTGTACTTGTGTTTGGCGGTATCACCAAAAGTTAATCCGACGCGATACCGACCATTTGAACTCCAAATTGCACCAGAATGACGTTAAAGAATCTCCGATCAGAGGCTTTGAATCGCGGCATTGATAGCTGGCTAAGGCTCAGGGTATGGGGGTGGGATTTATTCAAAGCTTGATCGGAGCTGGAGTAACCGCGAATGAAAAAAAACAAACTGGAATAATTATACAATTGAAAGTGAGTGGATCACACATACGGCTCCGGAACAACCTGATCACAGTTGCTCTTCGAATTTCACCCCCTTAATCAGCATCTCCCCAAGATAGATTTTACTTTAGCAACACATTATGCTGCAGTTAAGAAAGAAAAATAATAATAAAATTTACCATTTGAAGAAAATTACTCCTCATAAAGAATTATGTAAGCAAACAAAAATAATAAATGAAGGAAATTTTACTCATATTCAAAATAAATCGGAATTAGTGAAGGAAATGAACGACGAAATTAGAAGGCTGAAATAAATTGGTATTTAATAAAAAAAATTATGTATAAAGGTATCTAAATGAATAAAGAAATTGAATTTTTTTGGCATTGACACAGATACACCGGGATGTGTATGATAAAAGCAAAGGAAAGAAAATGTTTAGCAAGAAAATTAAAAAAAATTAAACTAAAAAAACAATAATAAAGAGCAAATTAACATTAAAAATAATAATAAAGCAGAAAAAAAAAAAAATCTTAAGAAAAGTTACTTAAGCAAAACCAAAAAAAATTAAATATAAACTTCCATTTGAAGCCTTAAATCAATTAAAACTAACTTTCATTATCTACGAAAATGTATGTATGTATAGAAATAAAAATAATAAAAAAAACGAACGGTTTAATTTCAGATGTGTTAGGTCATCTATGACTATCAATGTCTTCAACGCGCTCGACTCCCGGCAGCTTCTAATGGTTCAGCACCACGCAGATAATTAAATTCAATGGTTTGAGAATAACCAATTATTCAGCACCACGCAGTTAAAAAAAATATTCAATGGTTTGAGGATAACCTTAAATGACATTCAATATAAATCAGCAGTCCGCACCAAGCCAATGACTCAGCAGTTCTCAAAACACAAACATATTATTTTCTTTAAAGCATCCTTCAGCCGCAAAGAAAACACCAGTTATTTTTTTTTTTCTCTTTATCCGACACAATTCCAAACAATCGCGCGCACACCGTATTAAATAAAAACACGCCACTCCAATTTTAACAGTTTTTTTTCTTGATTTATTTACTTCTTTTGTTTGTTTTTTTTTATTTTAACTACAAGCTGGTTTATTGTCTTATAAACTTCCAGAATTTATTTTCACATCTCTCTTATGTAATATCATTCACGACTGGAAATTCGCACAATACCATAAAAAATCATATCTCGCCAAATATAAAAATTAAAGGCCAATCAAAACTTTGACCATTATATTTGCAGAAAAAAAACTTCAAAATTAAAAAAATAAGTCTATAACTAGACCGTGTTAGCATCAACGCTTAACACCAACTGCCTTCCAAAAATTATTTTTTTCCAATCTTGACCGATCGCTTACACCAAAAACATTTATCTTCCAATTTTTCCCCTCTCTCTTGTCGTTCACTTCCTCACCACCTCCAAGACTGGAATAAACACAAACACTCAAACCCATGAGCAGGGCAGTAACACCCATCTCCGCCGTTCCACTGTTCAGTGCGGAAACGACTCAACCAAAGTCGTTACAGACGTGGGGACGACCAATACCCGAGAAAGGAGCTCTCAAAAAGCCAGGCAAAACCCGCAAAGAGGGAAAAAAATATAACCAGCCACCATCAACGTTTGGCATGTCTAAGATAATAATAAAAAAAATAATTAGATTTCTCTATTGCCGCGGACCATAAAGTTGGTTCAAACTGTGCTAAACTCAAGGTAACTTCATCATTACACCGTGGTCAATCCGCCGAGTTCCTTTCAATCTACGCGGATAAACTTGAACCAAATTTAAAAATTCGATCAAATTAAAAGTAAAGGGAACCGATCTCCTTGTAGCTTGAAAAGCCTAGATGAAACACAATGATCATCAAAGTTTGGATATGCGAATTCATCTAGTGCGTTTCTGGCAATATCTAACAAAGATTTGCCTAGAATGGAATCGAACCAAATTGATGGCAAGCAGTGATTCGAATTACAGAAGCTTTTCGGTAATTAATTCCCCAATGAGACGTCGATGAACAGCAATAAGAGAAAGGAAAGCAGCGCAAAACAAATAACCAATTTTCATCACGCCCGAATGTCCTTTGCGTGATAAAGGCCCAAAGGTTTCCCGGACATATCTTCGACATTATAAGCCACGGATCCAACTTTCGAAGTGATCACGGCCGGATTAAACTTGGCCGCTAATTTGGCCGAAAATCTATTAGCAGCATCACTTAAAGCAAAAGAGCGGATGAACACAGGTTGTCCTACGCGAAATGTTCGATTCGAGCTTCGTAGATTATAATGTCGAGCCCCCCTTTCATGTGCAATTCTCAGGTAATGAATGATTTCGTCCCTTACCATATTGAGACGATCGGGCTTGGACCATATGTGAACTTCATTAGAATCAGGTGCGCTGAGCATCGCCCGCAGTGCATAGTCTGAACCGTGTAGAGACATATGTTGACCGAAGACGAGATAGTGAGGGGAATACTGCAGAGTACCATGTACTGAGTTGCGCAAGGCAGCCGCGATTTCCTGTAAATGTCTGTCCCAATCAACATGCTCATGATCGCCCACATACGACCTCATGGCAGCCAGTAAAGTTCGGTTGACTCTTTCCGAAGCGTTACTCTGGGGAGAGTAAACTGGAGTGCGAACATGAGTGATCCCATATTTGGTCAGCAAATCTTTAAAAAGGTGAGAGGTAAACTGTCTACCGTTGTCGGAGGTGACAATTTCGGGAACGGAAAACATCATAAAAATCTCATTTTCCAAATAGTTACACAACAAAGCTGCTGAAGCTTCTCGCAAGGGTTTAATAAAGACAAATTTGGAAAAGTGGTCGACAACTATTACAATGCAAGTATTCCCCCGTTTAGATCGCGGATATGGGCCGAGAAAATCCACATACAATTTCTGAAACGGACGAGTAGATGACACCGGAGCTCCCATGGCTGGTCGAGTAACGAAGTTCACCGCTTTGTTCATTTTGCACATTGAGCATTTAGCAACAAATTGTTTTACTTGTTTAGCCATTTGAGTCCAAAAGAATTGCCTTTGCAGCCGTTCTAAAGTCTTGCTGCCACCCAAGTGTGCTGAAGTGGGCGGAACGTGAGCCTGTTCGATCAAAGACTGAGTCAGAGGATAAGGAACAACCAATCGAAAATCTGGAAGATCTGTGTCGGCATATCGCCTACCAAAAGATGGAGCAAGGAGAAGTTTGTTACCTTGAACTTTAAAGTTGTGTTCACACTTTCGGGATCATCAAACGCTGAAGAGTTCAAATCAATATGTAGAACAGAGACCGAATTTGTCGAACTCAGACTAGCGACTTGCAAGGAGTCAACCGGACGTTTTTCTGAACTAGAAACAGACGGGCAATTCTCAGGTCGGGCATCAGGAGAAACTAAGTTCGAACCAACGGAATCCACATCACAAGGAGACGCGTCCTCGCAGAAAGCTCTAGACAAAGTGTCAGGAACTGTGTTAACTGACCCTTTTCGATACCCGATCTGAAAATCGAAGGCCTGCAATTTTAGGCTCCACCGTGCCAAGCGCCCTGACAGATCCCTTTGCGACATCAACCAGCGTAGACTAGCATGGTCGGTGTATATCACAAAAGGATACCCCTCTACATAAGGCCGGAACTTTTGCACACTGAGTACCGCGGCGTAGCACTCCAACTCGGTCACTGAATAGTTCCTCTGAGCCGCATTGAGCTTATGAGAAATAAACTCAATGGGATGCTCTGCACCATCAGAATCCGTTTGGAACAATACACTGCCTACGCCAACGGTACTGGCATCGCACTGAATGTAGAAGGGCTTACTATAATCGGGGTTAGCCAGCACGGGAGCAGAAGACAAAGCAATTTTTAAGGCAACAAAAGAAGATTCTGCAGCAGAAGACCAAGGAGCCCTACCAGATTTACCGGTCAGATCAGTCAACGGTGCGGCTAACGAAGCGAAATTTGGTATGAAACGGCGGTACCATCCGCACATTCCCAAAAAGCGTCTGATTTGTTTCGTTGTCTTTGGAGTAGGAAAATCCATAATCGCTTTACACTTATCTGGGTTTGTGCGGAGGCAACCATGTCCGACTACGTATCCCAGATAATTAACTTCCCTCAAGACAAATTGGCTTTTAGAGAGATTGATGGTGAGACCGGCCAATTTCAGTAGACGCGCAACTTCTTTCAATAAGTAGAAATGCTCATCCAGAGTGGCGGAGGTGACAAGAAGATCATCGAGGTAGACGAAGACCTTATCATGCAACTGGTGCGGGATCACTTTATGCATAAGACGGCAAAGAGTCTGTGGCGCGTTGCATAGCCCAAAGGGCATAACGGTGAACTGATACAAAGGCCGCCCAGGTACCGTAAACGCTGTCTTATCCCTGGATTGTGGGTCGAGAGGTATTTGCCAAAAGGCATCTTTGAGGTCAATCGCCGATATGTATCGGGTTTGGTCCAAACGACCCAACAATCCATTGATAAGGGGCAGCGGATACGCATCCTTAACGGTGGCCTTGTTCAGTTCTCTAGCATCTAAGCACAGACGAACTTTACCATTAGCCTTACGCACCAAAGTGACCGGCGAGCACCAGGAACTTTGTGATTCCTCGATGACCCCCAAAGACACCATCCGGTCAAACTCGTCATACATGAGCTTCTGGATGGCCGGAGATACAGAATAAAAGCGTTGTTTCACCGGTTTTGCCGATCCTACATCAATGACATGGGTAAGAAAAGAGGTTCTACCTAGACCCAAACTAGCACTGGATGGAAACAAGTCTTTGATTCGATCCAAAGAGTGCTTATCCTCAGCAGAAATAAGGTGGAACTTAGACTCAGTGGAAGAATCAGATACGTCGCTGGAGACATTTAAAGAAGAAATTTTTGGGATGATCCCAAAGCGATTCCAAAAATCAATTCCCAAATAAAGAGGTTGGTCCAGTGATGGTACTAGGTAGAGGACAAGATCGTGAAAAACATTATTAAATTTGACCGTAGCATAAATGTAGCCGAACACCCGTTGAGGTTGTCCGCTGGCAGTATGGATTTGGGACGGAAAATTATGAATTTTAATGAAAGGGTTGACTAACAATTTTTCCGATCCCCTGCCCAGCACGCTTACACTAGCTCCACTATCCAGGAGGCCTCGGTATGGAACATCGTTGACAAGTACATCGGCATATGGCCTCAGGTCGCTTGCCTCAGTACCGAGAATGGAAGAAACTACGAATGATCTCATGTTCTTCCGCCTTCGCCAGTAGCGTTTAGAGCGCATCAAACGCCTGGGGCCTTGAGATCGGGCTGACCTCTGAGAAGCAGAGTGTGAGCAGAAAACAGATGAATTTAATGGATTAGAAGCAAATGAAGTGAAATCTGTTGTACTTTGTGAAATTGGTTCGACAGAAGGTCTTGTAATTAATGGAGTCGTGTCCGGCATCGAAAGATCCGGTATCGACGTATACGTTATTGGAGTATAAAAGGTAGACATATCAGAGGTTGATGTATAAGGTTTTGAACAATCAGGTGTGGAAATATAGGGGGTTGACGTATAAGGTGGTGAAGCATCAGATGTTGACATATAAGGTGGAAGAAATGGATTTTGTGAAATGGAGTTCCTTAAGTTGGCAGAGGGGACAGCTCGACATTTCGAAACAGATGGGAGCAATGTGGAATCTCCAATCCGACGGTCGGGACCAGACAGAACCGGTCCGGATGTTAATTCGGAATCAAATGACTCTACGAAGGCCTTCGCGGTTCTACCTGTCCCCTCCCGAAGGGTGCAGACATCCGATAAAGCTCTCCATCCGTGTTGCTGGCCGCTTCCTCCGTAGAATTCTTGGGGGTACCTATACGAAGTGAACCAGGGTTCCCCGACCTCCACTGGCCACTCGACCGGTTTCCCGCGCATTTTGGACAGTGAGGAGTAATCGTATCCTTCATTCCGCATTTGTAACAGAAATATCAAGTTGGGAGTTTGAAGCAATTCTTGAAGGTGTGCCCTATGTCGGAGCAATTGTAACAGACTGGAGGAATATTTCCCCCAGCTGCATGAGAGGCACTTGGTTGCGAGTTAACAATAGACATAGTTTTAAAAGTGTTGGTCTTAACGGCCGAACCTACAGCCGGACCCTGAAACGCCGCCACCGAACAACCACTGGAAACATCAGCTGGCGCTGTACTGGGATACGATCCCGGCAACCCAAATTCATCCCGCGATTCCGCGGTTAATTCGCTGACCGTACGTCTAGGGTACGTTGCAGTCTCGGGTCGTGAAGGGTAGCGTCTCAAAGTATCCTCCCACGCCGTACAACTTTTTATCAGTTCCCCAATACTCGTAAATCGACGATCAGTGAGGTGAAACTGCAAAACTGGTTTCATATTCGAAAGCAACAACTGAATAAACTCCTCATCAGAATAAGGAGTCTGACTCTGCAAAGATAAACCCCACATATAATGGTAGAAGTCGAGAAAATTTTCGTTAGGCTGTTGTTTTCTACTCTCTATAGCACGGCGGATTTCATATGCGGTACGACGGTCTTTGAACCTTTCAACAAGGTCTCTTTTAAGGTCAAACCATGTGGCCAAAGGATGGTGACGACGATAGATCCAGTACCACTGTAAAGCAACTTCTCTCAATACTGTACTGATTTCTACTAGCAAAGTTTCTGGGTGCAAATACATTGAGGTCGCGATGATTTCCAGTTGAAAGAGAAACATGTCTACCGTGATACCAGACGATAATCCGCTAAAAGAAATACCACTGCGTGCCAACGAACGATAACCGGAGGACCCCGTGACGCAAGTGGTGGGCGCGCCTTCAACACCATACGGACGAGAAGCAGAATCAGAACTAGGTTCATGAAACGTACTGTTGTGTAGGCTATGAGATGGCAAAGATTCAACCGCTGCATTAGACTGAGTAATCTGCTCCAGAGATGAACGCCGTGTCGGAACCTGACTACCTCCAGGAGTAATTGCGGTTGGTATGCTAGTGGGATTTACAGACGATATGGACATTGGAGGAATATCAAAGCGAACCTGAGTATTCGTAGAAGGGTTGGGCTGCAAATTTGATGAACGCCGAAAATCGCAATCTGGGAAACGAGTCGGCTCCAGGGGTGCACGTGAAACCGGCACAATGGTTAATGCTCTCAACTGTTCGGACAACATGTTTATTTGCTGCTGTAAAGTCGCCACCAAAACCGACTGATCCTGATTAACCTGCTGTTCACAAGTCAAGGGGTCATTACCAAACGATGATGTTGAGCCACTCTCCTGAACTTCCATCACGTCCTTCTTTTGTTCGGAATGTTCCTCAGTATACATCGTCGAAACCTTCTCGATCGCCACCGCTTTGGCAGCATCCAGGGACTGGTTTAGCAGATTCGCATCAGTCAGGTACTGTTCGAGCGCCTCCATTACTGAGACACAGGCTGTTAATTGGTTCTGAGCATCTCCTCCATAAGTTGGGGACGATAGAGCACGCTCCAAACGGCCTCTTACATGCCAAAGTTTAGAACGAATTTTCTGTGCGAGTGTTAGTTGATCTGCTGCTTCGACCTCTGATAAAGCGGCAATTTCGTCTTGGAGTTGTCTCAATTTTTCATTACAATGGGCCATTTCGATATTGGGTTGTCTGCTGGCTTTCTCATGCATCCTAGTGGGTACTGCTTGTGTACCATCGGATTCTGCCTGCAGCAAGGCCCGCAATTGACTGCCCACTTGTGGAACTCCCGAAGACAAACCCCGCACCTCGCATTCCACATCGATCTCATTGGGATTTAAATGGGAAATATCCATTTCGATTTATATTTAAATTATTATGGTTTTGGGGTGTTTTTTTTCCTGTGATTCCCTTTTGCACGTTTTAAAGAGAAAAAGAGAAAAACAACAAAATTCTACAATCAAGGGTAAATTAATAAAAAAAAATACCGACACCGTCCTAAAAAATAATTAAAGTACTTAAGTGATAACTAACTAAATTCAATTAACTAATTCAAATAATGAATGAAATTTTAACAACTTATTGGCTACTATATTAACCACCTCCAAAAAAAAATAAAGATAAAATAAATTTTGAAACTATAAAAAAATCAAACTAATCAAATTCAGAAAAAAGGGAGAGGCTGAGGACAGGACGAGATTCGGAGCACCAAGATAAAAATAAGAAAACAGATCCACAAGCTGTCTCAAACACCGTACGTATGATGAAAACGGAAAAACGAATAATTGCAACGGAATAGCTATAAAACCACTAAACTCAAAATAATTAATCTGAGATCCCCAACTGAAATCTACCTTATCAAAATGGAAAGAGTGGTAAATCGCAGCATCAATATCCGGAGAGTAGGGAAAGAATAAAATAAAAAATATTATAAGTTGAACTCTTATGCTATCCCAAGACAATTGAGAATAGAACCACGACTGTAATCAACACGAAATCGCAGAAACAGAAGTAAGTCGATATGTCAAAGTCCCGAGTATAGAGATGCTCAAAATGTACACTAAAATAAAAACACCATGAAGCCGAAACCATGAACCAATGTCTACGCTAATTCAGCGGAAGAGGTGATGGTATCAACTTCACTGCTTTAAGAATGAAATGACTTTGGCGCGTGCACTTGTTGGAAATCAAACAGCCCAAAGTTGCCGGAAACAGCAACAAATGCGAGCGTCAAGTTGAACTGATACTAATAGAAAGCAATACAAGAAAATTGAAAAGTAAATAAATTTAAATTAAATAAAACGGAAAATGCATAATAAAAAAATTAGAATATGAACGCTAGACTTAGCGCGAGGAGAATACGAACCCCAACCACAATCGACACCGCACGGTGGAAATGATGGAAATTCGTAGCTCCCCTCGCCCCAAGATTAGGTAAAATGAAGCAAAAGAAAACTGAAAGAAAACTATAACTTAAGTTTGTTTTGTTTAAAGATGTATGTTTGGGCGCCACTGTAACGACACTCTGTTGTACTTGTGTTTGGCGGTATCACCAAAAGTTAATCCGACGTGATACCGACCATTTGAACTCCAAATTGCACCAGAATGACGTTAAAGAATCTCCGATCAGAGGCTTTGAATCGCGACATTGATAGCTGGCTAAGGCTCAGGGTATGGGGGTGGGATTTATTCAAAGCTTGATCGGAGCTGGAGTAACCGCGAATGAAAAAAAACAAACTGGAATAATTATACAATTGAAAGTGAGTGGATCACACATACGGCTCCGGAACAACCTGATCACAGTTGCTCTTCGAATTTCACCCCCTTAATCAGCATCTCCCCAAGATAGATTTTACTTTAGCAACACATTATGCTGCAGTTAAGAAAGAAAAATAATAATAAAATTTACCATTTGAAGAAAATTACTCCTCATAAAGAATTATGTAAGCAAACAAAAATAATAAATGAAGGAAATTTTACTCATATTCAAAATAAATCGGAATTAGTGAAGGAAATGAACGACGAAATTAGAAGGCTGAAATAAATTGGTATTTAATAAAAAAAATTATGTATAAAGGTATCTAAATGAATAAAGAAATTGAATTTTTTTGGCATTGACACAGATACACCGGGATGTGTATGATAAAAGCAAAGGAAAGAAAATGTTTAGCAAGAAAATTAAAAAAAATTAAACTAAAAAAACAATAATAAAGAGCAAATTAACATTAAAAATAATAATAAAGCAGAAAAAAAAAAAAATCTTAAGAAAAGTTACTTAAGCAAAACCAAAAAAAATTAAATATAAACTTCCATTTGAAGCCTTAAATCAATTAAAACTAACTTTCATTATCTACGAAAATGTATGTATGTATAGAAATAAAAATAATAAAAAAAACGAACGGTTTAATTTCAGATGTGTTAGGTCATCTATGACTATCAATGTCTTCAACGCGCTCGACTCCCGGCAGCTTCTAATGGTTCAGCACCACGCAGATAATTAAATTCAATGGTTTGAGAATAACCAATTATTCAGCACCACGCAGTTAAAAAAAATATTCAATGGTTTGAGGATAACCTTAAATGACATTCAATATAAATCAGCAGTCCGCACCAAGCCAATGACTCAGCAGTTCTCAAAACACAAACATATTATTTTCTTTAAAGCATCCTTCAGCCGCAAAGAAAACACCAGTTATTTTTTTTTTTCTCTTTATCCGACACAATTCCAAACAATCGCGCGCACACCGTATTAAATAAAAACACGCCACTCCAATTTTAACAGTTTTTTTTCTTGATTTATTTACTTCTTTTGTTTGTTTTTTTTTATTTTAACTACAAGCTGGTTTATTGTCTTATAAACTTCCAGAATTTATTTTCACATCTCTCTTATGTAATATCATTCACGACTGGAAATTCGCACAATACCATAAAAAATCATATCTCGCCAAATATAAAAATTAAAGGCCAATCAAAACTTTGACCATTATATTTGCAGAAAAAAAACTTCAAAATTAAAAAAATAAGTCTATAACTAGACCGTGTTAGCATCAACGCTTAACACCAACTGCCTTCCAAAAATTATTTTTTTCCAATCTTGACCGATCGCTTACACCAAAAACATTTATCTTCCAATTTTTCCCCTCTCTCTTGTCGTTCACTTCCTCACCACCTCCAAGACTGGAATAAACACAAACACTCAAACCCATGAGCAGGGCAGTAACACCCATCTCCGCCGTTCCACTGTTCAGCGCGGAAACGACTCAACCAAAGTCGTTACAATATTTTGAAATTGTAAAAACCTAAATATATTTTTTTTTATTTTGGTTTTATTCTAGTATTCATTTTTAACAGTGTAATATATTTCTTAAAATTTAATAAAACAAAATTATTAATTAATTCAACATACTATTTAATTTAATATTTTAATTTCATTTATTTAATTATTTTGGACACGTCAGGGAGTTTTAAAATGTTATATTATTTTGAATAGTTTTCAATGAACGTCCGATTTTTATGATTGAATTTTCGATAGATGGAGTGTCTTCAATCGTGTATGGTCCCAACCATAAGGGTGATAACTTGTCTTTTACTGTCTCGTTTTTTAATAAGACTAAGTCACCTTTGTAGATTCTTTCGATTTAATAAGATTATTGTGAGCTGCTGTAAATGAGTTTTGAAGCCTGTATTTGAGATCTTGACAGTAATCTTCGTATGTATATATAGGTTCAGGCTCTTTTGTAATAGAAATTGGAATATTAGGTATAGTTCCAAAAACTAGTTCAAAAGGCATGAATCCAGAGCAACTGCCAAACATCTCAGTTTAAAGGGTCATTTTGCGAAAAGTTTCTTAAATATTCACCCAAAGTTTTGTGGAATCGTTCAAGTGAACCGTTTGATTGCGGATGATATGCAGTTGTATTGAGTTTCGTAATTTTTAGAAGTTTACATATTTCTTTAAAAAGTGAACTCATAAAATTAGACCCTTGGTCTGTTAAGATTTCATCCGGGATACCATATATACAAATAAATTCCTCAACGAATGTTCTAGCTATAGTTGAAGCTTTTTGATTTGGTATAGATTTCGCAACTGAAAATTTAGATAGATCATCTTGAATCGTTAATGTATATTTGTTATATTTATGCGATGGTATCATAGGACCTATTACGTCAAGAAATACCTTCTAAAATGATCGATCTGAAGTTGTAGTTATTTTCATTGGCTCCTTAGTATATTTCGAATCGAGTTTATTCGATTGACAAGGTTGACATGTAATTATGAAATTCTTTATTTTGTTGTACATATTTGGAAATTTAAAATACTATTTGACACGGTTGTAAGTTCTAAAGAAACCCTGATGACCACCAAGAGGAGACATATGAAAGTCTTTGATTATTTGGTTTATTTGTTGTTCATCAGTTATATATATTGTATTTAATTTTGAATCGTGAAACAGGTCAATCGCTGAATCGTGAAAGATGGTTAGAGGCTTCAGAAAGATGGTTAGATTTATTTTCTTCTTCGTCCAATAATGATTCTGATTTATTTGGTTGATCGGTAGGTAAACAGCTATCAAATTGTTTTGGAATTTCAGAATTTACAGAAGAAAATACTTTATTTCCAGTTTCATTATGACCGGATTTGTTTTGTCAAAGTTAAAGTTTATGTCTTTGTTACCATTATTACTTTTAAGTGCTTGTGATCGCGTGACTATGTTACATTCCATATTTTCAATACTATTTGATACATTGGTTTTGATTCTGCTTAAAGAATCTGCATTCTTGTTTTGAGATCCTGGTTTGTGCAGTATAACATAATCAAATTCGTCTAATCGTATCTTACAGCGCATTAAACGAGAAGATGGATTTTGTATGTTGCAGAGCCATATTAATGGTTTATGATCCGTAACTATTACAAACTTATTTCCGTATAAATAAGGTCTAAAATGGTTTACGGACCATACTATGGCAAGTAGTTCTTTTTCAATCGTAGCGTAGTTACTTTCCGCTTTATTGAGAACACGACTAGCGTAGGCTATCGGTAAATCGAATGACTCAACGGTTTGAGAAAGAAATGAACCAATAGCAAAATCACTGGCATCGCATTTCAAAACAAATTGTTTGCTAAAATCTGGCATTTGTAGGATCGGCGGATTAATTAATCTACTTTTCAGCTTTTCGAACGCATTTTGACAAAGACAGGACCAATCGAATGAGTTGCCTTTCTTTAGTAGATTGGTAAGAGGCTTGGCTATACCTGAAAAGTTTGGAATAAAGCGTCGATAATAGCCGACGAACCCTAGGAAAGATTTTATTTCAGATGGATTGTTAAGGACTGGAAAGTTTTCTACCACTAGAATTTTACTTTCATCTGGACGGATTCCATTAGATGTTACTACATGACCTAAATATTTTATCTCATGCAAGAAGATCCAAAAACGATGACATCGTCAAGATAAACCAAACATTTTAAATTATTAAGACTGCAAAGTACGGTATTCATAACCCGTTGAAAGGTTGCGGGTGCCCCCTTAAGACCGAAAGGCATGCTTATAAATTGATAATGTCCTTCGTCAGTGCTAAAGGCTGTTTTAACCCGGTCAGCTTCACGGAGGTTTATCTGATGATATCCGCTGTAAAGATCTAAAGAACTGAAGTATTGAGCATTTCTCAGTTTATCAAGGATGTCCGAAATATTTGGAAGAGGCAATACATTGTCTACTGTAACTTCATTTAATTTGCGGTAATCCACCACAACTCGTCATTTCTTTTCATCCGAGGTAGATTTTTTTGGAACAACTAGTAATGGAAAATTCCATGGACTTACGCTGTCCACTATTATTTGATTGTCCAACATTTCATTCACTTGGCGTTGAATTTCAATTTTTGTCGAATGAGGTTGTCGATATTGACGTTTGTTAATGGGTGCTAATATCGGTAGAGCTTAAAAAATCACCGTCCAATCGAAATACATAGTTAAATTCGTGAATAATTGGCATTAAAAAATTATATTCTTCCTGATTTAAATGTTTTAAATCAACACATGACTCCAAAATTTTTAGTCTTTCGTCAAAATTGTCTTGCCATGTTTGGAAATGATAAACATCAAAATGATGTAACGGCTCAACCTTAATTTTGAAATTCGTTAAAGTTTTTGTTTCTTCAGATATGTATATTTAACAGAGATATCTGGATCGCATTATTTTTGACTTTGTAAATACAACTAGGCACAAATACTGAAGAAATTATTTCTTGAGAAAATGTCAAAAACTCAGTATTATCAGGAAAATTAACTTTAATTGTTGAAATTTTTTCGGATCGAGGTGGGAGTAAGACAATATCATTACTTTCTAAGTTGAAATTTGATGTTAAATTTAAAGACACAATGTCGTTCGGAAAAGGAATATTTACCACCAGTTTTAAAAAATCAATGTTACACTTAATAATGGTTAAAGAAGTTTTGACCAATTATTCCAGAGTATGAAATGGGAAAAGAGTCTTCCACTATTTGGAAAACATATTTAATTTCTCTAGAATCAGGAAGTATTATTTTGATATCGCACTCGGCAAACGTTTCTAAAAGTTCCGATGAAATTCCCTTGAGTTTATATTTAATATCCTTGTACACTAACGTATCATGTTTTAAAAGATTTCTTTTGATTATACACACATCGGCACCTGTATCGACTAAGAAAGGAATATTTTTTTATTTACAGACATCAATATTTAAGAATAAGTATTTACACTCATTACGAGTATTTGAAGAAGTATTCGTTAAGGTTACGATATTATTAAAGGTAGAATCAGCAGAACAAGAAGGAATAATATTTTGAATTTCATTTGAATTGTTTTAAGTACATTCTACTCGTATTGGACTCTTGAATGAGTGCCCCGGTTTAACTTCAAGTGTCGACCTTCGTTTCCCGAATATGATGTTGATGGATCCGTAGAAGATTTTTGTTGGGAAGATTGTTCTGATGTCCAATTTTTTTCCATCGAATGGTTTTGATGGGTTTTAAAGAAGCTTGGAATGGAGGGGTAACCTTGCTTAACGTTATGTGCTGTCTCCTAAAACATTTTTCTTTTAGATGTCCAGGTTTATTGCAGGTATTACAAAATTTTCTAGGTGAACGCAAATTTGCTAGGTCTTTCATTAATCGATATTGCGGAAAAATGTTTGACCACCATTTCTTCCTCGTTTGCTCGATTTATGGCCTCTGATAAAGTAGTAAACCTACAAGCCTTAACTATGGTTTTTATTGAATCATTTAGGCCTTCCTGAAATGATTTTAAAGCAATGCGCTCGTTAAGATTTTTAATCGTTTGAGCAGCTTCGATACCTTCAGATGCTATACAAGTTTCGTTTAAGCTATAAAGAATTGATTCTAATCGACTTGCGTATGTTATGTCGTATGTTTTGTCCAAGAATCTATTTCGGTATATTTAATTATGTCGTATGCTTTTCCATCCAATTTACATTTTACTAGTTCCAAAAATTGAGGTTTATCTGCCTCTTTTAAAGACTTGTGAACTAATTCTGAACAGGAAATAAATTTGTGCAATTCTCTGGTATTTCCAGAAAATTTTGGGACTAATTTTAACACGAGTTTTTAGGATTTGAATCTAAAGAAACTTTTAAATTGGTATCAATAGTTGCACTACTACTCTCTCCCGAATTACTCTGACTGTCTGGATTTAATTTTTTTGATTTTGGTTTTAGCTCACACTTTTCAAGAATTTTGTTTCGGAGATTAAAAAAATTAAATGAGTTATCTCCGTCTTGCTCAGAACCTGATTCTGAATCAGTCATAAATATCGGATGCTATATTGAATTTCGGTAAAAATTTTTTTTCTGATTTATGTTGAATGGAATTAGTAAATTTTTTTATTTTTATTTTTTTGAATTGTTAAATGCTTAAATGTAAAAATGAATTAATAACTATAATATTGATAACTTACAAATAAATCCATGCGAATGATTCCAGTTACTGAGGTTCCGTTTTACATGCGATGATCTGCATCCTTAACGGTGATGAAATTTAATGACGACATATGTAGGTATAATTTTTTTGAATTATATTGTTGAGTAATGATGTATTTGACAGAACAGATATTTACAGATATTTTATTGTGTTATGATATCCATAAAATATGACGAAATGAATCCGAATTGTCATCAATGAAAAATTAGATGATAATTTAGTGATGAAAATGATGAATCAAAACTAGTGCACAATGATGAACTTGAAGATCACGAAATTTGGTACACAATGTTGAACTTGATGAATGAAAATTGATGTACAATGACGAATTCACTGATAAAATTGTTGAATAAATAATCAACACAATCAAAGAATTGATGATGATTTCACTGATGATTTGAATGAGTGAAAATTGGCATATTTAGTTATGAGCCACAGCCAATAAATAACCATATGGTATTCTCGAACTTTTGAGTTAACTGTTCACTTAACTGCTTATTAATTTAAGTACACCATGTGTATTAGGTCAGACGGAATGCATTTTTCCGACACCTTTCATAATCAGCAAACACACTATCTTTTGTATTAACTATCACTGATTCAATATTTATAACTTAGTTGATGTGATAGTAATTATTAAACGGTCACTTTAAGTTGAATTGTTGTATTTGTCTATTATCATTATCATTATTTTTTTTTTAAACATTTTTATTATGTATATATTTTTAATTAACTGATTCACAACTTTAAAACTTTTCAGAACGATAAATTTTTTTTTTTTTTTTGTATTTTAGAAGAATTATATATAAAAAAAACTATTTTGCCGCTGCCACCAATTGTAGTGTGGTTCGAAAAATTCCCAAAATTGAACGAATTTTATCGTATCATAATTAAACACAGTATCAAATTTTTATGTTATTTTTTTTAATTTATTTTAATCCTTTTATGATTGTTTATTATGTTACAAGATTTCAGTACAACAGCTCAATTATATCTAAATTATTTTTTTTTCCGATCTCCAATTTTAGGTAGGAGTTAAAAGGAACAAGTATTGATATACCTTAACATTAGTACATCCCATCACACAGACACAATCAAAACTAAACCTACTGAACACGTGCTACTGACTGAAGTACATATACAACGCATAATGCTACTTACCTAATTAAACTTAATCTCCTATAATCAATGTAATCACCACTAACCTAGAATATTGCAAAATTTTATTCTACGAGTGATTTTTCGTCCGCGCTTAAGAAGTTTCCGCCATAAACGATTTGATAACCATATAGAATATGACTTGAGAGGACTAAAATAATAGGTTATTTAGGTTTTGAGGACTTTTAAAATAATAACCAGAAGGTAAAAACACAGTTTTATTATCCTATATTTTTCTGTGTCCTTCCTGTCGATTTTAAAGTACGAGATATTCCCTTTTTTCCTGATTTTATTTGATTTTAAATATCAATGTGGTTACTAAGCACCCAGTGGCGTAACTATAAATTTCGGGGCCACCACCGAAATTTTTTTCTTTTGCCACTAAAATGCTTCTTATACCTATGAACGAGTAAAGCTTTTAGTTAAAAAATTATTTCTTTCTATTATCCGGGCTCTGATTATTTAAAAGTATTTGATTACGAGAGAATATACGATACACGAAATATGTATGTGAAGTTGGCCTGAAATTCATCCCAAAAAAACGCGGGGGTAACACTAAAATAAAATTTGTCTTCATGATTAAGTATCACCTCAAAAAAGCTATACCGTGATATAATTTAATATGTCAGCCCAAAAAAAAAAAAAAATTCTTCATACTTTGGTGTCAGCCCAAAAAAGATGAATCATGATACAGTTTATAATGTCAGCCCAAAAAAATTACTATCACGATAGCACAATTTATCGCGACAGACTCTTATCCAAAAATCAATCTTACATTAAAAACTTATAAGGAAACTAAAATTCTTATAAGTGGAAATAACGCCAAAAAGCCTCGCGAGTAATATTTAATTGGAACAATACAGTATTTGAGAAAATACTCAGTTGAATTGCAAAAATCAAATTAAATACGACTCACAAGGTTTTGCGGCCATATTTGACCATGCTATCCCCATCACAAAACTCTGAATAAGTTCCAGATACTCACAACTAATAGGACTAATACAAAATCATCGGGAGATTGGTGCCAACAATACAGAATTTCAGAAAATAATTAGTTGAATTTCGAAAATTTACAAAGTTCTTCTTAGTTATTCTAGTATGTTTCCTTTCCCATGGTGGTTTTATTTTTGGGTTGTGAGTCTGTTGTAATAAATTTTGCTATCATAACAGAAATTTTTTTGGGCTAACATTATAAACTGGATTATTATAATTTTTTTTGGTTTTTAATATAAATTCAAATAGGAAGCGGTGAAATATAATAACTTTAGAACTTATGTTGCCATAATATGGAGCATTCTGTAAAATATTTTTACCTATTCTTAGTTTTTATTGACATCTTTTCAACTTAACTAATAGGTGAGTAAGAAATTTATTATAGAAATCTATCGTGACATTTCATGGTCACTTATTTTTCTCTCATGATAGTTTACTTTGTGTCATAAGATTTGAAGTGGTGTTGCCAACGGTAACTATCATAATTTTTTGGGATAGAATTTTGGGCCAAGTTCACGAAGGTAATTTCTTGCAATCAACTCAAAGCTATGACGATTTCTAAATATATCAATAAACCATCTGAAATTTTGAATTGTAATTTGAAAAATATCAAGAATTTCGAAATAATCTCATTAATGTCGAGTTTTCAAAGTATCTTGAATTATCCGTAAGTATAACCAAATCAAATGTTATGCGCGCTAATCACCACCATGATAAAGGTAAATAACTTGGTCATTCTCAATTTCGAATAATCTAGAAAACTGAGAAATATTGAAATTTTGGCATAATCTTGATTCAGACACGATTCCGATTTATATGTTAAACTCTGCAAGTTTCAAGAACTCAAAGCTCAGCGCAGAACATTGCCATACAAAATTCGAGTAAATTTGAAAATCTTTAATCAAATAATGTGAATCTTGATTGATCTCGAACAATTTCAATAATACCGAAAAACCTGAATATTAATGAATAATTTCGGAAAGCCTGTAAAAATCTAGAAAACCCACAAAAATTTCGAAAATTCGTGTAAATATCGAACTATTTGTCAAGTAGCTTAATGTTACTAATATTTATAAGCAAAATGCTAAGAAGCAAGTTCCAACTAAGCTCAACAAAACGATATACAATAAGTAAAATCAAATAGTACCAACAAAAAGTGATTAAAACATAAAATCCGACGCGAGGGGTATGAAATCCAAAAATCATTTTAGAATCCCTTTTCCAACGTGGAAGTCAAATTTCACTAAAATCAGTTAAGAAATAGATAAGTTATATCCTAATTGGCCATTCATATAATTTGCTAAAGGTTTAATTTTAAATTTAAAAGATTCAATTTGAGGTTTGAGATATTAACAGTGACCTTTCGTCTTAAACAATTTATGTGTAAGGTTTGGTTCAAATATAGGTCAAGTGGATTTGTTTAAATATCATACACATATGCTGTACATACATCCAAACACTCACTTTATTTTATAGATTACTCAACTGCTCACTAAACACTGGTCCAACACCAACTCAACCCTAATTCAAACCGCAAACGGCCCCAACTCAACCCTCAACCAAACCGCAAACTCCCTTTCAACTCAATCCTCAAACCAGCATATATAAAAAATTGGTCAACTGCTCATTATATCTTAACCTAACCCCAACTCAACCCCAACTCAACTAGAACTCAACACCCAAATTGACCCCTACCTTCAACTCAACCCAGCATATATAGAAAATTGGTTAATATTTATATAACACGGTATTTTGGGTGAATTCATATGGCAGGTACTGTAACTAACAAGGCCTCCATTTTAGGACCACCTGTTGTTAACAGAATTGTCAATCATGTAGAAATTTCCTGGGACGGTCGCTTCGCCAGCTGCTCAGCCTGGGGGGGTGAAATTCAGTTAGATTGACCTGTAACTGACCGCTATTTATCCAGGAAACGAAAAAGTACAACCCATCTATATACGACCACCGAATACTCACATCAATTTAGGTTCCCATATAATTTTATCACTTAGCACATTTTTTTAAATTTAAAACGAAACGCAAATATTTACAATTAATTGACTAATAGTTTTTAACATTTTATTAAATTGAATTAAATAAAGGATTTTAATAAAAAAAATAAATATTGAAATTAATTCAGTTATAAGTAATCATTAAAAAATTTAATTATTACTATACAAGAAATTTTTAACACGGTACACCATTTCTTTAAATAATAATTTCTTAACATAATTGGGGTTTGTTTTAATTAATTTAATGAATTAAATTCCCCATTTGAACTCTTAATATTTAATAATTTTTTTTTATAAATAAATAATTTAATAAATAATAATAAATAAATGGTAATAAATAATAATTAAGTTTAATATAAATAATTTAGTTTACCTAAATTTACATGTTAATTGAACAATGGCGATGTTGATGATGATGATGCAAAAACACGAACTTGTTGTCTTCATTTGGATGGATTTTAAATGTCGTATTCGCTGATTATATTCCAATTAAACTGACATAAATGTTTTATTTACTTTTATTTTTCCGTAGATTTAGTTTTTTTCACATGGAACTTTATTAACACCGTAGTTCAATTAGGTTAATTTCAATTTGTTAATTTTAATTTTTTGGTTTTATTTTGGATTAATTTATTTGATAATTTACATTACTTATGTTTTTATTTTGTTTTTACATATAAGTATATAACTATTTTTTTGTGAGCGTTCATTTTACATATTCACTATTTCCTTAATTAAGTTTTAATTTAAATACAATTTTTGTGAACGTCCATTTACAACTTAATTTTAGCTTTAACTACTCTAGGGTTTCATTGGAACACTAGTATTTTTTTATGTTAAACCGAAAAATGTATCTAATTTTTTGTTGTGATCTTATTGATTGTCAATTTTTAATTTAAATTTAATTGTAATTTACAACAACAACAACTATATATTTGCGTTTGTTTCACTTTTTATTCACGCCATTCTTTTTTTTTTTTGCTTATTCACTAATTTAGTTAATTAAATATAAACTAACAATACCAAAGAAATTTATTGTTTTTATTTTTTATATTGATTTGGAATCACATATTCATGAATATGATCCATTTCAATCCAATAAAATTATTCTTTTACCAAAAACACTTTCTTTTCAATTTTTTATTTCTATTTTCTTTTGTGTACTGTCACCAATTTAATTGTGTGTACTCCAATTTTTCAATTTTTTTCCCGTCCTCGTCCAAACAAGTTTCTGCTTATATACCATCCAAAAACAATAACACTCCCTCCACAAGTTAATTTCTTTTTTTTTCCTTACCATATGCAACAATCGATCACTCTCGATAATTATTTTTGTACCAAACCAAATATTAGTAACCTGATGGTGGTCAGGTATTTTATGGCAGTATGGAGGCCTTACAGTACCTGACCCTCTTCACGCATAGGTTGCAAAAGCTTTTCAAATCGTGGCCTTGATCATAGAAACAGATTGGCAAAAAAAATTCTAAATCGAACAAGACGTTCTCGAGATACCATGGGGAGGATATACAGACATCCAGATAGCCAGATAGACGTACGGCCATTTTTTTTTGCTTCTTTAGACTCAGCGACCTTCAAAACGTGGAGAAAAGTGGTTTTGGACCAAACAAATTTTTGATCGTTTTTGCCAGGATTTCAATACTTTGGTGTTTTAGACAGAGCAACTGGAACGATTTCTTGTTTCACTAAAAACTAGACCACCGTAGTACACCAACCTAGAAATGCCCCGTTCTACAATTTTGAAATGGTTTACTTTAAGCTTAATCTGAACTACCATCTATCTAATCTTAACTTTGAACTAATATTCGAACACTTGGTAAATCTTGCGGGTGCTGCGGGTACCTAGTAACGTCACTGTATAAGCACCAATACTTGTTGCAGCCGTTTTGATAATACGTCTAAATTAAATGAATTGCAAAAGCACTTGCGACGGAGTATTAAAAAGTTCGGGAAATCGTGTATAATATTTTTTTAAGTCGGATTCTCATTTAATTTAAATATTTGCAAAACTGTTTGGCGTCCTAAAATTTTGGCGACTCGTTCAATTGTGCTAACTCTATAAGAAGGAACTGCAGGCCATGTTTAGGAGCAGCAATACTAATATTAATGATTTAAAAAGGTTTACAAAATAAGACATGCGATAAATTCTATCGAAGGAAATTAACAGATATGATCATCGGCTCTGGGTAAGAAACGTGAGTTATTAAATGAAAATCGCACGTTGAGTAATTTCCTTAAGTGATAAAATTTATTGCCGTATATCTACATTTTTGTCTTTAAAAAAACATAAATCCCAGAATAAATTATTTCATTGCCCTTACGAGTAGGTAGGTTATACCCTTATACAAATAAATGTATGTTCTTTATATGTAGAAAACCAACTTCACCACATCTTAAAATTAAGATAATAATAATCACCTGAAACAATCTTCTAATTTACACTAATCACTTAAGATCAAAAGAAATTATTCGAACGTACACATTTAATTAATGTCTTTTAAATTACCATTAACACTATTAACGTAAATATACATCTTAATGTTAATTTAAGACAAATAGGTAGATTTGTGTTATACATGAAAAATGGTTATGTGTCTGATGTCTACACAGTACTATTTATAATTACGTTCATTGGGATAATTATAACATGACATAAAATGTTTCGTTAATTGACAAATTTGTGCCAAAGATTATTTTTAGTTTAGTAGAAAGTGATTTCTATAATTAAAATTAACATTAACAAACTGTATTCTTTTTCTTATATTTTACATATGTTAACGGTTTGCATAAATGTCACGTATTTATGTACATATGTACTACAATTGTTAAAATTGGGAGTATGTTTATTTTTATTCAAACAGACACATCATTTAATTTGGCATTAAAAGGCAAAAATATTATCCATCATGTCGTCGTATATCTCTTAAATTTTAAGATCGCAGTGAAAATGTAATGTTGTATGACAATGGTTCGGGGTTATTAATAAAGCCAAGTGCATTTGTGAGAGTTTTACGTAATTATTTTCGTAATATTGATTGGTAAAATATTTTTGCAGTAACTTTAGCAGCTAAGAACCGATTGGATTGAAATACTCTTGTAACAACTACATTTTCAATGGATTGGAAATACAATACTACTTATACTACTTAGATCATACTCTTATTGTTCGCCGAGTGAACAAATTGTAACAAAACTTTAATTTTCGACATATGTACGTACATATGTACATTAAAAGCAAACTGTTTTAGTATTAGGCGGGATTGAAGTGCTCAAAGTGTAATAGAAATATTTCGAAGGCGTCAAAAGGTGTAAAATGCATCAAGTATTCAAGTGACAGCATCGCTACTGTGCTTCTTCGAAATATTAAAGTAGTGTAAATCGAATGGAAGTAGACAATACATTCTGTCAACAAAGTACCGGAAATTGTTAATTTAAAATGCCCGCGCTGAAGGGGTTTACAAATTTGTTTTTCCAATATTGGTAGGACTATCTTTCATTATGACGCCAACTTTGAGCACGATCTGTCAACCAGTTTGTTTACAGCTGTTGAGTCAGTCGACCTCCTTAGTGCACGGTGATTTTTACGATGAACATAATTATTGAGCAAAGAGTTTGCCTTAAATTTTGTGTAGGAAACGAAAATTCTTGCGACCGGAAATAGGGGGAAAAACTCGTGGATTTTACATGACGATAACGCGCCATCACACCGAGCTACGATTGTGAACGAATATGAGACCAACACCTCAATAAATACCATCGATCAACCACCACATTCGCCTTATTTAGCACCAGGTGACTTTTTCCTGTTTCCCAGACTCAAATTACGTCTCTGTGGAACCCGTTTTGACTCAATTGAAGTCATAAAACAACTGTTCTGTTGTCGAGGAAAGTGCCTTTAAAAAATGTTTCGATGATTGGAAAAACGCTGGCATATGTGTATATCCTCAAATGGGGAATGCTTTAAGGGTGACAAAATACATTTTATGATTGAACTTAAAATTTGTGTTTTATTTAACAAATCCCGGTACTGTTTTGATAGAATGTATGTATGTGTCTCCAGTTCGAGCAATGTTAATACATCATAATTATTATACATATGTATTTTGAGGTGATAATCGATGGTGACATTGATAACAACGATGAAAATAAAAATCTAAGAGCCAGTTTAGACTTTTTTAGGAGTGAGTTGAAGCAGATGAAAGGTGATCACACCAAATTTTCTAATTCGCTGCAATACCTAAGGGATATTTTTGATGAAATAATCAATAATAAGGTAATAAGGTAAACGAATAAAACGGGATCCGTTCAACGTGACATAAAGTACGGCATAGGGTATACATGGCATATTTCAAAACGGTATATTTGAATATGGTACGTTACGGAATATTTTAAAATGGCATAAGGTACATGACGGCATATTTCAATATGACATATAGTACAACATGTCATATTGCAATGAAAATGGAATACTAAACTAAAATGGATTTTAGCCGAATTAGGGTGAAACTTGGCTATTTATTACCCGAATATGATGAAATTCAATGTATACGATGGAAATTGAATTCTAAAACGGATTTTTGATGAAGTTCTGGGGAATGGCCAATTTTTATGGAACAAGGCTATCTCTTAACCGATTATGATCAAATTCAACAAGTGCGATAGAAATGGGGTACTAAAATGGGTTTAATAAAGAATTAATGAAATTAAATTTATTCTCCCAACGGAAATAAAAATATTGGTAATGAAGATATAATCGGGGAATGCTTAATATCTATAATTTTTAATTTTTATTGAAATATAATTTTAAAAGTAGAAGTATATTAGCATCGCAGGTTTATTTTTATTCATTGAAATTATTTTTAAATAAGGAACCAATTTTGTACCAACATCAAAATTAAAGCAACATAATTGGCTATTTGCGTATTTATTCAAGAATTTTTTTATTATTTTAGTAGCGATTTTTTTCGAATCACTAGTATGAACTCGTTTATAAGTAATTAAAAAAAATTCTAACCAATTACGGTGAAATTCAACATATTCGATGAAAACAGAAGTCTGACAAAATTGTTTACTTAAATTTGCCTTCAAATATAGACTAATTTTTCCTCAGTTATCAGGAATACTCCATAATACCCTTTAATAATACCCATTTATGAATACCATTTTAAAATATGCCATAGTGTAACATATGCCTTAGTGTACCATATGCAGTAGTGTACCATATCGCGTTTTGAAATATGCCATAATGTACCAAACGCTATAATGAACCATATGCCGTTTTTAAATATCCCGTTTTGAAATAAGCCGTTTTGTCACATTCCTTATGAAATATGCCATATCGAACGGGATCCGAATAAAACTACTCGAAGAGCAGAATGCCTCATTGAGGTATTTGAACCATCACACAGATCGAGCATGTTTGTTTTCTGTTGGTTAAATTACGCTTGACTTATATAAAAAATTTAAAATTGTATTGAAATTTCTAGTGTACTAAAATTAAGATTTAATTGAAATATATTATAACTAACACAAATGTTTAAATCTGAAAAATCATTTTATTATAAATTATTAACTACAAAGTAAATTTCTCCTTATAAATTACACTTTTTGTAAAAACAGCATCAGATCCTTCTATCAGATTTCCTTGATTAATTCGGTCAAGAATTTTGATTTTGAAGAAAATAGCAACATACAACTACCCTTGACTAAAAACAGGCTCTGGTAAATAAATACGAACCATATCTAAAGTTTGACATTGTGATTTGTTAATTGTCATTGCAAACGCCATAGTTTAACTGGAAACTGTCTTCTTCTGCGAACAAAAGGAAATTCTGTTTTCGATGGGGCTAAATCTAGTTTAGGAATAAATACAAATTCTTTTTCAACTGCACCGTTCAAAATTTTTGCAATAATTAAATTTGGTTTTAAATCTCTAACTATTAATCGAGTTCCATTGTAAAGTCCTTGTTTAGTGTGCAGATTTCTTAGTAATATTATTAAGCAACCAATTTTTAAACATAGCTTATGTAATGGTATTCCTGAAGGAGCTTGTTCATTTAAAAATTCAACTAGGTAATTTTGCCTATCTTCATCATTTGCATCATCAATAGAGTCTGCACTAAGATAATTTATTTCTTCGCCTTCAAGTATATCCAACACTTTCTGAATGATTTCATTAACTTCCGAGTTTTTAGAAAATGGTTAATCAATGGTTAATCTTCCTCCAAAGGTTTCTTTAATTAAAGAATCTTTGTGTATCATATTTCGAGGAATTTCTATTATATCATCAGGAAGTCCATAATTGTTAATTAAGGTGCCATTGCCTAATTTAACTAACCATTGACTAAACTCAGGATCTACAGATCGGACGTTATTTTTAAGTTTCAAGACTTTAAAGTTTTTCCAATTTTCATTCAACTTTATGCTTGCTTCTACAATTGCAGCTCGAGTTCCATGAGGTACTACATGGAGTGTTTGACAAAAATCTCCACCAATAAGCAATGTTTTACCACCAAATGCAGCTTATCTGTAGCTTTCAATGCTGTGCTGGGTGCCATCGTAGACTCATCCCAGATTATAACCTTCGACTTTCTAATAACTTCTTCATCTAAAGTATTCAATCGCATTGACGATGTTTAGGTATCTAACAAAGGTAGAGGTAGTTTAAACTGAGAATAATAAGTTCTTCCACCTTGTGTAGTAAATTGGCTGCAATCGCTGTAGATGCAACTGGTAATGCGATTTCCCCAGCACCACGCACTAAAATTAATAGAGTTTTGAAGAAATATGTCTTTCCGCAACCACCAAGGCCTTCAAGAAAGCAACATCTTTCAGTTAGATCTTCATTTTACATAGCATTGAAACGGTTTCGGAAAGTCCTTTCAACATTTACCATCAACCATACATATGTTGAATTCATTTTTGCAACCCCTCAAGGAACATGCACCATGTTTTTGCTTATAATATCATGAAGTCTCGTGTTATTTCAATATCTGGAATTTTCCCACAAATTAATTTATCAATGTCTTCGTCATCCTTTGGTGTATCCTTTGTTTTAAAGATAAATAAAATATTAGCGTGTGGTAGTCCAAGCTTCCGAAACAAGCTTCAATAACATGAATTTTCGGAACTGGTGACCCCAAAACCTTTTTTTCCCTATATCATCCATTAACGCTTTAAGTTTCAATTTGAAAACTCGAGCAACTAAATCTGGTCTGAACTCAGGAGATTGAACTTCTTTCATATCATAGTTATAAAAAAGTTAGGCTTTCGATAATTTCTTACTATCGCCATTGCATCCTGATAGTTTTGTTGCATATTCCTATAGGAGTACCTTGAAATGACAAAGACAAAATCAAGCTTTTGCAAGGAAGAATTCCAGCTTCCAAAGCTTGGTCTTTCAAATGATTCATCAAACCCATGTATTTTTCAACGCGTAACGTATTTTGATTCTGTTTGAAGTAATTAGGGCGATTTGCTTCAGTCTTAACGTATACATCAACAAAATATTGTTGTGTTAATTTACTCGCAGAAACAAATTGATTAAATTCATTTTGTATTAAAAATCGGTACCCATTGTATTGCATTTGGGTTACACGGGTTCTATGGTTTGTAGTGGCTATCGCCCACCAGAATATTTCCTAAATAAATTCAACACGAATGACGCTATCCCATTGGCTTATTCTTTATCAATATCCATAATATACAATCCGCCACACAACACACGGAAACACTACGATCTATCTGTGGTTAGCAAAGTAAAACCATACCCTACCAACAAATCACTTTAAAAAGTCGAAGCACGCAGAAATGTCAAAAACATGACAAAAAATAAGTCAACATTTTTCACGAGCACGGTAAACAAAAAAAACCACTTGTGATCGCCTTCATTCCGTAAGCTCTTGAGTCTCGAAATTTTTTCAAAAGTTAACAAAGTTTCATCCCTACTTTTCAAAATTATTAGGTCCGCTTACAACGGATCACTTTAGTTTAGTTGCTCTTAGCAAAAAAGTGGATCTACACCATACGGACGTTTGCGTAATAATGAAGATCTCACGGAGTTAATCAACTTTAATTATTTGTACATCTATGCATGAAAACAGAAAAAAAAATAGAAATGTATATCCAATTAAAATTAAAGGCACACAGTTTTGTCTTGGGTTCGGCTTGTTGGAATAGTCTTGAGGTGATATTTCTTCCTGTCGTAGTAGTTCCTCTTTTGCTTTCCCTAAATAGTTGAATTCCGTGGTATTTAAAAAACTTTGCAATTTTCCCCTTACATCGAGCCACTTTGATGTCACACCTAATGGTCAGGTGTGAAGTTGCTCGCGGGTTACCTCCACGTGGTGACCGCTGGTAACTAGATTGCTGATTCTTTGACTTCTAGGCTAAAAGACGGCGCTAAAGGAGTCAACCTTAAACAAATCGCTGGACTGGGTTAAGGTGTTAATCGTACCGTGCCGATAATCGACCAGACTGGGGGCCCAGCTTTAAAACTAGCTCAGTCGCTAACAGTGGATCCGGATACTTGGCGCCCTCCGGATTAAGTAGTTTTATCTGTGTACTGTGGATCTCTGCACAGATTGACATTTCTTTCTCCGCTACTCGTGGGACCAATCATGGATCCAATCAAAAACACACAACAACAAAAAGAGGCCGGCTCTCTAAAATATCCGGAAAATGTGGACAACGAGACTCGGGCCTTCAGGCCTGCCTCTAAGTCAACAAGTAATCGATGGGACATCTCAAGCGAGGCTGGTCCCTCCACTCGGGTCACCAAATCTGAGTATACAAATACAAAGCGGAACCAAAGCACGAATGAAGCTGGTTCCTCAAAACCAACCTATAATACTAGGAGGAAGGCCTGGAGGACCCTGGTTAAGATCAATAACATCTCGCCCGAAGACAGAACGGATAAAAACAAAGCCACGCTTGCGTGGGCAAAAAAGTCACCGAGAAAAAGTCGGAAGGCACGTCAGCAGGCTCACAGCTTAAAAGAAACAGATCTCGGGAGAAAAGTCCTAAGATCGCAAAGCGAACAAAACTCCTCCGTCCTCGAGGATCAGCTGGTTGTGGCAGTTATTGACAAATCGAAAGAGGATGGCAGTATCACGCCCGCCAATTGGAGGAAGGCGGAACGGGCCTTAGCCACCGCCTACCTGAAAGTCCTGTCGGAAAATCTAGGACCTGCTCCGACTTGTCGGGATGCGGGCTGGCACATGAATCAGTTGAAACTGACTGCCTGTGCAGATCATGGTTCCCTGCTGCTTTATAAGAAGGCAGTGGGGGGACTTGGCGAGGTATGGCCCGGAGCCTGCCTTGCTGTGATTGATAGGGAGGAGATCCCCTGCAGACCAAGAGCTAGGGTGTAACATCTCTTCGGAGCCTAGTGATCCAAAGGTATTACTCCAGTTGTTGCAGCTTGGCAACCAAGATTTGCCAACGCACAATTGGAAAGTTGCCAAGCTCGAGGAGACAAAGGCTGACTATAGGTCGGCTGTTATCATCTTAAACAAGGAGTCACTGATTGCACTGGAAAAAACCAACGGTTTAATGAACTATGGTTTCAGTGCAGTCACACTCAAGGTGTACAAGAAGGGCGTGGACAAGCTGGAGGCTCCGAAGTCATCTTCAGAAGCTACCGCGATGCTTGATAGCCCATCTGCGTGTGCGGAGGTAGCCAGCCAAGCGGAAACTCTCTCCACGGATACGGAGATGTCAACGTTCATGGAGTCTTTAAAGAGGCTCTCAGAGGACTTCTCTTCAGAGGATGACCCTGATGTTACTATGGTGGAGAAGAGGCTACATAGATGACACTGACATTTCTACAAGTCAACCTCTACCACTCTTAGGCAGCATCAGCTGCTCTAATTTTAAAAATTAGGAAAGAAGCCACAGATGTCATCTTGATCCAGGAACCTTGGGTTAATGAAGGGTACTTGGGCCCCAGACTCTCTATTATAGATTAATGCATGCGAAAAAAGAAGGTAAGGTTCGGTCGGGAATTCTCATTAAAAATAACATGTTTTCAAATGGAGATCACATCAAATTTCAGTAATGGAGATGTAGCAGCGGTCAGCATTGAGGTCGATAAACGAAACCGCTGGCTAGTATCAGCTTACCTAGCTTATGATGAAGTGGATACTCCACAGAATTAAATTGGGAGAAATTTTTAAACTCCGTAACAAAAAAACAACTTGTGGCGAAATGTGTACAGTACCAATTAAATAAATTAGGATCGAAACCTGAATTGGTGGAAAGATTGTTGCAACATTTATCGTGAGAGATGAGAATGAAAGTGACTCATTCAATGAAGCAAATGCAACTATAAATCCTAATACAAATGTAATGTCGTCAGGACCAGTTTTGAGTGAAGCGTGTAGTTCACCGGTTGAATGTGTAACTGGTTTAAATGTATTGAGGAAAGAAGCAAAAATATAGGAATTAGAAAAGAAAATATTTGAAAAGGAGAAAGAATTATGGGCGATATCAAAGAAGAATTGTGACGTAACTTCAACGATAGAAAATAATAATTTTGATTTTTTGTTTTCATTTGATCCTGACAAAGTGGATTTTCAAAATTGGTGCACTCAAATAGAGGCTATTTGCGCATTATCGAAAATCGGCGAGGGCGACTTAAAATTATAGATTGTAGAAAAATCGAAATAAAAAGGGGTGACTCATAGGACCTCAACCATTTTTTATCAGTATGGATGGAGGATTGAAGTTTGTGACAGTTAAAGGTATTTTTGATACTAGAAGCAGTATAAGCTTAATTAAACAAAATTTTATAAATAAATTGTGCAGTATTAGTTCTCGGCAAAGTTTTTTTTGGCATAAATTATAGTAAAGTAAATATTTTGGGTTCATCGAACATAACAGTCAATTTTGATAACAAATTATATAATTTGGATCTTTTTGTAGTACCAATTAATACACTTCCGCATGATATTTTATTTGGAGTAGATTTTATGAATTTAATTAACGTTGATTTAGTAAAATTAAATAATGGATGCCAAGAACTTGTAGCTGAGTCTAATGCTTTTAGTATTATGAATATTGAATATAGTGACTTGGTTTGAACGTACAGGCGGTTTCTATTGATAAACTTTATAAAACTTTTAACATTTATGTGAACAAAATTATTGATGGTAGTATTATACCTGTCGAGTATGAAGTCAATATCAATCTGACTAAGGCCGAGCCATTTAATGATTCCCCTCGTAGGTTGTCTTACTTTGAGCGTGATCAATTATTACAAATTATTGAGAAATTATTGGATGAAAATGTTATAAGACCTAGCAAGTCGCCTTATGCACCGCCTATTGTCCTGGTTAAGAAAAAATCTGGAAATCTAAGATTATGTGTCGATTACCGTGAACTAAATAAAACTACCGTCAAAGATCCCTATCCCTACCCCATTCCGGTTATAGAAGACCAATTAATATTGTTACGGGGAAAGAAATATTTTTCTTCTTTAGATTTAAAGAATGGCTTCCTTCAGGTAAAGATGAATGAATCTTCAATTCTATACACTGCATTCATAATACCCATCGGGAAATTTGACTATTTGAAAATGCCATTCGGTTTAAAGAATACACCATCCGAATTTCAGAGATTTATCAATCAATTATTCGATAGATTACTCAAAGAGAATAAAATATTGTTATACTACTTAGATGATATCTTAATTGCGACAGATACAATTAGTGAACATTTTGTAATATTGGAGGAAGTCCTTTCTATACTAGTAGCGAATCATCTAGAACTTCGATTAGATAAATGAAGTACAGAGTTTTGTAGGGCTGTGCTCCTATTTTAGAAAATTTATATCAAATTTCGTCACAAGTGCAAGGCCCCTGTAAGCATTATCAAATAAAGATATCCCCTTTAGATTTGGGGAAGAGGAGTTGAATGCGTATGAAAATCTAAACGAATCCTTGATTAACGCTCCTGCACTCTCTATTTACAACCCTAAGGACGAAACTGAATTACATTGCGACGCAAGCACAATAGGATTCGGAGCAATCTTAATTCAGAGAAAATCCGATAATAAGCTACATCCAATATTTTATTACTCTAAGCGCACGACATAGGTGGAAAGTAGATATCATAGTTTTGAATTAGAAGCTTTAGCGATAATTTATGCCCTTCGTAAGTTTCGGGTATACCTTCAGGGTATCAAATTTAAAATTGCAACTGACGGCAATTCTTTCACTAAAACTTTAAACAATAAAGAAATTAATCCCCGGATTGCAAGATGGGCCCTTGAGCTTCAAAACTATGACTACTTTCTTGAACATAGAGCTGGGAATCGAATTGGTCATGTATATGCATTAAGTCGGTCTACAAATATATTGATTTGAGGAAAATAGGTTTGAGCAAACTCTTTCGATAGCACAAAAAAGAGATCAGGATATAATTAAAATCAAGAAAAAATTAGAGAATTCGGAGGATAAATTCTATGAAATGCGAAATGGGCTATTATATCGCAAAGTGAATGACCAAGTACTGTTTTACGTCCCCAACGAAATGGTCGTGGTAATGTTATTCGAAATGCTCACGATTGTTTTGGCCATGTTGGAGTGGCTAAGACTGTCGATGTAATTATGCGTACGTATTGGTTTCCTAACTTAACCGTGAAAGATTATATTGACAACTGTTTGAAGTGTATTACTTTCTCTCCTTCACAAGGTAAAATTGAGGGTTATTTGCATAACATCCCCAAATCAACAGTTCCATTTGATACCCTTCATGTAGACCATTGTGGTCCAATTAGCAACTCTGCAAAAGCCAGTAAAAAATACATATTGAATGCATATACTATGCAGTTAAGAGAACTAACACACAGGAAGTAATTTTGAGCTTGAACGAATATTTTAATAACTACAGTGGTCCCCGTCGTATTATTTCTGACAGATTAAGCTGTTTTACATCAAAAGATTTTACTGATTTTGTGAAACAAAATAACATTTTACATGTTAAGATTGCTACGGGTTCTCCGCAGGCCATTGGCCAAATAGAAAGAGAAAATTGAACAGTTATCCCTATGCTGGCAAAATTAACCGACGACAAAACTGGCAATCATTGGTATAAAGTTTTGCATAAACTAGAATATGACATTAATAACACAAGAAATAGGTCAATTGGAAATCTTCCGAGCGTCCTATTGTTTGGAATAACTCAAAGATCAGTATTTAATGACAAAATTCGAGAAATATTAGAAAAGGAATTAGAAAGATACGATAATCAAAAGTTGTCATCATTGCGAGAAATCGCTGGTGAGAAAATCAAAATTAGTCAGGATTATAATAAAGCTTATGTGGATATGAAAAGAAAGCCCCCCAAGGTATATTCTGCTGGTGATTATGTAATGATTAAGAATTATGATACGGCACCGGGCGTAAAAACGAAACTCATTCCGAAATTTAAGGGTCCATATAAAGTTATAAAAATTCTTCCTAATGGACGGTATGTGGTTAGAGATATTGGTGAATTTCAGGTCACTCAGATACCGTATGAAGGTGTCCAGATTTTTCGGTATTATTGAAATTGTTCGAGATCATTTTTCTAGATTATGCCAAAATTTCGATACCTCTTCCTATAGGATCTTCTTCCGTTACCATACTTACGGATAATTCGATATTTGAGAACTTTCAGGAATATTTAAGGTACATACTTTGAAAATTTGACATTTTTGAGATTATTTCGATATTCTTGATATTTTTCAATTATATTCGAAATTTGTGATGCTTCATTGATATATTTAGAAAGCGTCATAGCACTGATAGTTGATAGATGTTTCGTTTTATTGAAGGCCATTGAAATGAATCACGTTCTCTTTCGTCTAGTCACGAAATCAGATAATTTTAAATAATGCGAGGCTCGACAGTAGAAAGAAATAAGTTTTTATCTAAAAGCTTTACTTGTTTCATAAGTACAAGGATTATTTTTGGGGCCCAAGAAAAATTTGGCGGGGGCCCTGTTATTTGGCTAATTGGGTCCCGTTTTCAGTTTGAAAACTTATTATGGTCATTGTTTATTTAGAAGTGTCATTAAATTAATCTTAACATTGCTTCGAAAACGAATTTTTTAGATTTTATATTTGCAATTTTCTAGTTTCTTATATTTTGACAGTAATCCACAAACATAAAAAAGCTTTGTGAACTGTGGATTAATACGTTGATTTATTCTTATTTAAAAATACGAGCCTAATTGTAATAGTAATTTTCATTTGAATATTACCATTAACTGTCAATATAGCGAGACGAAGAAAACTGTCAATATAGTCGGGAAAGACACCTATAGAGTACTACGCTTATACAATGATTGAATAATTAAATTAATAATAAATAACTGCACCTTATCTCATTCTAAACGTAACACTCAATTTTACAAACCATCACTTGTGCCACTAGTGCTTGCTTTTTGAGTTGCCTTTGAAAATATTGAAATAGTAGATGAATTTTACTACAACAAACTTGCCACTAATTGGTTGTATTTGAAATTTTATCGCTCGATGTTAAAAATTGAGCGTTGAGCAAACGCTACAGCAAACTTAGCTAATATCGACCGTCATTCACAATTCATATAGAATGTACATAGATGCAGATGAAATAATATTTAGTTGAATTCTTACTTTTTACTAAACTATACTAAAACAGTTTACCGTAACATACATTTATCCTCGTCCAACTTATAAAACGAAATGTACAAAATGAAAGTTTTTTCGTTTATCAAAATGTAACCGACTTTCTTCTTGTATTCCAGAATTTATACCCTTGTTGGAAATAAATTCTATATTACGTAGTACAGTGATTTATCGTATATGTACACTCATATGTTGTGTCTAATGTAATGAAATTAAAGAAATTATTTTGGTTTTTATGTTGGATTTGGTTTTTCTTTTATTTATCTAAAGATGATTTATAAATATAAGTGATAACCTCCTTCGCACCGCCGAAATCCATAACAAAAAATTAAGGACGACTTAACTTTAGTTTTTGGGATTTTTAATAAATGGAAGTGACGAAGAAAACCTAATCTTTCATGAAAATGTTATACACGAAATTTGATTAATGATATGATGCGAGATTAGAGAACGAGAGCATTTTTAATTTATGATAATGAATGAGATAAGCCATACCAAAAATATTATTTGTGGAATCCTGTTTTTCATGAAAATGTGAAATGATATTTTTTTTTATATACAGATTTTTATCGCTTTTGTATCTTTGTGTATACATACTTACGCTTTTGTTTTATGAAATTTAACCCTTTTGTGTAAATACATATCATAAAATTTGATTTTATATAAATCAAATTAAAAATTCTTTTAAAAATTTAACGTTAAAATTGTATAACGTACGTACATCGAGGGCGCATAAAATGTTATGGTTCATAAATTTTTTATGCTGTTGCTTCGGCCTTACCGTATGTGCGTGTTTTTACAAATATCAACACTGTGTACATTATTATGTTTCGCTTGTTAAACTTTTAAGATTGCTGTTGAACATCATTTCTGCGTAATAGTGTTTATTGGTTGTGTGGATTGGCATTAGTATAGACATAATAAACGCATAATTTTCAACATTAATTTTTATTGTAAATACGTGTAAACGGTGGTATATGCTTATAAGTGTTTTGCGGTTTTTAACTTAATTATTCTTTCTGGTGATTAAATTTGAAGTATTTTGTTGATTTGCTTTTTATTAGAGACGTTGTTTTTAGCAACGCTTTATAAACTACCTTTACCAAAAATTCTGGTAGTAAAACCTCTTTTCATCTCTATTTTCCAAAGAAAAACTCTTAAAAGGTTTTCCTTAACCGGGTTTGGTTTCCCTAATCATTATACACTTCATCAACATACCATCGCAATCAAAATTAACTGATCAACTTTTGCGTACTAGTTGTACTTCGTTCTAGTACCATCAAATAGAATTAGATGGTACTTTATATTATTTGTGTAACGCAAAATTGCTGTAAATATGGGACCTTCGAAAAATTTAGTCTTAAATATTATAACCCGACCGGAAGAGAGCAATCTTTGTGGTGTGCTTGCAGGACAGCCCGAAGAGTACCACTGTTGAGCAAATATAATGTTAGAGAAAGTATTTGATTTGCAAAAGAGACAATGACTATTTGGTTCCGATGGTAGGTAGTGTGTGCGTAAGTATTTTACCTTCATTAGTCCAAAAACGTACGCCCGTGGCGTACTGCAGCTATCGGGAGAGTCACAGGTGGTGGATAGAGGACGGCCTATCGATAGGTAGATTAGCGGTGAATTAAATAAGCCGCCCCTAACCGCAGCTTAGCTGGGGGGAAAGTCTCAGGGAACTGGGGAGTGGTTAACCTCAGTTCATTAAATTCTGAGTGCCTATGATGCCCAGCATGGAAAGGCAAACGGATGGCGCCAGAAAACGATCAATAACCACGGCGGACTGTGCGTCACCTCTCTGCACCTCCGGAGTCGCCGCGGGTTATGAGTGGGGTACGGACCCTATAAACGGGTAATCCTGGGAATGGAATGGATCCGATTGGATTGGGCTCTCCATGTGAATAGGTTTATGAGAGTTACAATGTAGAGCGGAGGGAAGAGGGTGCTGGGAGGCCGGGGTGCTAGCAAGCCGAATGGGCTAAATTAAGGTGTTTAGCGAGCCGTGCTGATGATCAACTAGGCTGGGGGCCCATTTAACAAAAAGCCCAGTCGCTAATGGAGCCCTCTGGATACCGGGCGACCTCCAGTTGTATTTAGCCTTACCTGTGTATACGAATCTCCGCGCAGGTGGACCCATGTTTCTCCGATACTCGTGGGAATAGCATGAATGATACCAAAATCAAAGAAATAGGAGCCGGTACCCTTCAAAAACTGGAAAGCAACAAGGAAGGGAGTAGCTTGAACTGTAAAGGTGGGGTCCCTCCTTAGCGGCGGGGGGAAGCAATACCGTGACATTAAAGCCAGGTAGAAGCGGAACCGGAGCCAAACAAAAAAGCAGGGGATCAGAAGGGGTCCCTCCGGCGAAGCGACGATATCGTGAAAAACGGTCGGCGCACAGAATTTTGGAAAGGCTGACTGCGACCCCAGAGGGGCAGTTAACAGCAGAACAAAAGGAATCTGTAGCATGGGCGAGGAAAGTTGTCGGCAGCGGCACTTTGGATAAGGATATTGGATTGAAAAGAATGAGGTCACTTGATGAGGTGTTACCGGGCGACGCTAAACGAGCCAAGGTGACCACAGAAGCCCAAAATGACCAAAAGATGTAGCCGTTCAGCGAAATCGTGAAGGAGCATGCCTAGCCGTCATTGACAGGGGTCAGGAAGTCGGGAGCATTACGGCTGAAAAATGGAAGTTGGTTTACAACGAACTGAACTCCGTATTTCTGGAAGTCCTGAGAGATAATCTGGGACCCCCACCGTCCTGTAGGGATGCGGGGTGGTATCAGGCGATCCGCATGCTCAGATAAAAGATCGGTGGATCTGTATAGAATGGCAGTGACCAAAGTAGGCGAGGTATGGCAGAGCGCGAAGCTGGAGGCGGTTAGTAAAGAGGAAATTCCGAGCAGACCGAGGGCTCGCGTCTAGTTGCCAACCAAGCCAGAGAAGAGGTAATTGAGATCATCCAGGCCAGTAATCCACATCTTCCGGCAAAGGACTGGAAGATAGTGAAACAAGAGGAGGCCAAAGGGGGCTATAGGTTGACAGTTATGCTGTTAAACAGGGAGTCCCTAACTCTCCTCGCGGAAACAAAGGGAGTAATCAGCTTTGGATTCGGGTCGATAACTCTCAATGTGTATAAGAAGGATGAGGAGGACACGCAAGTGGGAAACCAGCCTGGGGTAAACGTCGGGAAGGAAGGTGTTGATCTTACGGAGACGGATACGGATACCGAAATGATGATTGTTCAAGCCTGCTCCGTTTCTCTGGACTCGGATGGGGAAACCCTGTTGAAGTCTCCGCGAGAGGGAGATGGCAACGGCGACCACATAAAAGGATTAAAAGAGAAGACGGGCGGCCAAACGACGGATAGCGGCGGTTGTCCAGGGGTTACTTTTCCAATACGGGAAGTAGAGGAAGAGATTAATAAGGTAGATCACAATGGTTAATATTGTACAAATAAACCTGCATCACACGAAGGCTGCCTCTACAGCTCTCATTCTCAGACTGACTAATTCAGGTGAGGATTTAGTGCTATCCAAGAACCTTGGATTAACAAGAACAGGTTCTGTGGCCTCAGAACGAAAGGGTGTAAATTATTATATTCAGGAAACTCTGAGAAGATCAAATCGTGTATTTTGGCAAAACATAATTTGAATATTTTTCTTCTTCCTCAATTTAGTAGTAGGGATGTTACCGCGGCGAGCGCTGAGGTTGGCTGTGAAAAATGATGGCTAGCCTCAGCCTATATGGATCGGGAGAAGGAAGTTCCACCGGATAACCTGGGGGAACTGATCCGGGAAGCAGGCCAAAGAAAGGTATGTGTCATACTTGGATGTGATGCAAACGCGTATCACACAATCTGGGGAAGCACAGACATTAATGAAAGAGGTGAGTTATTTTTTGAATACTTATTAAATACTAACCTTTTAGTTTGCAATATTGGGCGAGGACCACCATTTATTATCAGGAGGTCTTGGATGTGACCTTTGCGTTAGATACTATTTTTCATATCATCCGGGGATAGAGAGTGGAGAATGAGCACTCATTCTCGGATCACCGGTATGTAATCAATAACCTCAACCCTGTTACCCGGAAAGCCTTCAGGAATCCTAGAAGGACAAGCTGATTGCATGGTTGATATTGTCACAAATGCATGCAATCTTTCATTTAATGCTACGTGCCCCCTGATAAAACCTAGGGGCAAACAGAAGCCGACATGGTGATCCACTGAGTTAGAGACCTATCGGAAGGCTTATAGGGTAGCCTTTAATAGGGCCAAGAATACCAGGGAAGCTCGACATTGGAACTCATATAAGGAGGACCTGAGGAATTATAAAAGAGAGTTGAGGAAGGCATAAAGGGGGCCTTGGAGACTCTTCTGTGGTAAAATGGAAGAGGTATCTGAGACTTCCCGCCTTAGGAAGATTCTTTCTACCAACCCAACCAATCCTAGTTAATTAATTAGGCCGGATGGGTCATGGACAGCTTCTAGTATGGAATCTCTGGAGCTTCTAATAAATATGCACTTTCTGGGAAACCTCGATGACTCGAAGGAGCCGGGGGCTCATCGAGAAATACCTTCAATAGAAATAGAGGGCATCGTGGATAGGGAACGGATCGCGTGGGCAATGAACGGGTTTAAGCCTTATAAATCGGCTGGCCCAGATAGGATTATACCAGCGGAGATCCAGAGGAACTTGGCAGTCATCCTTGCCTGGCTGGAGATGATTTTCAAAGGATGTCTGAAATTAGTCTATATTCCTAGGAAATGGACGGAGGTCTTTCATTCCGAAAGCGGGGAAATGCTCGCATGCTTATCCGAAGGACCTGAGGCCTATAACTCTATCATTCTTTCTGCTGAAAACATTGGAAAGGTCGGTGGATACAGCCTTGCACGCTTTGGCACGCACAATTGAGAAGTCAATTTACTCGCAGGAGTTCTGTATGGTCTCATTCCTCGATATTGAAGGTGCCTTTAATAACGTAAAGACGGAGGCGATCATGGAGGGATTGTCAGCTTTGAAGGTGGATTACTCTATAAGTAGGTTGATTAATATATGGGGGAGTCCACGATTAGAGGTGTTATGCAGAATGCACTATTGATCGTTACCAAATGGGCCAGCAAATGTGAATTAGTGATCGACCCGTCCAAGACAGAGCTGCTACTTTTTACCAGGAAGTATAAAATTCTGGTAGTTTGCCCGCCTACGATAAACGGCACTAGACTGACTTTTTCTGATAGAGCGAGATACTTGAGCATAATCTTGGACAGTAAACTCAGCTGGATGCCTAACACGTTAGAGAGGGTAAATAAGGCCACTGTAGCCATTTACTCGTGCAGGAACGCCATAGGTAAGAGATGGGGTTTGAAATCGGAGCTGGTACACTGGCTGTACACTGCCGTAGTGAGACCTGTACTTATGTACGGAGTGGGCGTGTGGTGGCTAGCTCTGGACAAGGTAACATACAGGAGTAGAATGGAAAGGGTGCAAAGAACGGCCTGCTTGCTTATAAGCGGGGCGCTTAGGACGACACCTACTCTCGCTTTTGAGGTTATGTTCCACCTTATTCCAGTAGAGGTTTTTGGTAAGCAGAAGGCAGCCGAGGTGGCTATGCGTCTTACGGCTGTCTCTCAGTGGAAGTGTCTGCAGATGGGGCACTCGACGATAGTTGGATCACTTAGGAATGAACTGATGGAAAACGAGGCAGTGTAATTTTTCACGAATGGCTCTAAGCTAGATGGTAAGGTAGGAGCCGGAGTCTTCTGTGAAGCTTAACGGTTATATTTCAGTTCGTCTTCCTGACTACTGCAGCGTGTACCAAGCTGAAGTGGTGGCGATCGGGGAAGCCGTGACATGGTTGAAGCATAATGTGGTATCAGTAAGGAATATCGCAATTTATGTGGACAGTCAGGCGGCGCTCAGGTCACTAGAGGTATTTTAGTATGCAGATAATCTGAGTCCCTCATCACTCGGACATCACGGGGAACTGCAGGGCGGACGAACTAGCTAGGTACGGTACGACTCTCTAGATGCAGAAAGGCAATCGCCTTGACAAATGAGAGATGAACCAACACTCTCACGTGCAGGGTAGCAAAACAGGTTTGGTCAAAACTGGACTTGCGGCGCTCCAAGATACTGATATCCCTGGGAAGCTGACAGTTAGGATTGGTCTTAGGGATACTTACAGGACACTGCCTTTTTGGGGAGCACGCGAGAAGGCTGGGTCTACAGACAAATGACTTTTGTAGAAGTTGCATGGACGAGGAGGAGGAAGAGACTTTAGATCACTTCCTATGCTCGTGTCCGGCACTATCATTCAGAAGACATAAATACTTGGGTGTGTACGGTATGGACAGCCTTTCGGAGCTCGCGAATTGTGGAGTGCGAGATATTTCGGGGGTAAAGGGGAGATAAGATCCTGTGGTATCACAATGGGCCACTATTGGCCTAAGTGTGCGATAGCAGCCACTCTAACCTAACCTAACCTAACCTAGTCCAAAAACGTAGTGAAATTTGGTGGAGGGAGTATTATGCTTTGCGGGGATGTTCCTCATTTAGTGACCTTTATGTTGGATAAAAGATTATAAACCAATCCGTCTACGAGACTGATACCTTCCAAAATATAATTTACCCTTTTTCAGAAGACAATATACCCCTGAGTCTACTTGCAAGGCAATCCGATAGAAAGGCATAACAGCTTTTCAGAATAAAAATAATTAACTTTTAGCTTGGCTAGCACAATCTAACGACCTCAATCCAATTGAGCGTCTTTTGAAGAATCTTAAGGTGGCTGTGGCCTGCAAGAAAACCAAAAATAGGAAACAAATATGGTTGGCACTTTAAGAAGCCGGGGAATCTATACTTGTGGAATGATCTTGGTACTTAATAACTTATATGCCTAGAAGTCACCGGGCAGTGATTCAAAATAAAGAACAAGCCACTCAACACTAAAATCTTAAGAATTCTTAACTCAAAAATTGAATATAATTAATTTTATTCGTTTAATATTCGTAATTTGTGACTACCTAGGTTTTACTGTATTGAACTATATTCTTAGGAGGATCCGCTCGAAACGCGATATTTCGAAACTCGATATGTCAAAACGCGATATGACGAAACAAGATAAAGTACAAAACGCGATATTTCAAAACGAGATTTGGACACAACGCGATATGGTACAAAACGCGATATGGTACAAAACGCGATATTTTAAAATTATTAATCTACCTTCATTTCACATATAAAATTTTCCTTCACCTTTATGATGAAATTGAACATATACGATGGAACTATTGGGTGTGTGAATATGACTCCACTCTTTCTCAATTGGTGTCGTTATTTTTACTGCTTACGTAAATTATAAATGCGCAATACTTGTATTCTATTGTACTTTTTGTCAGCTATCAAACACAGTACACGACATTTGGTTGAAGTGTAAACAAAAAGTATTTTTAACTCTTTCAAAATGTCGAATTTTATTCCAAATAAACATGATTTGCAGAAAGTTTTATTACATTATTTTATTGCAAAGAAAAGTACAGCGGAAGCTTATAGTTTGCTTGTGGAAATTTACGGTGAGCATGCTCCATCGAATACAATGTGCAAAGCATGGTTTCAACGATTTAAAAATGATGATTTTGGCATTGAAGATAAAGAGCAGGGACAACCACCCAAAAAATTTGAAGATGCTGAATTGGAAACGTTATTGGCTGATGTTTGTTCTCAAACACAATCAGAATTGGTTGTAGCATTAAATGTTGATCGATCAACTGTTGCAAAACGTTTACAAACAATCGGAATGGTTCAAAAAGCTAACAACTGGGTTCCACATGAATTAAAAGAAAGAGACCTCGAACGTCGAAAAACTATTTGTGTAATACTGATTTAAAGGGTGAAGCGTGGTGAAACGTGGTGAAGCTGGTTCATCGCTACCAAAGCGAGACATCCATTGCAATAAGGTTTTGCTCTGTATCTGGTGGAATCAGGTGAAACTATCAATGGCGATGTATACCGGCGACAACTAATACGTTTGAAGCGAGCTATAGAGGAAAAACGACCAGAATGGGTGAATAGACACAACAAATTAATTTTTCAGCATGACAATGCAAAACCACATGTTGCAAACGTTGTGAAAAATTATTTACAAGGAAGACAGGACTGAGAAGTTCTACCCCACCCGCCGTATTCACCAGACATAGCTCCGTTTGATTACTACTTATTCCGGTCGATGCAGTCGTCTCTTTCTGAACAGCGGTTCAGTTCTCGCACAAAGACCGAAAATTGGCTTAATGATTGGATCGCCTCCAAAGGCCAACATTTTTTCAGAGAGAAAATCCGTAAACTGCCTGAAAAATGGGGGAAAGTTGTAGCTGCAAATGGAGCATACTTTCAATAAATAATTCTATCATTTTCTAAACAAGCAAATGTGTTTTATTTTAACGAAAAAGGGCGGAGTCATATTCACACACCCAATAGGATAAGCGTTTTGAAATATCACGTTTTGAATTATCGCGTTTTGTACCGTATCGCATTTTGAAATATCGCGTTTTGAAATATTGCGTTTTATACCAATTCGCATTTTAAAATATCGCATTTCAAATGGAACCCTTTCTTACAATGTGTGCCTAGTCTGACTAAATACAGGCACAGAAATATGAAATATTGACAAAATAAGGAAGTTCAATTATCGTATATAGTTTAATATGCTTGTCTACCATTTCTACCTTCAATGCAAAATAGAACAGGTTTGGTACGTAATATTGATTACAGTAACATTAAATTTCAAATTGTTATATCCTAAAATGTTGCACTGCTGCCTTCAAAAAGAAGCTTTTCCAAGTTTAGCAGAAACTTTAGAATTTGTTGAAATTGCACATTTTTTCAAAAATAGATGTTTTTATAATAATTCGCTTACTAAATAAAGAACTCTCCAGAGCCGTTTAGCATCAGATTGAAATCTGTACATGAAGCAGAAAAATAAAAATTGATTAACAAAAAAATTTGTTTGCACATAAAGCTAAATACGCTAAAATGATTAATAGTCAAATATTTTAAAAAGGCGATATATTGAATAAATTTGTTTAAAATCTACTTATCCAGATTTCTTAAAGATGGCGCTGATTTTTTGAAATTGCAAGATTTTCTTGAAGAGGAGTCATTAATTGATAAAACACCTCAGAGGTAAAATAACAAGTGAGAGATTAAGGTAAAAGAAGGCTCATCTATCCTGACTAATAATACAAACTCTGATACAAGAATCGGGGCGCAATATATTAGAAACTGGAGCAGCTAAGGCTTCAACTTCAGCTGCTTCATTGTCCCAATGTGATTTGGAAAGTACCGCCAGTCAGTTACCGAAAATTTGGTTCAATAAAGAAATGCAACACATTTTATTTAAGCCACCTCAACCTCTGTTTAGCCAGAATCCAAAGATTTGGTTCAATTTGTTTCATTTTGGCGATACAGTTTAGTATAGCAAATATCACAGAAGAAAGAACGAGGTATTCACATTCAGTCAGTGCACTAGATACGCATCTACCAATAACTAGGCAAAAAAGAACTCAACCTTATACCATGTTTAAGTAAGAATTTATTCTTGGTTTAGGCGAATCCAAAAAAAAAAAACAAACCACACAACTTCCTGCATGGTTTATCTTTACAAGGCAGAAAGCCATCCCAAATATTAGAACAAATCAAAATGAAAGCTGGGGCTACATTCGGTGATGATCCAATTAGACAACTATGAATGCAGAGATTTCTACCGCTTGTGTAAATGATACACCTATTGAAAAGAATCTATCACTAATTACACAGGCACAACAGGCGAATGCATTGATGCAATCACTAGTTCAGACAATAACAACTGCACAGAAAAAAACTAACGTATCATTTCCGGATAACCATTCGCAACTCAATGATATTTTGAGAAATTTTAAATGAGCTTTAGCCAGTAATAGCTACTCATAACAGATCTCGCAGTCTAGATAGAGCCCAGTGTGACAGCAGAAATCGCCCAGCAGAATTGCGTGATAATAGTCAACGGAGAGATGAATGTCTTTATCATCAGAGGTTTGGAAAACGCGCTAACAAGTGTATTACTGGATGCAGGTTTCCTGAGAATGTCCCACTGTCTAGAAACCAAGGGTCCACCGGTGTCAAATTGAAAATAATTTCAAGCAATACGCATTCATACTGCTTTACATTACTATAAATGTCATAGTTCATTTCATCAGAATCGCAAATTTTCAGTGACAATATTTTGTACTAATAAGAAATGTCACGAAAAATTATCATATCGGTGACAAGAATGGTGAGTAGAGATCATGCAGTGATTATCGACCAATCAACAACATCACAATTCCAGACCGTTACCCAGTTGCTAAGTTCCATTTAACATGGCAAAGTACACACAAGTACTTCTGACTGCACGCAGCTACTCTTGCTAAATTTTATGAGTAGTTTGCTTTGTGAATTTATGGCAATTTCGTTACCAGAATATTTAGTACAACTAATTCATATTATTTTAATACAATAATAATGTTACGTAATTAATGAATTATTTAAAACATCGAGATTCAGACTTTTTTTGTATTTATTATGGCACTGGCTCCATAAACGGACCTTCTGGCCCGATTTCAAAATTTACAATTTTTTAATTTTTTACAATTTTTTTTTCTTCCTTTCACTCAACTTTCATTCAGTGATCCACTTTCATACCGTTATACCACTCAGTTTGATAAATTCATACATTATCTTGTATTCATTTTTCCATATTCGTAATAATTCATTCAAGTTTCTTGCATTCATAAGGACATCGAACATTCCTCTATTTTGACTAAATTTGGAACATTTTAGAATTAAATGTTCGATGTCCTCCACAATCAAACAGCCTTCACATAAATCATCCTCACTCAAATGACGTTTCTTTAAGTATTCTTTCCAATTACCATGATTCAATCTCACCCGTTCCATCGTTCGTATCATTGTAGTGTCTCCTTTGATATCCTTAAAAAATGGTTTCCTCAAAGGAGCACTACACCATTCAAAGTACTTCTTTCCTTTTACTCTACTCTTTTCCATAAAATCATTCTCCCATTTTCTCCACAGATTCTTCTGAAACATCCGAAGTACATCTCTTTCATCCATGAATTCATAATCTGTTATCTCCTCAAGCATACAACCCCTTTTGGCAAGCATATCGGCTCTTTCATTACCATCAATCTGTAGGTGTGAAGGTATCCATTGTAGAATCACCTCACTCCCACAAGATTGAAAGTACTCATACATCATTTCTACAAACACACTGCCCTGAGTACTTCCTCCCTGTTTTATTAGTTCTAAACCACTCAAGGAATCGGAGAATAGAACTACTCTCCTCCTCCCTTCATTCATTGCCAACTTGATTCCTTCCATAATTTCAATCAATTCTGCATTCATTATACAGACGCTACCATTCAATCCTAACATTTTTTTTTTTCATTGCCGGAATGTAAATTCCTACACCCACTCGATCCTCATTAACACTAGCATCAGTATATACTTCCACATGTGCAAAATAATTCAGTTGCATTCTTCGAAATTCTCTCTTAACCGATAACTCATTCATCATCGCTTTTGTTATGCCTCCAAAATTCAAACACACAGCAAGATTTTCGGTAGGAACTTTTGGACCCACTTGTCTAATTTTGGAAAATATACTCATATTTTCCGCCATTATTTTCGACCGTTGCATTTTTTGGTAATCCGTTCCTCCTTCCAATCTTACTTTTATCTCATTCACTAACATATTATCTTTGGTCAACATTCGCACAGTCTCTCGCACGGTGATCCATTCCCTCTTATAATGAAGAGGTGAATCACCCAATTCGGACTATAGAGTATGTATTGGGGTAGAATTAATCGCCCCCAATACCACTCTAGCACATGCATTCTCAACTTTCATTAATTTTTCAAACCCGACCTTAGATTCGTCACCATACACAATCATTCCATACGCAATTTTGGAAGTCACTAGCGCCTTTCGCAGCATATCAGTCACGCCAGGGTGAGCCTCCAATTTTGGTTTACTCACGCTTTTGATCACATTTAATCTGATCTTACAATTATCGGCTAATTTTTCCATGTGCACATTAAAACTCAATCGATTGTCAATCCAGATTCCCAAATACCTAGTCAATCTTGAATACTCAATTATCTCATCATAGATTCGCACATCAATTCTTTGATTCGTTCTAAATGCCATACTATTACATTTTCTCGAATTCACCTGCAGATTTAAATCATTCAAACATTGTGCTACCTGAAGCACACATTCCTGAGCTCGATTTAGGGCCTCGCCGATAGTTTTGCCCTTGCCGATTAGTACAAAGTCATTTGCAAATTGCAATATAACTTTGTCGGAGGCATTATACCTATGTATGTATTGAGCTCGTATACAGATTGAAGAGGGTCGGAGAAATTTTGCTCCCTTGAGGGAGCCCAATATTCACCGCCCCCTCTAATCTATAACCTCTTCCACACAAAACAAACTTACGCTCACTCATAAAGTCATACACCCATTTACAAATTTTTCCAGGAAACCCCAGGTTCAAAAGAACCTGATATAGTTTCCCTGGAACCACATATCATACGCTCTTTCAATATCCAGAAATACCGCCACAACAAACTTTTTTTCCTTTCGTACTTCCCACACAAATTTTTCCACACATTCGTTTGCAGAATGGTTACGTCGGAAACCAAAAGTGGTCTCTGGCAATAAACTATTTTCATTCATAAACTTTTCAAACCTGCCTTTCATCATCCCATTCACCATTTTAATAAAAACATTCAACATACATATTCCTCTATAGTTTATTGCTAGATTAGTATCGCGATCCCTTTTGGGAATTGGAACCACTCTGCAATCCTTCCATCTTTCCGGTATCTGAACACTCATCCATACCCTATTGAGAATTCGAAGCAAGATTTCCTTTGCTTCAACGCTCAACAGCCCAATCATTTTATAACTTACTCTATTTATTCCTGGGGTCGTAGATTTTGCTGTTTCTAAAACCCTCAGGAACTCATTCCATTCAAATTCCACCCACATTTCATTCAAATTTTCACCAACATCTTCAAGTAACACCCAATCGTTACTATCACCTACATTATTCTGAACATCCGTCATTATTTGTAAGAATTGATTTCCTTTTTCAGGATCATCCATTACAATGTTTCTTTCATTCCTCATTTTACCTCTCACTCTATTAAATTTATTCCATACATCTTTAGTTGTGGTTCTGTGTGTCATTTCTGCCACATAGTTTCGCCAACTTCTCTTTTTTGCTCTACGGATAGCCTTTTTCAATTTTCCATTTACCCATTCATAATTTCGTCTACAATCACGACAAATACACCTGTTAAATTCACGTAAAGCTATCCGTTTCCTTTCATGCCAATACTGAATCTCCATATTCCACCAGCCGTTTACTTTCATTTCATTCATACGTTCAACCCATTTCTTACTATTCAGCAAGGTCTTTTTCTCAATATCCACATTTACACCACCTAAACACGTATTGATCATAAAATGATCACTACCCAAATTCTCATCTGTTACATTCCAAGTGACTTGGGCCGCCAGTCCGCTAGACACTAAAGTGATGTCTATCGCACTGGCTGTGGCCCCAACATACGCCATCCTTGTTGGCCTTCCATCGTTCAGAATCACGAGATCGGAATCCAGAACGAGGTCCGCCAACAAGTTTCCCCAAGCATCATTCCTTTCACACCCCCAAACACGCGAATGTGCATTCATATCACCCCCCAGAATCATATCACTTTTCCCACACACCCAATCAAATAATTTTTTAAAATCCCTAAGGCCTTTATCTCTATCACTCACAGTTTTAATTGAAGCTGCATATACACTAACAATTAACAAATTTCTATCTAGATCCTAGTTTTGGCAGCGATGACCTCGATTTACTCGAAATCGGGGACCCCCGACCCCCGCTACTCCGCCGAAGCCATCGGCCCTAGGTATGGATAGAAAATAGTACCCATTCACTCGAAACGTCTTGTTCACACGCTCCCATGTCTCACTTAAAAGTATCACATTCATACAATCATTGGCCAGATAAGTCCGCAGCATATCGCTTTTGGCATACATGCTTTGGATATTTATCTGACCAATTCTCAAGCATTCATTGGATCTTACATTCATTCCATCCTTTCTCCATCTCCATCCATCGCGACCCTTAGCTCATTCTGGTTTAAATACGAATATTTGCTCCTGCTGGTGTATTGTGTTGTTCTGCTTTCCTCTGTTGTTGTTGTTTTAATGTTATTAACCGCAGTCACTGACCTGCCTGGTAAATTTTTATTTGTTTCAGTTGTTTGTTTAATTGAATTGTTGTTGTTCTGTGTTTTACTATTATTATTGTTTGTAATATTACTGACTTTGCAAACTGTTCTCATTATTTCTGTTATTATTATTAGTATTATTGTTTATATTATTATTGTTATTATTTCTTTTATCGATATTATTATTATTGTTATCTTTGTTGTTATTATTTTCATTTCTGCTATTTTGATTGTTGTTTTTATTATTTTCGATGTTTTGTTGCAGCACCTCGCTGTATGATTGTTTGGTTTGTGCGCCGATGGTTGCTCCTGTTGTATTCGCACTTTGACGATAATAAAATTCCCTGGCTTTGTGGTAAGTGATTCGCTCTATGGTTTTTATTTTAATAATAGCTTTTTCCATTTGGAATGTTGAATCTTTGATATCGCATCGTGTCCATGCGGTATTAATTTCGCACACTTGGGACATACAGGCACCCTTTCAAATTTACTTTTGGTGTGACAATACTTTTGGGAGTTGTGACACCTCATTGGATTGGGCAGATATTGTCTTACGTTTAATCTCAAGAAGCCGGCTTTAATGTACATTGGCAATTCCGTCAAGTTAAAAGTTAAAATGTGTAGTGGGGTTTCTTTTAACTCATTATTTATTTTTCGTTTAATGCGCTCCACCTTGATCACTTTTTGGCTCTCTAATTCTTTAGTAATTTCTTCCTCCTTTACGTGCATTAAATCATAGCTATAAATAACACCTTTGCTAAGATTTAAGTATTTGTGCTCCTCCACTTGGATTTCCATCTCGGCTAATTTCACTGCCTTTATCAATTTGAGGTATCATTCTTCTTTGGTAGTAAGTACCAAAAGGTCCCCACTACGTAATCGCTGGGTTTCTTTGATGTGCGGTGTTATCATCGATAAACCTTTCTCAATAAGAAATGGTGACACTCCATTAAAACTTTTTTTTTCGGAATCAACTCTCTTTATTACCACGTACTTTTGAGATTCATTACCATCCTCGAAGTAGTTTCGACGTCCTTTATTTTTATTTTCGTCAAGTTTGGCAAAACCTCTCGCATTAACGAGAGTTGCAAACCTATTCCCAGACATGTTCGGCATCCTGCCCGTAGGCAGTTACCTTAATACGGTCACCACAACTTTTGTTGTTTACTGTCTCTTTAATAAACACAAAATTAAACCCACTCAAAAATCACTATTTTGGTTGTAAACAGCTTATACACACTGATTTGTCTTGTTACAATTATTTATTCACTTAATATCACTTAATACAATGTTTATTAACAAATAAACGCAAAAAAAATTGAAAAAAACTAAAAAAATTGGTACACACTTTTATAGCTGTCAAACATTTTTTTTTTTTTTGCCCTAACAGAGATGTCACCATATCGACATATTATTGCATAAAACAAACAAATGTATATTAACTTATACATGATAAGATAGACGAGGTAGTAAGGTGATAGAGTGGAGTGAAGAAGGTCTGGAGTTCGAATCTAAGCAAAGACATAGAAAAATTTGTTTTTAGATGAAAAATTTTGAATTGGGGATAATCCGAGAAGATTAATCGGGATCGAGATCGCTACAAAAAAAAAAAATTGGTTTAAAATTCGTGGAAATAAAAAAAAAATCAAATTTTTACTTAAAAAAAAAAATTAAGTCGTAAGTTTGAAGACTCGAACTCCAAACCTTTCGCACAACACTCCTTCATCTTACCACCCAACCACTCATCTCTATATAATTTTTACTCAGTTTTTCGTTTAAATACTGATAAATTTGGACTTTGCGAAAAATCGCAAACAAATTTTTGTTATTTTACCAGGCGAACAGAATTTAAAAAACAACATAATTGTCAGCAACGTGACATTATTTTGTATCAAAGCATGCCACTTCAATTTATGTGACACTTGAACATACAAAATAAAGTCATATTGCTGACAATTCTACATTCTTGTAATTTCTGTTCGCCTGTTAAAATGACAAAAATTTTTTGCGATTTTTGATGAAAAAAAAAAAAAAAATCTTTTTTTTAAATTTCTGCTCACCTGGTAAATAAAAATTAATTTTTTTTAATTAAAAAGGCAATCAATCAATAACTCTAGCCACCCTAATAGAAAATTTGAAGCTTTTTATTACAAAAAAGAAATCCTTCAGCCGCGAGGATCGAACTATTACCATAAGAGAACAGAAGATGAAAACCATAGAGGTTTCTCGAGTTCGATCCCCGCACCTGAAGGAATTTTTTTTATAATAAAAATCTCCAAATTTTCTATTTGGGTGGTTGGTTGCCTAGAGTTATGATTGCCTTTTAAAAAAAGTTAATTTTTATTTACCAGGTAAGCAGAAATTAAAAAAAAAAATTATTTTTTTTTCATCAATAATCGCAAAAATTTTTTTGTCATTTTAACAGGCGAACAAAAATTACAAGAAGGTAGAATTGTCAGCAATATGACTTTATTTTGTATGTTCAAGTGTCACATAACTTGAAGTGGCACGCTTTGATACAAAGTAATGTCACGTTGCTGACAATTATGTTGTTTTTTAAATTCTGTTCGCCTGGTAAAATAACAAAAATTTGTATGCGATTTTTCGCAAAGTCCAAATTTATCAGTATTTAAACGAAAAACTGAGTAGAAATTATATAGAGATGAGTGGTTGGGTGGTAAGATGAAGGAGTGGCGAGAGCAACGCGCAGTTGATAGCATCGTCGGATAAGGCGTAAAAGTCAAAGTGTCTCAAAGTGGTATAATTAGTTTAAAATTATTAATCATAAAACAGTTTTTTCTCAAAACTATACAATTAAAGTGTACAGTTGGTGCAATACAAAAGTGCTTATAATAGTGGCGAAAACTATAAACGTGGCGATAGTGTTTATATCTCACAGATAAAACCGCTTAGGCGGTGAGAATATTAAAGTGACGGACAGTAATATAAATGGTGAAAGTGTCAGGTGTAATTTAAATATTGATACAGCCTCAACAATTAACAATAAAAGAGAATTATCCGAAACAGATTGTTTTAGCTCGCAAAATGCACATGAAGCAAATGCAGATAACAGTAAACGCATTAAAATTATCGACAATAGCAGAGCAACGATGAGTCATACCAATACCGGCTTGATGATAAAACCAGAGCAACGACTCACACGTGTTACAAAATTAGAACTGGACAATGAAATATTACGCAAAAAAATTGAAGAACTTGAAAAATTATTACAACAACAAACAAGTAATAATGATGCGACAATTAACAAAAATCGATTCATTTCTTTGATGGATGAAGAAGGAACTGAAATAGAAAACACAAATAAATTTATTCCAATTGATCCCCCGAGAAAAACGGTACATCAAAAAAAATAGAAATACAGATACACAACAACAAAATTTAAACGAAAAAAGTAATACAAACGTGAATAAGGATAATCGAAAACGTATTAAACCACCACCGCTACATATTCATAACCAAAAAATACATGAAACACTGCAACAGATGAAAAAAGCAGAAATACTCGATTTTGAAATACAACGGGTGAACATGAATAAACATTCAGTAATAGTTAAAGACATAAATGAATATCACAAAGCACAAACAACACTCAAAGAAACTAACACGGAATTCTTTACCTACACACCCAAGGACATGAAACCAAAAACAATTATTTTAAAAGGGCTTAACGAAGATGAAGACACAAATGAAATAAAAACCACTCTAGAAGCAAACGAAAAAATCAAAATCACAAAAATTACACAATTAAAAACTAAATACGCAACGGAAAATAAAGTAAAGCTGCCGCTGTATATAATTCAATGCTCCGCGGACACTGATATGGCAAATATATTCGAAATAAAGACCATGCACCATCAACGTGTGACATGGGAGACACTCAAAAAAAGGAACGAGATTATACAATGCCACAAATGTCAACGATTGGGACATGTTGCAGCAAACTGTAACCTTGCATACAGATGTGTAAAATGCAAAAATAACCACAAACCGACAGAATGTCCTATTAAAGAACAAACGGACAACAACAACATTTACTGCGTTAATTGCAAACAAACTGGACACCCCGCATCATTTAAAGGCTGTCCAACATACCAAAACGCCTTACAAAGACTAAAGCATAAAATTAAAGCCAATCAGCAAAAGCGGTTACCAGCTCAATTTGCACCAGCAATACCGGTAAGCAAAGAATTCGGCACATTCGCAGATATGTTGAAAGCCAACAACAACACCAACACAAACGCAGAAACGATTACCATTCAATCACTGGCCTTAAAGGTAGAGAAAATGGAATCAATAATCAATAGTCAGAGTGAGCAAATTGCAACGCTTATAAATTTATTAACAAAAATATGAGCAGCACAAAAATTATTGCATTAAATGTTAACTCGATAGTCAGTATAACAAGACGCATAAACCTATTAAAATTCATCAACCAGCATAACCCGGAAATAATGCTGTTAAATGAAACTAAACTAAATTATAAACACAACATAGAGTTCAAAAACTATATTACCATAAGGCAAGATAGAACGATAAATCAACAAGGGGGAGGGACGGCTATACTAATAAAAGATCACATTAAACACGAACACATATTAGACAGCAAAATACAACAACTCGCCGGTATAGAAACAACAATAATAAAAATTACATTAGAAAACAACAACAACCTATATGTAATTGCAATATATTGCACCAGTAACCACCAAATATTAACAACAACGCAATTCGAAGAAGAGTGGAATAAGATCTTTAAAATACTAAACCTCAATAATGATAAAAATTACTACATAATTGCAGGGGACTTCAATGCACGGCACTCAGAATGGGGAAATCAAATTAATGATCGCAGAGGCACCAAACTAAATCTCTGGATAAGTGAAAATGAAACGATTTACAGAGCAAAAGTCTATAAACCCGACAAACCTACTATCCCAAGGACTGGAAATTATATTGACATAGCAATATTAGACAACAGACTATCTATATTAACACAAAACGGAAATGAGATACCCACACTAACGTACGATGGCGATCATAAGGCTATAGTAGTCACAATCCTGAATACTGGATGGGTGGTGAACAATACAGCAGAACAACCACATATAACATACAATTTTTCAAAAACGCAATGGGAAAAGTGGAGAAGTACATTGTCCAACAGACATAAACAATATCTACGAGGTACGGGTCTTCCATCGATTATACCAACAGACAGAAATATCGAAGATCAGGAAATAGAAGGATATATAAACATTATCACCGAACTAATAAAACAAAGCTTAACAACGAAAACACGTAAAACAAGAAGGATTAACAATATGGAGTGTTTCACAAATAAAACCATTGAAAACCTTTACAAACATAAACGATTTATGATATCCACAATTAAAAGAGCTAAAAGAAATGGAACTATCACTGCGCAAAATACAATAACATACAAAGCTCTAATTCAAAGAATAAATGAATTAATTGCGCAAAACATAAAAATCGAAATAAACGAGCAACTTAAAAAGAAAATGCAAGCTATCAAACCAAACGGAAAGATGTTTGCCACATTAAAAAAAATTGGCACAGAGAAATACAAGATCCAAAATCACCATCTCACAATACCAGAAAATGAAATAACAAAATTAGCAGCATTAAATATAGACTGGACTAGCCTGCCGAAACATAATCAAGAGTTCATCAGCCACAACCAATATTACAACCTAAAAATACTAGGGTACTATATAGAGAATAATACACAATACAATCCTGCATTAGGAAAAAAAAATGCACGAAGAAGCCATCCTAAATACAGTACAAAAAATAAAAAATGAACACAAGAGGATTAAAGACAACAAATTAACGACAACAACATTCTCTTCAACCAATAAGGCAAATGAACCGGCACAATCTGATAGTCAAGACTACTTCATAACAACACCAGAATTAAAAGGAATTCTAAAATGTATGAATAACAAAAAATCGTACGGACTGGATATGCTACCAAGTATAGCAATGAAACAGTTACCCGATGAGTTTGTGATGGAAATATGTATACTATTCAATCACTTATTAAACAACAAATCATTCCCCAAGTGTTGGAAAACCGCAAAAATTTATCCAATACGGAAAAAAAACAAAGATCCAGCTAAAGCAGAAAATTACCGACCAATAAGTTTACTAAGTAACCTTGGTAAAACATATGAGATAATTATTGCCAACAAACTATATGAATACACCACAAAGAATAACCTGATACCGGACAACCAATTCGGATTCAGGCACGAGCACTCTACAACACACGCAATAGCGAAACTCACCGCAGATGTTTGTCAAAATTTAAACAACAAAAAATGCACCGGAGCAATATTCATTGACATGGAGAAAGCATTCGAATCAGTATGGTTAGACGGACTTTTATTCAAATTAAACAAAATGAAATGTCCCGCAGAACTTATACAAATACTACATGAAATGCTCTACGATCGAAACTTTAAAACAACAAACGGAACGGAGATCACCAATCACATATTCAAATTACATAACGGGCTACAACAAGGCTCGATCACTGCACCTCTACTATTCAACCTTTACACTAAAGACTTAATTGAAAGCTCAACACTGAACTCAGAAATGGTACAATGTATTGCATATGCCGACGATATAACACTATATAGCTCTAACATCAAAATAAAGAATATCGAAGATTCTCTGCAGGCAGCCATTAATTACACGAATGACTTTTTACATACATGGAGAATAAAACTCAATGAAAAGAAATGTGAAACAATACTTTTCAGGAAATCGGTATGTCACGCAACAAATGATACAAAACAAAACTGGAACAAATTCAAAATCACTATAAACAATGAACAACTGCCGAATAAGTCAATTATCAAATATCTAGGTGTACATATAGATAAGTTTTGTTACCTCAACGAACACGTGAAGATGCAACTAGGCAAAGCAAGAAGAGCATTCATCGCTAACAGGCGAATCTTCAGAGCAAAATACATAAACAGCAATGTCAAACGAATATGCTACCAAACACTAATTCGACCAATAATTACTTACGCATGTCCTATATGGTTCAACTTAAATCCCAACAACATGGAAAAAATACGAATATTTGAAAGAAGATGTGTACGACATTGCAATGGGCAGTTTAGGAAAGTCAATCATGAGGATCGACACTATATATCAAATAAACGTCAATATGAAAAATTCAAATCAGATAGAATAGATCTGCACATTATTAAGCTAATCCGTCAACACATACTAAGATCAACCAACAACACAAATAACTCCATGATCTACGGTCCGTACTACACCAATCCACAAATACTCATAAACAGCATCACATCAGGTAGCATACCAGGCCCGGAAACATTCATAATTTTAGATAAATTAAAATATATACAGAACGAGGAGCAAATACCCATCATCTATCACATCAGCAGAAAATCAAACGAGAAGGGATTTGACCCAACGAAGTTCACAACTACAACAATACTCAATCTAAGATTTGATACATCGTTCAACCGAAAAACACAGGATAAACACAGAAGACAACTAGCAAAATACTGGTGGCTTAATACACCAACAATCTAGCTAATTAAACATAGTACAATTCAATTAGGTTAAGTAGCTCAATCCAAATTTTAAAAAACAACATAATCGGTCATTTTAATTAAGCAAATTTTAGACCAACAAAAAAATGCAAACACATTAATTTATGGTACATAAATTAAACAAATCAAAAAACATAAAACATCAATTAAAACATACCTAGCCGGAGAATCCTAATATTGGAGCAGTGGCTTCATAAGAAATTTAACGGATCTCGATTTTCTTATATATTATCTTTAATCATCTAACAAATTATTGTAAAATATTAATGCTTGAAATAAAGAAACAATATTATAAAAAAAAAAAAAATGAAGGAGTGGTGTGCGAATTGTTTGGAGTTCGATTCTTCAAACTTCCAACTTAATTTTTTTTTTTTAAGTAAAAATTTGATTTTTGTTTTATTTCCACGAATTTTACCAAATTTTTTTTGTAGCGATCTTGATCCCGATTAATCTTCTCGGATTATCCCCAATTCAAAATTTTTTTAAAAACAAATTTTTCTTTGTCTTTGCTTAGATTCGAACTCAAGACCTTCTTCACTCCACTCTATCACCTTACTACCTCGTCTATCTTATCATGTATAAGTTAATATACATTTGTTCGTTTTATGCAATCAAAACAAATGTGTCTATAATATGTCGATATGGTGACATCTCTGTTAGGGCATTTGTACTACATTTACTACACAGTGTTTCTGCTAAGTGCTGAAATATTTGGTTTTGCTTAAAAGAGGGCGTGTGTTTTACTTTTGTAAAAATGTCTGCAATTCGATTTGTATTAAAATAATATGAATTAGTTGTACTAAATATTCTGGTAACGAAATCGCCATAAATTCACAAAGCAAACTACACGAAAAAATGAGTAGAAGTTGATACAGAAATGAGTGGTTGGGTGGTAAGATGACGGAGTGACGTGTGAAAGGTCTGGAGTTCGATTCTTGAAACTTCCGACTTTAAATTTTTTTTTTTACGCGAGTTTATTCGAATTTTACCAATTTTTTTTGCAGCGATCTCCGATCCCGATAATCTTCTCGAATTATCTCCAATTTTTTTCATCTAAAAATATATTTTTTCGTTGGCTTTGCTTGGACTCGAACTCAAGACCTTCATCACTCCAATTCATCACCTTACTACCTTCGCTACCACATCATATAAATGTTAATATAAATTTGTTTGTTTTATGCAATCATGCAGAGCAAAATAAATGTCTTTGTTAGGGCATACGAATACGTACTATATTTAGTACAAAGTGTTTCTTATACAGTTTCCTTTTTATAGACAGAATGCAGATAAATTTTTCGTTGCTTATTTGCAACTATGTTGGTTTTCGAAATATATTCTTACCTCAAATGTACCTACCATTTTCTTTTCGATACCGCATTAAATTCTCATCCTGTAACCATTGTAAATTATAAAAATACAAAAAACGCACGATTGCATAAAACAAACAAATTTATGGTAACTTGTATATGATGTGGTAGCCGAGGTAGTAAGCAGAATCATTTGTGTTTGAGATTCTGCTTGCCTGGTAGGCAATTGAATTTTTTTGATGATTTTGCCCGAAGATTTTTCAGTTTTTCAAAAAAATTATTATGTTTGTAATTCTGCTTTCCTGGTATCAGTAAAATCTGTTTCTAATGAAAATTCTCGATCGAACAAGAAAGAACAAGTTTGCAAAATTCTAAAAAAAAAAAATTCAATTCTACCAGGCAAGCAAGAATCGCAGCAGTTATAAATAATTTGAATAAAGTGGGGTTGGTTTCTGTGATAAAACAAAAAGTAGAAAACTTTCGGTTTGTATTAAATTTACCTGTATTATCCCAGAAACGAGCCCACCTTTGTTAAAATCATTTATAATAGTTTTTGATTCTGCTCGCCTGGTACAAATTGCCGGTACAAATACTTCTGACTACACGCAGCTACTCTTGCTAAATTTTTGAGTAGTTTGCTTTTTGAATTAATGGCGACTTCGTTACCAGAATATTTAGTACAACTAATCGGTAAGAAATGGCTGATCAGTTTTCAAATTAATAATTAATTTTCCAACTTTCCACATGTTGCATGTAAGTTTTTTTTAATTAATTTTTATTTTCGCAATTAATTTTCTGCGTTCCATTTACCATCTACTCCCAAGTACTTATTTGTACTTTGCCACGTCAAATGGAAAGCAGCAAATGTCGCATATATAGGCTTTCTCCTTTCAACTAGAGGGATGCACCACATTTACAACCTTAGATCCAGTAAGGGCACCAAATTTCAATAGAATCTAAAGATATTCCGAAGACAGCAATCATAACTCCTTAGACGATATTTTTATTTAAACCCTTTTAAGGCAATTTTGATGAATAGCGATACTTCATCAAGCTCAGTCTCAGCGATATGATACCTAAGCAAAGATCCCAGTCGAAACAATTAAAACTTACTTGCATTTTCTACGGTCCGGATTCACACGGTACCAGTGAATTTTTTGTAGTAGTATTGTTTTCTGTTGCATCTGTGTAGTCGCATTGTAATCTAGGAAATATTCTCCTCTCCAACTTTTTTCCGTTTACACTATTCAACAATCGAATAATTAAATTTTAACAAATTATTGTGAAATTATATACATATTTAATTCAAGCGCTCTAAAAAACTTGAACATAATTCATTTATGTTGTATACACAAACTAAACAATCTGCGGAATTGTCTGATACGAAAACCAACATAAAATCTTAAATAAAATTAAAACGAATACAAATAAATAATAATAATAATAAAAAATTAATTAAATTTTCTTTTCAATTTTCTAGCACAATACAAAAATAAATGAAATGGGGGGAAAACGCAAAAAAAAAAAATGTTGTGAAAATGTTTGGGGAGCACAGCACACACAATAGAGATAGGTATATACATATATACAATAATAACACAATTTTCCTTCGTTATTTATTTATTTATGCATTTTTATTATTATTTAATATTTCTAAAAAATAATTACAATTTTTTTTGTTTTTTGTAAGGCTCAACAGCAAAAAAAAAACAAAAAAAGGAGAATAAAATTAAAGATTAATCAGATTATTATTAATGAAATTTATCTCATATACTCGTATAAGAGATGATGATGATACACGTATCAATTACATAATATTATGAAAATTAAAAATGATTTCTTCTGTTTTTTCAAGCGAGAACAGATGATACATGTGTGTATATACGATTTTAATATTCTCTCAGCAATGGTGAAATTTTGTTGTTTTAATTCGAATTATATAAGTGATTTTAATTAAAATTACTTTTATGATTATAATTATTTAAATTAGTATACGAAGATTACTGACATAATATAAAAGAAGATTAGGCATTTTGTTTATTGAAATTTTTTTGCGGGAGTGGGAAATATATAGGTGTAGCGCGACCTACATATACATGAGAAATGATTACTGTATTTTTTTGTATGTATTATCTTATGCTTAGTAAAATTTATTGGATGCCATTGTATTTGAGTTTAATGATCTTAATTAAAAACGGCTTTATTAATATTTATGCAGGATTAAGATAGGTTCATTAGAAGAAGAAAAAATTAAAAATCATTTTTAATGTCGCTTCGGTAAAATATTAAAGGGTAATTGCCAGCAAAATGATCGAACCTTTGCCTTTAACAGCTAAAAACAGATAATTAAAAAATTAATAAATAAACATTTAAAGGTACAAAATTAATAATTAAAAATGATAAATATAAAATTGAAAATATGAATCATTAAGTTAAATAAGTTAAACAATAAATTGATAGAGGTATCAACCATCGTAATCGGACCATTTTAGATTTTTGCCGCCAAAAAACATCGCACACTTGATTTTCAATAAATTTGAATTTTCTAAAAAATAGTTAGAAATAATCGAGCAATCAAAATGAAAATTGTCACAGCAATTACAGGTCCCGAAACTTATTGATAGAGGTATCAACCATCGTAATCGGACCATTTTAGATTTTTGCCGCCAAAAAACTTGTGGGCTATAGCACAGTTGATTTTCAATAAATTTGAATTTTCTAAGAAATCTTTAGAAATAATCGAGCAATCAAAATAAAAATTGTCACAGCAATTACAGGTCCCGAAACCTATTGATAGAGGTATCAACCATCGTAATCGAACCATTTTAGATTTTTGCCGCCAAAAAACTTGTGGGCTATAGCACAGTTAATTTTCAATAAAATTGAATTTTCTAAGAAATATTTAGAAATAATCGAGCAATAAAAATGAAAATTGTGACAGCAATTACAGGTCCCGAAACCTATTGATAGAGGTATCAACCATCGTAATCGGACCATTTTAGATTTTTGCCGCCAAAAAACTTGTGGGCTATAGCACAGTTGATTTTCAATAAAATTGAATTTTCTAAGAAATGTTTAGAAATAATCGAGCAATAAAAATGAAAATTGTCACAGCAATTACAGGTCCCGAAACCTATTGATAGAGGTATTAACCATCGTAATCAGAGCATTTTAGATTTTTTCAGCCCAAAAACTTGTGAGCTATAGCACAGTTAATTTTCAATAAAATTGAATTTTCTAAGAAATATTTAGAAATAAAGAAAATTGTCACAGCAATTACAGGTCCCGAAACCTATTGATAGAGGTATGAACCATCGTAATCGGACCATTTTAGATTTTTGCCGCCAAAAAACTTGTGGGCTATAGCACAGTTGATTTTCAATAAATTTGAATTTTCTAAGAAATGTTTAGAAATAATCGAGCAATCAAAATGAAAATTGTCACAGCAATTACAGGTCCCGAAACCTATTGATAGAGGTATCAACCATCGTAATCGGACCATTTTAGATTTTTTCCGCCAAAAAACTTGTGGACTATAGCACAGTTAATTTTCAATAAAATTGAATTTTCTAAGAAATCTTTAGAAATAATCGAGCAATAAAAATGAAAATTGTCACAGCAATTACAGGTCCCGAAACCTATTGATAGAGGTATCAACCATCGTAATCGGACCATTTTAGATTTTTTCCGCCCAAAAACTTGTGGACTATAGCACAGTTAATTTTCAATAAAATTGAATTTTCTAAGAAATCTTTAGAAATAATCGAGCAATAAAAATGAAAATTGTGACAGCAATTACAGGTCCCGAAACCTATTGATAGAGGTATCAACCATCGTAATCGGACCATTTTAGATTTTTGCCGCCAAAAAACTTGTGGGCTATAGCACAGTTGATTTTCAATAAATTTGAATTTTCTAAGAAATGTTTAGAAATAATCGAGCAATCAAAATTAAAACTGTCACAGCAATTACAGGTCCCGAAACCTATTGATAGAGGTATCAACCATCGTAATCGGACCATTTTAGATTTTTGCCGCCAAAAAACTTGTGGGCTATAGCACAGTTGATTTTCAATAAATTTGAATTTTCTAAGAAATGTTTAGAAATAATCGAGCAATCAAAATGAAAATTGTCACAGCAATTACAGGTCCCGAAACCTATTGATAGAGGTATCAACCATCGTAATCGGACCATTTTAGATTTTTTCCGCCCAAAAACTTGTGGGCTATAGCACAGTTAATTTTCAATAAAATTGAATTTTCTAAGAAATGTTTAGAAATAATCGAGCAATAAAAATGAAAATTGTCACAGCAATTACAGGTCCCGAAACCTATTGATAGAGGTATCAACCATCGTAATCGGACCATTTTAGATTTTTTCAGTCCAAAAATTTGTGGACTATAGCACAGTTAGTTTTCAATAAAATTGAATTTTCTAAGAAATGTTTAGAAATAATCGAGCAATAAAAATGAAAAATTGTGACAGCAATTACAGGTCCCGAAACCTATTGATAGAGGTATCAACCATCGTAATCGGACCATTTTAGAGTTTTGCCGCCAAAAAACTTGTGGGCTATAGCACAGTAAATTTTCAATAAAATTGAATTTTCTAAGAAATGTTTAGAAATAATCGAGCAATCAAAATAAAAATTGTCACAGCAATTACAGGTCCCGAAACCTATTGATAGAGGTATCAACCATCGTAATCGGACCATTTTAGATTTTTGCCACCAAAAAACTTGTGGGCTATAGCACAGTTGATTTTCAATAAATTTGAATTTTCTAAGAAATGTTTAGAAATAATCGAGCAATCAAAATGAAAATTGTCACAGCAATTACAGGTCCCGAAACCTATTGATAGAGGTATCAACCATCGTAATCGGACCATTTTAGATTTTTGCCGCCAAAAAACTGGTGGGCTAGAGCACAGTTGATTTTCAATAAATTTGAAATTTCTAAGAAATGTTTAGAAATAATCGAGCAATCAAAATGAAAATTGTCACAGCAATTACAGGTCCCGAAACCTATTGATAGAGGTATCAACCATCGTAATCGGACCATTTTAGATTTTTGCCGCCAAAAAACTTGTGGGCTATAGCACAGTTGATTTTCAATAAATTTGAATTTTCTAAAAAATGTTTAGAAATAATCGAGCAATCAAAATGAAAATTGTCACAGCAATTACAGGTCCCGAAACCTATTGATAGAGGTATCAACCATCGTAATCGGACCATTTAAGATTTTTGCCGCCAAAAAACTGGTGGGCTAGAGCACAGTTGATTTTCAATAAATTTGAAATTTCTAAGAAATGTTTAGAAATAATCGAGCAATCAAAATGAAAATTGTCACAGCAATTACAGGTCCCGAAACCTATTGATAGAGGTATCAACCATCGTAATCGGACCATTTTAGATTTTTGCCGCCAAAAAACTTGTGGGCTATATATAGCACAGTTAATTTTCAATAAAATTGAATTTTCTAAGAAATGTTTAGAAATAATCGAGCAATAAAAATGAAAATTGTCACAGCAATTACAGGTCCCGAAACCTATTGATAGAGGTATCAACCATCGTAATCGGACCATTTTAGATTTAATCCGCTCAAAAACTTGTGGACTATAGCACAGTTAATTTTCAATAAATTTGAATTTTCTAAAAAATGTTTAGAAATAATCGAGCAATCAAAATAAAAATTGTCACAGCAATTACAGGTCCCGAAACCTATTGATAGAGGTATCAACCATCGTAATCGGACCATTTTAGATTTTTGCCGCCAAAAAACTTGTGGGCTATATATAGCACAGTTAATTTTCAATAAAATTGAATTTTCTAAGAAATGTTTAGAAATAATCGAGCAGTAAAAATGAAAATTGTGACAGCAATTACAGGTCCCGAAACCTATTGATATAGGTATCAACCATCGTAATCGGACCATTTTAGATTTTTGCCGCCAAAAAACTTGTGGGCTATAGCACAGTTGATTTTCAGTAAATTTGAATTTTCTAAGAAATGTTTAGAAATAATCGAGCAATCAAAATGAAAATTGTCACAGCAATTACAGGTCCCGAAACCTATTGATAGAGGTATCAACCATCGTAATAGGACCATTTTAGATTTTTTCCGCCAAAAAACTTGTGGGCTATAGCACAGTTGATGTTCAATAAATTTGAATTTTCTAAGAAATGTTTAGAAATAATCGAGCAATCAAAATAAAAATTGTCACAGCAATTACAGGTCCCGAAACCTATTGATAGAGGTATCAACCATCGTAATCGGACCATTTTAGATTTTTGCCGCCAAAAAACTGGTGGGCTAGAGCACAGTTGATTTTCAATAAATTTGAAATTTCTAAGAAATGTTTAGAAATAATCGAGCAATCAAAATGAAAATTGTCACAGCAATTACAGGTCCCGAAACCTATTGATAGAGGTATCAACCATCGTAATCGGACCATTTTAGATTTTTTCCGCCAAAAAACTTGTGGGCTATAGCACAGTTGATTTTCAGTAAATTTGAATTTTCTAAGAAATGTTTAGAAATAATCGAGCAATCAAAATGAAAATTGTCACAGCAATTACAGGTCCCGAAACCTATTGATAGAGGTATCAACCATCGTAATCGGACCATTTTAGATTTTTTCCGCCAAAAAACTTGTGGGCTATAGCACAGTTGATGTTCAATAAATTTGAATTTTCTAAGAAATGTTTAGAAATAATCGAGCAATCAAAATAAAAATTGTCACAGCAATTACAGGTCCCGAAACCTATTGATAGAGGTATCAACCATCGTAATCGGACCATTTTAGATTTTTGCCGCCAAAAAACTGGTGGGCTAGAGCACAGTTGATTTTCAATAAATTTGAAATTTCTAAGAAATGTTTAGAAATAATCGAGCAATCAAAATGAAAATTGTCACAGCAATTACAGGTCCCGAAACCTATTGATAGAGGTATCAACCATCGTAATCGGACCATTTTAGATTTTTGCCGCCAAAAAACTTGTGGGCTATAGCACAGTTGATTTTCAATAAATTTGAATTTTCTAAAAAATGTTTAGAAATAATCGAGCAATCAAAATGAAAATTGTCACAGCAATTACAGGTCCCGAAACCTATTGATAGAGGTATCAACCATCGTAATCGGACCATTTAAGATTTTTGCCGCCAAAAAACTGGTGGGCTAGAGCACAGTTGATTTTCAATAAATTTGAAATTTCTAAGAAATGTTTAGAAATAATCGAGCAATCAAAATGAAAATTGTCACAGCAATTACAGGTCCCGAAACCTATTGATAGAGGTATCAACCATCGTAATCGGACCATTTTAGATTTTTGCCGCCAAAAAACTTGTGGGCTATATATAGCACAGTTAATTTTCAATAAAATTGAATTTTCTAAGAAATGTTTAGAAATAATCGAGCAATAAAAATGAAAATTGTCACAGCAATTACAGGTCCCGAAACCTATTGATAGAGGTATCAACCATCGTAATCGGACCATTTTAGATTTAATCCGCTCAAAAACTTGTGGACTATAGCACAGTTAATTTTCAATAAATTTGAATTTTCTAAAAAATGTTTAGAAATAATCGAGCAATCAAAATAAAAATTGTCACAGCAATTACAGGTCCCGAAACCTATTGATAGAGGTATCAACCATCGTAATCGGACCATTTTAGATTTTTGCCGCCAAAAAACTTGTGGGCTATATATAGCACAGTTAATTTTCAATAAAATTGAATTTTCTAAGAAATGTTTAGAAATAATCGAGCAGTAAAAATGAAAATTGTGACAGCAATTACAGGTCCCGAAACCTATTGATATAGGTATCAACCATCGTAATCGGACCATTTTAGATTTTTGCCGCCAAAAAACTTGTGGGCTATAGCACAGTTGATTTTCAGTAAATTTGAATTTTCTAAGAAATGTTTAGAAATAATCGAGCAATCAAAATGAAAATTGTCACAGCAATTACAGGTCCCGAAACCTATTGATAGAGGTATCAACCATCGTAATAGGACCATTTTAGATTTTTGCCGCCAAAAAACTTGTGGGCTATAGAACAGTTGATTTTCAATAAATTTGAATTTTCTAAAAAATGTTTAGAAATAATCGAGCAATCAAAATGAAAATTGTCACAGCAATTACAGGTCCCGAAACCTATTGATAGAGGTATCAACCATCGTAATCGGACCATTTTAGATTTTTTCAGCTCAAAAATTTGTGGACTATAGCACAGTTAGTTTTCAATAAAATTGAATTTTCTAAGAAATGTTTAGAAATAATCGAGCAATAAAAATGAAAATTGTGACAGCAATTACAGGTCCCGAAACCTATTTATAGAGGTATCAACCATCGTAATCGGACCATTTTAGATTTTTGCCGCCAAAAAACTTGTGGGCTATAGCACAGTTGATTTTCAATAAAATTGAATTTTCTAAGAAATGTTTAGAAATAATCGAGCAATCAAAATAAAAATTGTCACAGCAATTACAGGTCCCGAAACCTATTGATAGAGGTATCAACCATCGTAATCGGACCATTTTAGATTTTTGCCACCAAAAAACTTGTGGGCTATAGCACAGTTGATTTTCAATAAATTTGAATTTTCTAAGAAATGTTTAGAAATAATCGAGCAATCAAAATGAAAATTGTCACAGCAATTACAGGTCCGAAACCTATTGATAGAGGTATCAACCATCGTAATCGGACCATTTTAGATTTTTGCAGCCAAAAAACTTGTGGGCTATAGCACAGTTGATGTTCAATAAATTTGAATTTTCTAAGAAATGTTTAGAAATAATCGAGCAATCAAAATAAAAATTGTCACAGCAATTACAGGTCCCGAAACCTATTGATAGAGGTATCAACCATCGTAATCGGACCATTTTAGATTTTTGCCGCCAAAAAACTGGTGGGCTAGAGCACAGTTGATTTTCAATAAATTTGAAATTTCTAAGAAATGTTTAGAAATAATCGAGCAATCAAAATGAAAATTGTCACAGCAATTACAGGTCCCGAAACCTATTGATAGAGATATCAACCATCGTAATCGGACCATTTTAGATTTTTGCCGCCAAAAAACTTGTGGGCTATAGCACAGTTGATTTTCAATAAATTTGAATTTTCAAAAAATGTTTAGAAATAATCGAGCAATCAAAATGAAAATTGTCACAGCAATTACAGGTCCCGAAACCTATTGATAGAGGTATCAACCATCGTAATCGGACCATTTAAGATTTTTGCCGCCAAAAAACTGGTGGGCTAGAGCACAGTTGATTTTCAATAAATTTGAAATTACTAAGAAATGTTTAGAAATAATCGAGCAATCAAAATGAAAATTGTCACAGCAATTACAGGTCCTGAAACCTATTGATAGAGGTATCAACCATCGTAATCGGACCATTTTAGATTTTTGCCGCCAAAAAACTTGTGGGCTATAGCACAGTTGATTTTCAATAAATTTGAATTTTCTAAAAAATGTTTAGAAATAATCGAGCAATCAAAATGAAAATTGTCACAGCAATTACAGGTCCCGAAACCTATTGATAGAGGTATCAACCATCGTAATCGGACCATTTTAGATTTTTGCCGCCAAAAAACTTGTGGGCTATATATAGCACAGTTAATTTTCAATAAAATTGAATTTTCTAAGAAATGTTTAGAAATAATCGAGCAATAAAAATGAAAATTGTCACAGCAATTACAGGTCCCGAAACCTATTGATAGAGGTATCAACCATCGTAATCGGACCATTTTAGATTTAATCCGCTCAAAAACTTGTGGACTATAGCACAGTTAATTTTCAATAAATTTGAATTTTCTAAAAAATGTTTAGAAATAATCGAGCAATCAAAATAAAAATTGTCACAGCAATTACAGGTCCCGAAACCTATTGATAGAGGTATCAACCATCGTAATCGGACCATTTTAGATTTTTGCCGCCAAAAAACTTGTGGGCTATATATAGCACAGTTAATTTTCAATAAAATTGAATTTTCTAAGAAATGTTTTGAAATAATCGAGCAGTAAAAATGAAAATTGTGACAGCAATTACAGGTCCCGAAACCTATTGATAGAGGTATCAACCATCGTAATCGGACCATTTTAGATTTTTGCCGCCAAAAAACTTGTGGGCTATAGAACAGTTGATTTTCAATAAATTTGAATTTTCTAAAAAATGTTTAGAAATAATCGAGCAATCAAAATGAAAATTGTCACAGCAATTACAGGTCCCGAAACCTATTGATAGAGGTATCAACCATCGTAATCGGACCATTTTAGATTTTTGCCGCCAAAAATCTTGTGGGCTATATATAGCACAGTTAATTTTCAATAAAATTGAATTTTCTAAGAAATGTTTAGAAATAATCGAGCAGTAAAAATGAAAATTGTGACAGCAATTACAGGTCCCGAAACCTATTGATAGAGGTATCAACCATCGTAATCGGACCATTTTAGATTTTTGCCGCCAAAAAACATGTGGGCTATAGCACAGTTGATTTTCAATAAATTTGAATTTTCTAAGAAATGTTTAGAAATAATCGAGCAATCAAAATTAAAATTGTCACAGCAATTACAGGTCCCGAAACCTATTGATAGAGGTATCAACCATGATAATCGGACCATTTTAGATTTTTGCCGCCAAAAAACTTGTGGGCTATAGAACAGTTGATTTTCAATAAATTTGAATTTTCTAAAAAATGTTTAGAAATAATCGAGCAATCAAAATGAAAATTGTCACAGCAATTACAGGTCCCGAAACCTATTGATAGAGGTATCAACCATCGTAATCGGACCATTTTGATTTTTGCCGCCAAAAAACTTGTGGGCTTAGCACAGTTGATTTTCAATAAATTTGAATTTTCTAAGAAATGTTTAGAAATAATCGAGCAATCAAAATGAAAATTGTCACAGCAATTACAGGTCCCGAAACCTATTGATAGAGGTATCAACCATGATAATCGGACCATTTTAGATTTTTGCCGCCAAAAAACTTGTGGGCTATAGAACAGTTGATTTTCAATAAATTTGAATTTTCTAAAAAATGTTTAGAAATAATCGAGCAATCAAAATGAAAATTGTCACAGCAATTACAGGTCCCGAAACCTATTGATAGAGGTATCAACCATCGTAATCGGACCATTTTGATTTTTGCCGCCAAAAAACTTGTGGGCTTAGCACAGTTGATTTTCAATAAATTTGAATTTTCTAAGAAATGTTTAGAAATAATCGAGCAATCAACATGAAAATTGTGACAGCAATTACAGGTCCCGAAACCTATTGATAGAGGTATCAACCATCGTAATCGGACCATTTTAGAATTTTGCCGCCAAAAAACTTGTGGGCTATAGCACAGTTGATTTTCAATAAATTTGAATTTTCTAAGAAATGTTTAGAAATAATCGAGCAATCAAAATAAAAATTGTCACAGCAATTACAGGTCCCGAAACCTATTGATAGAGGTATCAACCATCGTAATCGGACCATTTTAGATTTTTGCCGCCAAAAAACTTGTGGGCTATAGCACAGTTGATTTTCAATAAATTTGAATTTTCTAAAAAAATGTTTAGAAATAATCGAGCAATCAAAATGAAAATTGTCACAGCAATTACAGGTCCCGAAACCTATTGATAGAGGTATCAACCATCGTAATCGGACCATTTTAGATTTTTGCCGCCAAAAAACTTGTGGGCTATATATAGCACAGTTAATTTTCAATAAAATTGAATTTTCTAAGAAATGTTTAGAAATAATCGAGCAATAAAAATGAAAATTGTCACAGCAATTACAGGTCCGAAACCTATTGATAGAGGTATCAACCATCGTAATCGGACCATTTTAGATTTAATCCGCTCAAAAACTTGTGGACTATAGCACAGTTAATTTTCAATAAATTTGAATTTTCTAAAAAATGTTTAGAAATAATCGAGCAATCAAAATAAAAATTGTCACAGCAATTACAGGTCCCGAAACCTATTGATAGAGGTATCAACCATCGTAATCGGACCATTTTAGATTTTTGCCGCCAAAAAACTTGTGGGCTATATATAGCACAGTTAATTTTCAATAAAATTGAATTTTCTAAGAAATGTTTAGAAATAATCGAGCATTAAAAATGAAAATTGTGACAGCAATTACAGGTCCGAAACCTATTGATATAGGTATCAACCATCGTAATCGGACCATTTTAGATTTTTGCCGCCAAAAAACTTGTGGGCTATAGCACAGTTGATTTTCAGTAAATTTGAATTTTCTAAGAAATGTTTAGAAATAATCGAGCAATCAAAATGAAAATTGTCACAGCAATTACAGGTCCCGAAACCTATTGATAGAGGTATCAACCATCGTAATAGGACCATTTTAGATTTTTGCCGCCAAAAAACTTGTGGGCTATAGAACAGTTGATTTTCAATAAATTTGAATTTTCTAAAAAATGTTTAGAAATAATCGAGCAATCAAAATGAAAATTGTCACAGCAATTACAGGTCCCGAAACCTATTGATAGAGGTATCAACCATCGTAATCGGACCATTTTAGATTTTTTCAGCTCAAAAATTTGTGGACTATAGCACAGTTAGTTTTCAATAAAATTGAATTTTCTAAGAAATGTTTAGAAATAATCGAGCAATAAAAATGAAAATTGTGACAGCAATTACAGGTCCCGAAACCTATTTATAGAGGTATCAACCATCGTAATCGGACCATTTTAGATTTTTGCCGCCAAAAAACTTGTGGGCTATAGCACAGTTGATTTTCAATAAAATTGAATTTTCTAAGAAATGTTTAGAAATAATCGAGCAATCAAAATAAAAATTGTCACAGCAATTACAGGTCCCGAAACCTATTGATAGAGGTATCAACCATCGTAATCGGACCATTTTAGATTTTTGCCACCAAAAAACTTGTGGGCTATAGCACAGTTGATTTTCAATAAATTTGAATTTTCTAAGAAATGTTTAGAAATAATCGAGCAATCAAAATGAAAATTGTCACAGCAATTACAGGTCCCGAACCTATTGATAGAGGTATCAACCATCGTAATCGGACCATTTTAGATTTTTGCAGCCAAAAAACTTGTGGGCTATAGCACAGTTGATGTTCAATAAATTTGAATTTTCTAAGAAATGTTTAGAAATAATCGAGCAATCAAAATAAAAATTGTCACAGCAATTACAGGTCCCGAAACCTATTGATAGAGGTATCAACCATCGTAATCGGACCATTTTATATTTTTGCCGCCAAAAAACTAGTGGGCTAGAGCACAGTTGATTTTCAATAAATTTGAAATTTCTAAGAAATGTTTAGAAATAATCGAGCAATCAAAATGAAAATTGTCACAGCAATTACAGGTCCCGAAACCTATTGATAGAGATATCAACCATCGTAATCGGACCATTTTAGATTTTTGCCGCCAAAAAACTTGTGGGCTATAGCACAGTTGATTTTCAATAAATTTGAATTTTCTAAAAAATGTTTAGAAATAATCGAGCAATCAAAATGAAAATTGTCACAGCAATTACAGGTCCCGAAACCTATTGATAGAGGTATCAACCATCGTAATCGGACCATTTAAGATTTTTGCCGCCAAAAAACTGGTGGGCTAGAGCACAGTTGATTTTCAATAAATTTGAAATTACTAAGAAATGTTTAGAAATAATCGAGCAATCAAAATGAAAATTGTCACAGCAATTACAGGTCCTGAAACCTATTGATAGAGGTATCAACCATCGTAATCGGACCATTTTAGATTTTTGCCGCCAAAAAACTTGTGGGCTATAGCACAGTTGATTTTCAATAAATTTGAATTTTCTAAAAAATGTTTAGAAATAATCGAGCAATCAAAATGAAAATTGTCACAGCAATTACAGGTCCCGAAACCTATTGATAGAGGTATCAACCATCGTAATCGGACCATTTTAGATTTTTGCCGCCAAAAAACTTGTGGGCTATATATAGCACAGTTAATTTTCAATAAAATTGAATTTTCTAAGAAATGTTTAGAAATAATCGAGCAATAAAAATGAAAATTGTCACAGCAATTACAGGTCCCGAAACCTATTGATAGAGGTATCAACCATCGTAATCGGACCATTTTAGATTTAATCCGCTCAAAAACTTGTGGACTATAGCACAGTTAATTTTCAATAAATTTGAATTTTCTAAAAAATGTTTAGAAATAATCGAGCAATCAAAATAAAAATTGTCACAGCAATTACAGGTCCCGAAACCTATTGATAGAGGTATCAACCATCGTAATCGGACCATTTTAGATTTTTGCCGCCAAAAAACTTGTGGGCTATATATAGCACAGTTAATTTTCAATAAAATTGAATTTTCTAAGAAATGTTTTGAAATAATCGAGCAGTAAAAATGAAAATTGTGACAGCAATTACAGGTCCCGAAACCTATTGATAGAGGTATCAACCATCGTAATCGGACCATTTTAGATTTTTGCCGCCAAAAAACTTGTGGGCTATAGAACAGTTGATTTTCAATAAATTTGAATTTTCTAAAAAATGTTTAGAAATAATCGAGCAATCAAAATGAAAATTGTCACAGCAATTACAGGTCCCGAAACCTATTGATAGAGGTATCAACCATCGTAATCGGACCATTTTAGATTTTTGCCGCCAAAAATCTTGTGGGCTATATATAGCACAGTTAATTTTCAATAAAATTGAATTTTCTAAGAAATGTTTAGAAATAATCGAGCAGTAAAAATGAAAATTGTGACAGCAATTACAGGTCCCGAAACCTATTGATAGAGGTATCAACCATCGTAATCGGACCATTTTAGATTTTTGCCGCCAAAAAACATGTGGGCTATAGCACAGTTGATTTTCAATAAATTTGAATTTTCTAAGAAATGTTTAGAAATAATCGAGCAATCAAAATTAAAATTGTCACAGCAATTACAGGTCCCGAAACCTATTGATAGAGGTATCAACCATGATAATCGGACCATTTTAGATTTTTGCCGCCAAAAAACTTGTGGGCTATAGAACAGTTGATTTTCAATAAATTTGAATTTTCTAAAAAATGTTTAGAAATAATCGAGCAATCAAAATGAAAATTGTCACAGCAATTACAGGTCCCGAAACCTATTGATAGAGGTATCAACCATCGTAATCGGACCATTTTGATTTTTGCCGCCAAAAAACTTGTGGGCTTAGCACAGTTGATTTTCAATAAATTTGAATTTTCTAAGAAATGTTTAGAAATAATCGAGCAATCAAAATGAAAATTGTCACAGCAATTACAGGTCCCGAAACCTATTGATAGAGGTATCAACCATGATAATCGGACCATTTTAGATTTTTGCCGCCAAAAAACTTGTGGGCTATAGAACAGTTGATTTTCAATAAATTTGAATTTTCTAAAAAATGTTTAGAAATAATCGAGCAATCAAAATGAAAATTGTCACAGCAATTACAGGTCCCGAAACCTATTGATAGAGGTATCAACCATCGTAATCGGACCATTTTGATTTTTGCCGCCAAAAAACTTGTGGGCTTAGCACAGTTGATTTTCAATAAATTTGAATTTTCTAAGAAATGTTTAGAAATAATCGAGCAATCAACATGAAAATTGTGACAGCAATTACAGGTCCCGAAACCTATTGATAGAGGTATCAACCATCGTAATCGGACCATTTTAGAATTTTGCCGCCAAAAAACTTGTGGGCTATAGCACAGTTGATTTTCAATAAATTTGAATTTTCTAAGAAATGTTTAGAAATAATCGAGCAATCAAAATAAAAATTGTCACAGCAATTACAGGTCCCGAAACCTATTGATAGAGGTATCAACCATCGTAATCGGACCATTTTAGATTTTTGCCGCCAAAAAACTGGTGGGCTAGAGCACAGTTGATTTTCAATAAATTTGAATTTTCTAAGAAATGTTTAGAAATAATCGAGCAATCAAAATGAAAATTGTCACAGCAATTACAGGTCCTGAAACCTATTGATAGAGGTATCAACCATCGTAATCGGACCATTTTAGATTTTTGCCGCCAAAAATCTTGTGGGCTATATATAGCACAGTTAATTTTCAATAAAATTGAATTTTCTAAGAAATGTTTAGAAATAATCGAGCAGTAAAAATGAAAATTGTGACAGCAATTACAGGTCCCGAAACCTATTGATAGAGGTATCAACCATCGTAATCGGACCATTTTAGATTTTTGCCGCCAAAACACATGTGGGCTATAGCACAGTTGATTTTCAATAAATTTGAATTTTCTAAGAAATGTTTAGAAATAATCGAGCAATCAAAATTAAAATTGTCACAGCAATTACAGGTCCCGAAACCTATTGATAGAGGTATCAACCATGATAATCGGACCATTTTAGATTTTTGCCGCCAAAAAACTTGTGGGCTATAGAACAGTTGATTTTCAATAAATTTGAATTTTCTAAAAAATGTTTAGAAATAATCGAGCAATCAAAATGAAAATTGTCACAGCAATTACAGGTCCCGAAACCTATTGATAGAGGTATCAACCATCGTAATCGGACCATTTTGATTTTTGCCGCCAAAAAACTTGTGGGCTTAGCACAGTTGATTTTCAATAAATTTGAATTTTCTAAGAAATGTTTAGAAATAATCGAGCAATCAAAATGAAAATTGTCACAGCAATTACAGGTCCCGAAACCTATTGATAGAGGTATCAACCATGATAATCGGACCATTTTAGATTTTTGCCGCCAAAAAACTTGTGGGCTATAGAACAGTTGATTTTCAATAAATTTGAATTTTCTAAAAAATGTTTAGAAATAATCGAGCAATCAAAATGAAAATTGTCACAGCAATTACAGGTCCCGAAACCTATTGATAGAGGTATCAACCATCGTAATCGGACCATTTTGATTTTTGCCGCCAAAAAACTTGTGGGCTTAGCACAGTTGATTTTCAATAAATTTGAATTTTCTAAGAAATGTTTAGAAATAATCGAGCAATCAACATGAAAATTGTGACAGCAATTACAGGTCCCGAAACCTATTGATAGAGGTATCAACCATCGTAATCGGACCATTTTAGAATTTTGCCGCCAAAAAACTTGTGGGCTATAGCACAGTTGATTTTCAATAAATTTGAATTTTCTAAGAAATGTTTAGAAATAATCGAGCAATCAAAATAAAAATTGTCACAGCAATTACAGGTCCCGAAACCTATTGATAGAGGTATCAACCATCGTAATCGGACCATTTTAGATTTTTGCCGCCAAAAAACTGGTGGGCTAGAGCACAGTTGATTTTCAATAAATTTGAATTTTCTAAGAAATGTTTAGAAATAATCGAGCAATCAAAATGAAAATTGTCACAGCAATTACAGGTCCTGAAACCTATTGATAGAGGTATCAACCATCGTAATCGGACCATTTTAGATTTTTGCCGCCAAAAAACTTGTGGGCTATAGCACAGTTAATTTTCAATAAAATTGAATTTTCTAAGAAATGTTTAGAAATAATCGAGCAATAAAAATGAAAATTGTCACAGCAATTACAGGTCCCGAAACCTATTGATAGAGGTATCAACCATCGTAATCGGACCATTTTAGATTTTTGCCGCCAAAAAACTGGTGGGCTAGAGCACAGTTGATTTTCAATAAAATTGAATTTTCTAAGAAATGTTTAGAAATAATCGAGCAATCAAAATAAAAATTGTCACAGCAATTACAGGTCCCGAAACCTATTGATAGAGGTTATAACCATCGTAATCGGACCATTTTAGATTTTTGCCGCCAAAAAACTTGTGGGCTATAGCACAGTTAATTTTCAATAAATTTGAATTTTCTAAGAAATGTTTAGAAATAATCGAGCAATCAAAATAAAAATTGTCACAGCAATTACAGGTCCCGAAACCTATTGATAGAGGTATCAACCATCGTAATCGAACCATTTTAGATTTTTGCCGCCAAAAAACTTGTGGGCTATAGCACAGTTAATTTTCAATAAAATTGAATTTTCTAAGAATTGTTTAGAAATAATCGAGCAATCAAAATAAAAATTGTCACACCAATTTCAGGCCCGAAACCTATTGATAGAGGTATCAACCATCGTAATTGGACCATTTTAGATTTTGGCCGCCCAAAAACTTGTGGGCTATAGCACAGTTGATTTTCAATAAAATTGAATTTTCTAAGAAATGTTTAGAAATAATCGAGCAATAGAAATGAAAATTGTCACAGCAATTACAGGTCCCGAAACCTATTGATAGAGGTATCAACCATCGTAATCGGACCATTTTAGATTTAATCCGCTCAAAAACTTGTGGACTATAGCACAGTTAATTTTCAATAAATTTGAATTTTCTAAAAAATGTTTAGAAATAATCGAGCAATCAAAATAAAAATTGTCACAGCAATTACAGGTCCCGAAACCTATTGATAGAGGTATCAACCATCGTAATCGGACCATTTTAGATTTTTGCCGCCAAAAAACTTGTGGGCTATATATAGCACAGTTAATTTTCAATAAAATTGAATTTTCTAAGAAATGTTTTGAAATAATCGAGCAGTAAAAATGAAAATTGTGACAGCAATTACAGGTCCCGAAACCTATTGATAGAGGTATCAACCATCGTAATCGGACCATTTTAGATTTTTGCCGCCAAAAAACTTGTGGGCTATAGAACAGTTGATTTTCAATAAATTTGAATTTTCTAAAAAATGTTTAGAAATAATCGAGCAATCAAAATGAAAATTGTCACAGCAATTACAGGTCCCGAAACCTATTGATAGAGGTATCAACCATCGTAATCGGACCATTTTAGATTTTTGCCGCCAAAAATCTTGTGGGCTATATATAGCACAGTTAATTTTCAATAAAATTGAATTTTCTAAGAAATGTTTAGAAATAATCGAGCAGTAAAAATGAAAATTGTGACAGCAATTACAGGTCCCGAAACCTATTGATAGAGGTATCAACCATCGTAATCGGACCATTTTAGATTTTTGCCGCCAAAAAACATGTGGGCTATAGCACAGTTGATTTTCAATAAATTTGAATTTTCTAAGAAATGTTTAGAAATAATCGAGCAATCAAAATTAAAATTGTCACAGCAATTACAGGTCCCGAAACCTATTGATAGAGGTATCAACCATGATAATCGGACCATTTTAGATTTTTGCCGCCAAAAAACTTGTGGGCTATAGAACAGTTGATTTTCAATAAATTTGAATTTTCTAAAAAATGTTTAGAAATAATCGAGCAATCAAAATGAAAATTGTCACAGCAATTACAGGTCCCGAAACCTATTGATAGAGGTATCAACCATCGTAATCGGACCATTTTGATTTTTGCCGCCAAAAAACTTGTGGGCTTAGCACAGTTGATTTTCAATAAATTTGAATTTTCTAAGAAATGTTTAGAAATAATCGAGCAATCAAAATGAAAATTGTCACAGCAATTACAGGTCCCGAAACCTATTGATAGAGGTATCAACCATGATAATCGGACCATTTTAGATTTTTGCCGCCAAAAAACTTGTGGGCTATAGAACAGTTGATTTTCAATAAATTTGAATTTTCTAAAAAATGTTTAGAAATAATCGAGCAATCAAAATGAAAATTGTCACAGCAATTACAGGTCCCGAAACCTATTGATAGAGGTATCAACCATCGTAATCGGACCATTTTGATTTTTGCCGCCAAAAAACTTGTGGGCTTAGCACAGTTGATTTTCAATAAATTTGAATTTTCTAAGAAATGTTTAGAAATAATCGAGCAATCAACATGAAAATTGTGACAGCAATTACAGGTCCCGAAACCTATTGATAGAGGTATCAACCATCGTAATCGGACCATTTTAGAATTTTGCCGCCAAAAAACTTGTGGGCTATAGCACAGTTGATTTTCAATAAATTTGAATTTTCTAAGAAATGTTTTGAAATAATCGAGCAATCAAAATAAAAATTGTCACAGCAATTACAGGTCCCGAAACCTATTGATAGAGGTATCAACCATCGTAATCGGATCATTTTAGATTTTTGCCGCCAAAAAACTGGTGGGCTAGAGCACAGTTGATTTTCAATAAATTTGAATTTTCTAAGAAATGTTTAGAAATAATCGAGCAATCAAAATGAAAATTGTCACAGCAATTACAGGTCCTGAAACCTATTGATAGAGGTATCAACCATCGTAATCGGACCATTTTAGATTTTTGCCGCCAAAAAACTTGTGGGCTATAGCACAGTTAATTTTCAATAAAATTGAATTTTCTAAGAAATGTTTAGAAATAATCGAGCAATAAAAATGAAAATTGTCACAGCAATTACAGGTCCCGAAACCTATTGATAGAGGTATCAACCATCGTAATCGGACCATTTTAGATTTTTGCCGCCAAAAAACTGGTGGGCTAGAGCACAGTTGATTTTCAATAAAATTGAATTTTCTAAGAAATGTTTAGAAATAATCGAGCAATCAAAATAAAAATTGTCACAGCAATTACAGGTCCCGAAACCTATTGATAGAGGTTATAACCATCGTAATCGGACCATTTTAGATTTTTGCCGCCAAAAAACTTGTGGGCTATAGCACAGTTAATTTTCAATAAATTTGAATTTTCTAAGAAATCTTTAGAAATAATCGAGCAATCAAAATAAAAATTGTCACAGCAATTACAGGTCCCGAAACCTATTGATAGAGGTATCAACCATCGTAATCGAACCATTTTAGATTTTTGCCGCCAAAAAACTTGTGGGCTATAGCACAGTTAATTTTCAATAAAATTGAATTTTCTAAGAATTGTTTAGAAATAATCGAGCAATCAAAATAAAAATTGTCACACCAATTTCAGGCCCGAAACCTATTGATAGAGGTATCAACCATCGTAATTGGACCATTTTAGATTTTGGCCGACCAAAAACTTGTGGGCTATAGCACAGTTGATTTTCAATAAAATTGAATTTTCTAAGAAATGTTTAGAAATAATCGAGCAATCAAAATGAAAATTGTCACAGCAATTACAGGTCCCAAAACCTATTGATAGAGGTATCAACCATGGTTATCGGACCATTTTAGATTTTGGCCACCCAAAAACTTGTGGGCTATAGCACAGTTAATTTTCAATAAAATTGAATTTTTTAACAAATGTTTAGAAATAATCGAGCAATAAAAATAAAAATTGTCACAGCATTTTCAGGTACCGAAACCTATTGATAGAGGTATCAACCATGGTAATCGGACCATTTTAGATTTTTGCCGCCCAAAAACTTGTGGGCTATAGCACAGTTGATTTTCAATAAAATTGAATTTTCTAAGAAATGTTTACAAATAATCGAGCAATCAAAATCAAAATTGTCACAGTAATTACAGGTCCCGAAACCTATTGATAGAGGTATCAACCATCGTAATCGGACCATTTTAGATTTTTGCCGCCCAAAAACTTGTGGGCTATAGCACAGTTAATTTTTAATAAAATTCTATTCTCTAAGAAATGTTTAGAAATAATCGAGCAATCAAAATGAAATAGAATTGAAAAAAATTAAATATTAAAAAATTATATTAACTTATTATTCTATTATTTTCAAAATTTATACAAAATTCAATTTGAAGTTAAAGGAGGTCAAAATAATTTTTAAAAAAGTTTAAATTACAAATTTAAAAATATAAAAAATGTTGCTTAAAAATTTAAGTTTAAAAATTAAAATATTAAAAGATAGTTTCAAGTTAAAAAATTATAATAAATAATTACAAAATTAAAAAATGCAAATTAAAAATTAAAAATGAAAAATTTGAAATTACAGATTAATTGTAGTAAAAAAGTCAAGTTAAATAATTGAATGTTTAATAAATTCTAAATTCTAAATTTTTAAAAGAAAAAAATATTTAAGATTGAAAATTAAATGTTATTTAAATTCAAAGTAAAAAAAATTAAAATTTAAAAATCGAAAATTAACAAATTGCAAAGTTTTAAATTAAATTAGAAAAATTATAAATGTAAAAAAACGCAAATTGATTAGTTATCGTACTTCTCAATAGATGCCTTTTTATGAATTATGTTTTCTGGTCCGTATGGTTTTTGTCATTAAAGAAATCTTTTTTGTTTAAAACCTACGTCAACGTATTTGTATCTTAATAAAAAGTTTAATCTCTAATCTTCCGCTGCTTACTTGGGCCCCTTGGGCTTAGGCTGTAATTTGCAGATTGTCGAGTAATTAAAGTTTTATGGATAATGTTTCATAATATAAAAACTTCGATCTTGGAGTGTGAAAAATGTCGTCGAGTACTGTGAAACGTGGAAGTTTGCGGTTCGCGCTTAAAAACGCATTCGACTCGCTTAAAAACTCATTCGATGATTCCGGATTGCTGAGCCGAGTTGGTTTGTTGCGGTGATCGGTATTTTGTTGCTGGCTAGCCTAAGTAGTTATTGGTGATTATTGACGGAAAATCATTAAATTTTGGGCGGAGACTGTTAACACTGGAGGATATATTATAAATCGATCACCTTGTCGAAGCATCAGAAATAATACGCCGGAAGAAGTATGGACGGGCGCCTTTCCGTTTGCCACTTTCTTGCTATGAGTCGCTTTTAAAAAATTAGACTTGGACATTGGGTAACTTCCACCAACCCGTAAACCAATTAACTGCAAGTGGGTGTTTAAAATTAAATGCAACTCAAGCGGGATTATGAACCAAATCAAGGCATGCGCAACGTCAAGGAATAGACTATGTTCTCTCCGGTAGTGCATTATGCTTCAATTCATCTTCATGGCTGTGAAAAATAACTTGCTGATTGACCAGATGGATCCGGTAACGAGTTTTTTGCTGAGCTAACTAAATCACGAGATTTATATGGTTCTACCACAACAAATCAGGGGTCAGAAGTTAAGTGCGGTTCTTATAAAATTTGGATTAAGCCGATTTAAATTCGATGATTGTCGATGATCAGGGTCGTTATATCCACGAAATTTTTGGTATATTGGGGATGGCAGAGAGCAATGGATATGTGCATGCATAAGGAAGAGTCTCGAAAGAAGATGGAAAGAATGACTTATCAGGAAGCTGTGAGTTCTATTTTATTTGCAGAATAGCTGACACGACCAGATATTCAGTATGCTGTAAATTCCGTCAGCAGATTTAACTAAACTCCTGGAATGACACAGTGGCTCGCAGTAGGAGCGCATCTTGAGAAAACTGAAGGGTACATTTTGTGATTTTGATTGCGCAGCTGATTCAACAGAGAGGCGGTCAACTACCAGATATGTCTTTATGCATTTATGGGGCTCAAAAAACAGCTCACTGATGCTCTATCTACCACCGAGGTACTGTATATGCTTATGTCTAGGGCTATGCTTATGTATGGGTTAAAAAGATTGTTGACTGAAGTCTTCAGACAAACACTTTTATCATCAAGTGCGATATTAAGCGAAAAACCGTTGTATTAGGTTTCTGCTGAAAAATTACTTTTGCTTTAAAGAAAATCGAGCTGTTGAAATTGAACATCCCAATTAAGTTGTCGTACTTCTCAATTGTTTTTTTTTTTATGAATTATGTTTTTGGTGCTTAAAGTTTTGTGTCAATAAAGAAATCTCTTTTCTTTTAACCTGCATCATCTTTTTCGTATCCTAAAAAAAGTTATCTGTAATCATCCGCTGCAAAATAGCTTACTTTGCATTATTGCAAATAAAAAAAGATAAAAAAATTAAAATATGAAGCTAAAAAGTTAAATGTTAGAAATTGAAAATAAAACAATTACAAAACTTAATATTTAGTTAATTGATTAAGTAAGCCATTAATCGTCAGTGACAGTAAATTGTAAAAAATTATACATAAATTAAAAATTAATAATTTAAAATATAAATTTAATAATCAGAAATTCCAGATTAAAAAATTAAAAGTTAAGAAAAGTATAATCAAAGTATAATTAGTACTCAAAAAGGTAAATTTAAAAATTCCATAGTTAAAAGTCAAAAATTAAAAATTGAAAAATGTAAATTGTAAAATAAAATAAAATAAATAAATAAAGTTTAAATTCAAAATTTAGAAAATTTAAAAATGGAAGATTTAGAAAAGTACAAATTAAAAACTTAAAGTTAAAAAGTTGCAAAATTTTAAATTAAAAATTTGAAATTCTATACACTTAAATTAAAAAAGTTAAAAAAAAACAAGTAAATATAAATTACAATACATATTGAAGATTGAAAATTTAATGCAAAATTATAAATAACTAAATTAAAAAAGTTAAAAATTCAAAAAAATTGAACAAAATGATGAACAGGATATATATCATAACTGCATACAACTTCAACAAGTGCCCACCATGCCTCCTAGTGACAGCCGCTCGAACCTGCTCTGTTAAAGGAGCAAGTTAAATTTTTTCTAATTTCTTAAAAACAAAATTAAAAATTGAGGATTAAAAATTTAAAAAAAAAATTAGAGTTCAGAAAACTGAAATTTCAAAAAAATACGAAATTGTGTTTTTAAAAGCTAAAATTAAAAATTAAAAAAATTAATAAAATAAAAATTAAAAATCAAGATATAAAAAAATAATAATTAATAATGGAAAGGTAGGACATAGATAAATATCAATTACGAACATTTAATTTTTAATTTTTTTAGTTTTATAATTTTTAATTTCTTTTGATTACCTGTATAGTTTTTAATTTATAGGTTTTAAATATTCAATTGGGTATTTTAACTTTTTATATTTCTGAACTTTTCTTTTCTTTTTTTTTAGTTTGTAATTTGTTTCTTTTAACTTTTCTAATTATAAATTTGTAGTAACAATAATATCCGCTAGTTTAAAGTAAAAAAAAAATCAAACTGAAGCTAAAAAGTCCAAAATTATAAATAGCAATTTGCAAAATTAAAATAATAAATTAATATTGAAAAGTAAAAGTTGTAAAAATTAAAATATATTACAAATTGAAGATTGCAAATTAGAAACTAAAAGAAATTTTCAGTAAAAAATTTATATTTGAAAAATTGTAAAATTATAAGATATAAATTAAAAATAAACTTTAAATTACAAATTGATATTATAAATTAAAAATTGCAGGTTAACAAATTAAAAAATTGAACAAAATTTTATTAATAAATTTGTATTTTTACACTAAATTTTGTAAAAAATATCTAAGATTGAAAATTAAATATAATTAAAATTTAAAATAAAACAACTTACATTTAAAAGTTTGTTCGCAAAATTATAAATTAAATTAAAAAGGCAAAGATTAAAAACAGGAAATTAAAAATTAAAAATTACAAAATTATTTGTAAATTACAAACTGATTATTAAAAAATTTGAACATTAACAAATTAATAATAAAAAAATTATAAAGATTATAATTAGGTACATTAAAATTAAAATACAAAATTATGAATTACATATTAATAGGTACAAAAGCTAAAAATTAAAAATAATTAAAGTTATATAAGAATAATTAAAGAATTGAAAATTGGGCAATTCAAATTATGAAAGAAAAAACTAATCAAAAAATTTCAAGTTACAAATTGATACAAAATTCCAAACTTACAGTTAAAATTGTCAAAAATTAAAAAATTGGAAATTCAAAAGTTAAATTTAAAAATTTAAAAATTATAAAACTACAAATACCAAAAAAATTATATATGGAGGATGGAAAATTTAAACCTTTTAAAATTTAAATTAAAAAAGTTAATAATTAAAAAAATGAATCACTACGCAGTACCAAGGCAAGTGAGCTACCTTTTAGAATATGTACCTTCCTACGAATAAAAACGCTTTTGGAGGTCCTTGTCCCAATAATTGTATGAAAAATAATTTTGTTCGCACACTTTTAATGGAGATGTTATAAATACTAATACAATGAAAAAATCCATATCTACTTTTCGCACAGAGAACAGGGGGCGAAATGTTGTTTTTATAGCGAGCAGCGTCATTAGGATCCCATACGAAATTAATTGCTTCTTCAATATATTAGATACCTCCATCGCCACCCCCCTTGCACCGCCCTTTATAGCTGCTTTGAACTGTTAATAATAATGAAGTTGTTTAATGTTTATGTTAAAATCCTAAAGGTTGTGTACAAATATACATCAAACAATGATTTGAATATTTTCGCTTCAAATTCCCATTAAAATATCAGATTTTAACATAATTTTTGTTTGCGTTCGCATTTTTTATGCCATAATTTTAATTTTTATTTTTATTTTTAGTGCTGTTGAATTAATTAATGGCGAAAAAGCAAAGCACGAAATTAATTTGCAAAAAATAAAAAATTCATTAAAATAATTTTTTTTAAAAATAAGGAAAATGCTTTTGAAAATATATATACCATATATTTGCTTTTCAATTTTTATTATTTTTCGGGTAACGATTAATTAAAAACGTACTCGTAAATTAAAAAGCATTTTTGGTTGTTGTTGTTGTATTCGATACGGTAACTTTATATAAAATTGGACGTGTTTTTTGATCATAAATTTATATTTACTGGTTTTATTCAATAAATCATTATTTTAATAATAGTAGACCGCGTAAACAATGAAAGGTATACAGAAAACAGATTGTGATTTTATTTATTATTCGCTAACAAAAGCAAAAACTTAGTGTTAAATCATCAATAAATTATTAATTAATTTTTGAGTATTATAGTTAAATAAAGGTATTAACGAATATAGTCCAAGATAGACACTTTAGTTTTAGAATTATATATTCGTATTTACAATACAATCAACTCTCCAACAATCTCCATCTTCTAGAACTCGATTTTTTCTTTATCTCCATGTTTTTTTCGGTCCCTTGAATTTTTCATATAACTTGCATCCCTTTTCTCGATAATTTTATAACTGGAATACTCTATAATACGACTAATTTTAATTGGAGTTTTCTTAGAAATTACTTTCCATATTTCGACGTCCGTTCTTACTGTTAGCCAGAAACATATAACCCTGAACAAAAAATGGGAACTTTCCTTCAGCTCATTGTGACTACCCTGTATAACATTGTGTTGGTGTTTGGTTTCGTACCAAACTATAAAAATATAATTCCTACTTAACAAAGATAAGTCTAGTACGAACGTACTGATTTAGCGAATTATATTCACTAAATCAAAAACTCAAGGAAACCCCTCATTTGTATGTGTTTAATGCCCACACAATAATATTGTGTGTTTAAGCATACAAAAATAAGGATTTTCCTTGAGTTTTTTGAATTAGTGATTATAATTCGCTAAATCAGTATGTTCATACTTGACACTATCTGTGTTAAGTAGGAATTGTATTTTTGTGTTCGGTCGTAGATACTTGATGAGTAGACCAACTTTTTCAGTATGAAAACAAACACCAACACAATGAGCTCGAAGAAAGTACTCATTTTTAGTTCAGGGTTATACAGGGTAGTCACAATGAGCTGAAGGAAAGTTCTCATTTTTTGTTCAGCGTTTAACACTTTGTATAACTCTTGGGGTTAGGTACGGGGGGATTGATATTTCTACTTTTTTTTGGGTAGATATATTATGAATAATTGACCTCTTGATTTTATTTCTGATTAACCAGGCAACTATTCGAAACAACGTCTTATTGTAATGTTGGCATCTAATATGATCGGTACTGAGAATTTATTTTTATTTGTCATCGGAAAAAGTTAGAAACCCCGCTGTTTTAAAAATGTGAAGTCGTTACCAGTAATTTATGACAGCAGAAACTTGCAAACAAAATCCATTAATTTACAGTTTTTAACGCCAAATACAACGTTCGTTTTACAACCTCTTGACCATGGAATAATTAAAAATATTAAGCATATCTCCAAAAAATCCAAGGAATGGAAAAATATTCGATCGATCGGAATGACGACGATATTACGATCTTATGGCTCTAATGAATTAATTTGTCAAGAAATTTCTGAAAAACAACCACAAAATCAATTAGGTATTCTGTGTTGCTTTCAAACAAATAAGTAAAGTATGAACGACTTTTTCACTTTAACAGACTTCGGTAGGCATCTTAGCAATCTGGTGCTTGTGGCGCAACAACTCATCGCAGTACATTTTGACGTATACAAATAGTACTTCAGAGCTTTTGTAGTTTCAGCAATCTGGCCTTAGTGGAATGTCCTATACTTAAGAGAATAACTATACATATAAAGGTAATGGAGTACGATATGTAAGACGGTATATCGGTATGTGAGGATAAGGAAGTAGATTTTCCGATAGACTTTCCGATGTATTCATGTAAAATATTTTCCAATTAAAATCCAACTTTTTTCTTGCTGCTTCTAATTTATTGCAGAAATGGAAATAATCTTTTGTTTTGTGAAACAAGGCAGAACAAATAGTTGTTTTATAACTGTACGCAACATTTGGTACGGAGAAGCTTTAATCGTTCAGGAAGCATTTAAATTAAATATTTTATGAAAAACTCCTGGAAAATGTAAACGATTAACAATAAAACAATTCTGCTTGGTAAAAGTTATTTCTAATTAATAAAGCACAAAAAAAAAAATGTTCTCAACATACCTGTACATAAGTGCGAGTATGTACATATTCGTAAAGTTGAATATAAATCAAATAAAATTAATTTTCGTCTTACGCATATTGTGGAAATGAAAAATTATTAAATTTTATGCTGTTTGCGTTCATTATTACTCCTCGAGTAAATAATCAGCTTGGTGTATGTATGTTTGCGAAGATGGCAAATGAAATATTTCCTTAATAATAAATGATTTAGTATTTAATATATTTGTATGGTGTTGTAGATGTGGAAGGCTGCACGCAGTCGGGCCTTAGCGAAGGTTGGGAGTTTTGTTTCTATGTTTTTCATTTAACATTAATAATAATTATAATTTTCATCATTAATGGGAAATAAAATTAATACAATACAAAAAATATAATAAGCAACCGCAGCAACAACAAGTCCTTATACTGCCACGAACCAAACTCAAGGCAAAACCTAAATTCTTATTAATTCGAATGATTTTACAGAATTTAATTTTTGTTATGTTATTATTTTTCGCTAATGTTGTTTATCCTTTGGGCCTCCCCTTTGGGTCAAGATTACTAATTGAAATGTGAAAAATTGTGGAATGAAATTAATTTAATTAGTCGATGGGAAAGACATTTTTTGTCAAGACTTACACAAATTAGGGGATGGAAATAGTGAAAGTGAAGGAACATTTCATTGTTTTATAAATAAATCAATAATGGGCTCTTTGTAGGAGGCGACTTAGACCAAATAGTTGGATCGGTTATTGATCAGCCCATGTAGCTGGGTTAAGCAATTACATTTTGCTAATCCACAGTGTTTCTAATATATTAGGATCCGACATTTCATTTGGAATATTTTTGAAACTTGAATTTGGATCTGGACCATTTGTGTAAATATTTCAATTTCTGCTGTAAAATAGAACAATTGCCGAACTTACGTGTACAATTTATCAGGAGAGGTACAATTACAAAACTGCAATTGTTTTTTGTTGCTTACTTTGAACTTAATAATTGCAGCAATATTTGTGTATCAGTTCCGAAAAACCATGATTGTCTTCTTGCTTACACTAAGAGTTTTCAATTTGCTACAGAACTGACCCGATATTAGAAATTTTTACATGTCAACGTGAGCAGTCGTTTTGCTTCCAATAATTTGACGATAAGTTAATTTTAATATCGAGGATGTTCTCTAATGGCTTTTTGACGTAATGAATCGGTATATTTTTTGAAATATTTTACCTTAGCTAACTTCACTTTAATAAAGTATCCCGAATTATAGGAGAAAAATGTTCCAAAACTTGCTTACGAAATAATAAGAATATTTTGTTTCCTGTTTTCCCAATTTCACTAGCACATCTTTTAACACTTTCCAACAGTTTTTGACACTTTTTGACAGTTTTTGATCATAATTTACGGTTTTTGACCTATTTTGGACAAAATTGTCGAATGGTCAGATTTTTTAGCGCTTTAAACAAGTCGGTTAAACATGTACACCATCATCAGTCCTATGTGGTCCTAGTCTTTAATAATGTCTATTTTGTGAGTTACAAAACAGTGAAAATTCGTGATTCGTTCCATTCCATTCGCTTTTCCGTCAAAATTAGGTTTAGACATGTTCAGACATTGTCTCACGACATATCCTCAAACGGTTTATTTTTGAGTGTACATCACTCCAGAAATCCAATTTTAGAAAACGCAAATTTTCAATATATATGTATTTTGCACCATTGGGTTTGTGCAATTTTGTGTCTGTAATTAGAAAATTTGTGCATAGCGTACTTTAGGAAACAAGATGCAATTTCTCAAGTGATTATTACAAACACATATGGTATATTCCATTTACCTAACAAAATACATTTTTCGGTAAATGATGTTGGGGCAAAATTGTGCGTTACTTAACTTTTCTTGAAAATAGTTTATATGGGCCAGATTAACTACAGAACTTCCACAATTTATCAAAATCGCGGTTTTTCGAAGTGGTTATTTGAATTAATGTAAAGTGTAGTTAATATTCTAGCCAAGATTCACGTTTATGCATATTACACTTTAGCCAGAATCGGCTATAAAACAATCACAATTGATCAAAATGGCGGTTTTTCGAAGAGGCTTTCTGAAGAATTTTCAGTTATTCCACATTTTATTAACATTTGAGCTAAAGCAATGTGTAGCTAATATTCTGGCCAAGATTCACGTTTGTGCATATTACACTTTAGCAAGAATCGGCCATAGAACATCCACGATTGATCAAACTCGCGGTTTTTTGAAGAGAATTTCTAGGGGATTGTGAGAAATTCCACCTTTTATTAACATTTGAGCTAAAACCAAGTGTAGTTAATATTCTAGCCTAGATTCACGTTTGTGAATATCACACTTTGGCAAGAATCGGCCATAGAACATCCACAATTAATCAAACTCTCAATTTTTCGAAGAGGCTTTCTAGGGGATTTTCAGAAATTCCACTTTTTATTAACATTTGAGCTAAAACAAAGTGTAGTTAATATTCTGGCCAAGATTCACGTTTGTGCATATTACACTTTAGCCAGAATCGGCCATAGAACATCAACAGTTAATCAAACTTGCGGTTTTTCGAAAAGGCTTTCTGTCGGATTGCCAGAAATTCCACCTTTTATTAACATATGAGCCAAAACAAAGTGTAATTAATATCCTGGCCAAAATTCATGTTTGTGCATATTACACTTTAGCCAGAATCGGCCATAGAACATACACAATTGACCAAACTGGCGGTTTTCAAAAAGGCTTTCTGGGGGATTTTCAGAAATTTCACCTTTTATTAACATTTGGGCTAAAACAGAGTGTAGTTAATATTCTGCCCAAGCTTCGCTTTAGCGAGAATCGGCCATAGGCCACCCACAATTGATAAAACTAGCGGTTTTTCGAAGAGGCTTTCTGGAAATTTTCAGAAATTCCACCTTTTATTAACATTTCAGCTTAAACAGGTTGTAGTTAATTTTCTGGCCAAGTTTCACTTTAGCGAGAATCGACCAAAGACCACCCACAATTAATCAAACTGGTGGCTCTTCGAAGTGGTTATATGGGCCATTTCTAGAAATCCGACCTTTTATTAAAGTTTGAATTAAAACAAAGTTTAGTTAATATTCTGACCAAGATTCACGTGCGTGCATATTACACTTTAGCCAATATCGGCCATAGAACATCCACGATTGATCAAATTTGCGGTTTTTCGAAGAGGTTTTCTGGGGGATTTTCGAGAATTCCCACTTTTTATTAACTTTTGAGCTAAAACAAAGTGTAGTTAATATTCTGGCCAAGATTCACGTTTGTGCATATCAAACTTTATCCAGAATCGGCCTTAGAACATCCATAATTGATCAAACTCGCGGTTTTACGAAGAGGCTTTCTACGGGATTTTCAGAAATTCCACTTTTTATTAACATTTGAGCTAAAACAGGTTGTAGTTAATATTCTGGCCAAGTTTCACTTAAGCGAGAATCGACCATAGACCACCCTCAATTGATCAAACTTGCGGTTTTTCGAAGTGGTTATATGGGCCATTTCTAGAAATCCGACCTTTTATTAAAGTTTGAATTAAAACAAAGTGTAGTTAATATTCTGGCCAAGATTCACGTTTGTGCATATTACACTTTAGCCAGAATCGGCCATAGAATATCCAAAATTGATAAAACTTGCGGTTTTTCGAAGAGGCTTTCTGGGGGGATTTTCAGAAATTCCACTTTTTATTAACATTTGAGCTTAAACAAAGTGAAGTTAATATTCTGGCCAAGATTCACGTTTGCGCCTATTACACTTTAGAGAGAATCGGCCATAGAACATCAACAGTTAATCAAACTTGCGGTTTTTCGAAGAGGCTTTCTAGGGAATTTTCAGAAATTTCACCTTTTGTTAACATATGAGCTAAAACAAAGTGTAGTTATTATTCTGGCCAGGTTTCACTTTAGCGAGAATCGGCCATTGACCACCCACAATTGATGCAGTTTGACCTCTTATTAAAGTTTGAATTAAAACAAAGTGTAGTTAATATTCTGGCCAAGATTCACGTTTGTGCATATTACACTTTAGCCAATATCGGCCATAGAACATCCACAATTGATCAAACTCGAGGTTTTTCGAAGAGGCTTTTTAAGGGATTTTCAGAAATTCCACCATTTATTAAAGTTTGAGCTAAAACAAAGTGTAGTTAATATTCTGGCCAAGATTCACGTTTGTGCATATTACACTTTAGTCAGAATCGGCCATCTAACACCCAAAATTGATGAAAATCGCAGTTTTTCGAAGTGGTTACTCGTATATGGACGATTTCTAGAAATCCCACTTTTTATTAAAGTTTGAATTAAAACAAAGTGTAGTTAATATTCTGGCCAAGATTCACGATTGAACATGTTACACTTTAGCTAGAATCGGCCATAGAACATCTGTGGCGAATTTACCATCACGCATGTAAGTTGTATAGGTGTGAATTTGTGATAAACGTCAATCAGTAGGTTGAGCAAATGAACACAAAAGTAGTAGATTTGGTCTAGCTTATTATTGGCGAATTATCAGTAAGCTCAATAAAAATTGTGGAGACGCGAATTATTTTTTTCCTTAAACACAGTGCACACGAAAAGACAAAATTGCATTATATAAAATAAAACATTTGTCTGGGCAGAAAAAATATAGTTAGTTACAAGGTATAAATTGTACCGTACAGAAGTCAAAAAATATATATCTGGCGCAATAAACCACTATAACGTGAGGACACAACCGGGTACCCCCAAATCGTCCAAATCGATAGGACGACTTCGCAACGGGTATACTAAATAAAAAATCCATGTCCAATAATTTAGGGCATAATTGCAATTGTATATCAAAAATATATATCTATCAAATAAAAAGAAATAAAAGTAATTAAACAAAAACTGCAACTCTTTAAATACAAGCTTCCCCAAGATCGTACGTGAAACAGTGTCCACGGCAAGTAGAAGCGAAAACCGTGGAATAAAGGAAAGTGCCAAGAAGGTTCGCGGTGGCGAATTCCGGGTGTGCTAATTCATCCTACCCAGGCCACGAACCAGATATGAAGTGCTAGTCTATGGATGGCTGACTCCTGGGTCCTAGTGCACGTATCTATAATAAATCTGTAGAGTACTATCCAACACAAGTATCTATACAAGGACAGAGGATTATAGATCCGGTAACCTCCTTGTGCATAAAAGGTACAATTTTGAATGAACCAGATCCGGCCTTATCATATATCGACAAGTCACTACTGCATCGCCAAATTCAAAATTTACTGGCAAAATTCTCTTAAATTACAAATAAGGGCCTCAGTTCGAAAATTATTAAACACACCGTCACCCATCGCTTGGAAACAAGCGGACAGCCGGTATCATGTAAAACACGTCGTTTAGCACCTGACAAACTACGCATAGCTAAAGACGAATTCGAACATATGATGGCTCAGGGAATTTGTAGGCCAAGTAGTAGCGCCTGGTCCAGTCCGTTGCATTTGGTAATGAAGAAAAACGGAACCTGGAGACCTTGCGGTGATTACAGAGCATTGAATAACAGAACAATTCCAGACAGATATCCAATTCCATACCATCAGGACTTTTCGTTTCAGCTGAAAGGCTGCATCATTTTTTAGACCTTAGACCTTGTCCAGGCGTACCACAAAATTCCCATTGAACCGACGGACATACCTAAAACAGCAATCACTACTCCTTTCGGACTTTTCGAGTTTACTAAAATGACATTTGGACTACGGAACGCAGCACAGACATTTCAACGACTAATGCACTCAGTACTTGTAGGACTAAAAATTTGTTTTGTTTACCTGGATGACGTGTTGATTGCCTCAAAATCAATGGACGAACATTTAGAACACCTCAAAATTATTTTTCAAAAATTTTAAGAAATCCTATTTTTAGGGCATAGGGTCACTGGGCAAGGCATACTTCCAAATCAAGGCCGCATCCAAATTATTAAAAATTTCAAACGCCCGGAAACAATTGACGGCATCAAAAGATTTCTCGGCACAATCAATTTTTACAGAAGATTTATTCCTCACGCGGCAGCTGATCAGATGGTCCTCAATGATCTTCTGAAAGGCTACAAAAAAAACTCTAAAACAAAAATTGATTGGACAGAGGAGTCCAGACTGGCTTTCGAAACGTGCAAACAAAAACTCTGCGACGCTACGTTGCTAGTACACCCTTCGTCATCCGCACGGCTCGCCATCATGGTTGATGCCTCCGATGCTGCACTTGGGGCTGTGGTCCTATGTCTTCGGCGTCTGGCAACCACTCAGTTTCTTCTCGGTACGTCTCAACGAAACGCAACAACGGTATAGTGCCTATGACAGAGAGCTGCTTGCAGCTTATTCTGGCGTTAAGCACTTCAAATACTTGTTGGAGGGTCGTGAGTTCACCTTGTTCACCGATAATAAACTCTTGATCTACGCATTCCAACAAAACCCATCGTCGGTCAATTCACTACCGATATTCAACACATCTCCGGCATAAATAATGTCGTCGCAGATACCCTCTCGCGCATTAATCAAATTTCGATCCATGAAAGTATTGATTATGGAAAAATACCAGATGCCCAAACCAATGATGATGAACTACGAGAACTTCTAGGTAACAACCTAAATTCAAATCTTCAATTGGTGCAAATTCCCATAGCGTTCAACACAAACAAAACTATATGTTGTGACGCATCAACTGGTATACCAAGACCGTTTATTCCAACAACATTTCGGAAATCTGTTTTTGAATCTTTTCACAATTTGTCACACCCAGGTGTTAAGGCCTCCGTCAAACTTTTGACTAAAAATGTCATTTTGCCTTCTATTGGTAAAGATTCAAGAATTATGGCTCAAAATTGTATACCATGTCAAAAATTCAAGATTTCAAGGCACACAAAATCACCTCTCTTCACTTTTAAAGTTGCATCGCAACGTTTCGCTGAAATACATCTTGACATCATTGGTCCACTTCCAATTTCCGGTAACAATCGTTATTGCGTGACGTTAATTGATAGATTTTCACGATGGGCTGAGGCAGTTCCGGTGCCAGATATGACTGCGGCCATAGTCGCATTTGCAGTGTTATCAACGTGGATAGCTAGATTTGGCGTACCAGAGTTTATTATTACGGACCAGGGAGCACAATTCGAATCACAACTATTTTCAGAATTAGCTAAATTACTGGGTTTCCAACACCGACGCACTACGAGTTACAACCCGAAAAGCAACGGCATGATCGAAAGATGGCATCGCAATATCAAAGCGGCCATCATGAGTCATAACCGACCAGACTGGGACAACATGTTACAATGCCACACCAGCAGAACTCGTATATGGGGGATCACTACGTGTACCGGGACAATTCATAAACCAAACTCTCGATAACAAAATTACGCAAAATGATTTCGTTAAGAATTTAAAAAAACATTTCGACGAAATTCGACCAATACTAGCTTCAAGATATACAACGAATAACGTTTTCGTGTCCAAAGATCTAAGTTCCACCATACATGTGTTTTTGAGAACAGATGCAATCAGAAAGGCGTTGGAACCCCCGTACACAGGTCCTTTTAAAGTAATCAAAAGAGACGCCAAAACATTTGACATAGAAATTAAAGGTATAAGGGTTAAAGTCTCGATTGACCGAGTAAAACCCTGCCATTCACAAAGTTTCGATGATACTTCAACAGACATTCAGGAACCCGGACGCGGAATTGACACAACAGACGACAGCAAAACAAGCTCAACTCAAAAAGTCTCTTTTGATATCGACACCAAAATTCCTCCTTTAGGACAAACAACAATCACTAGGACGGGAAGAATCATTAAGACGCCAGTCAAATTTAATTAAATTAACAAATAATACCATCACAGTCCAAAGGAACATTACAACACGGACAAACACATTGGTATACACAGAGTGTGACACACACACAACACATAACCTCTACAAGTATCACTTACACATGACACATCACGTGAATTGTTGGCAAAATTCACTGGAAGGGAAGTATTGTGGCGAATTTACCATCACGCATGTAAGTTGTGTAGGTGTGAATTTGTGATAAACGTCAATCAGTAGGTTGAGCAAATGAACACAAAAGTAGTAGATTTGGTCTAACTTATTATTGGCGAATTATCAGTAAGCTCAATAAAAATTGTGGAGACGCGAATTATTTTCTTCCTTAAACACAGTGCACACGAAAAGACAAAATTGCATTATATAAAATAAAAACATTTGTTTTGTCGGGAAAAAATATAACCAGTTTAAAATTATACGGTGTGAAGGACGGAAGTTGATTTCAAAAATATTAATTCTGCATGGCGGAAGCGGAAAAGAAATTGTACATCTAAACACCAATAATTGTATAAAAATTTTATATAAAATAAAATTAATTTAACGAATATCACAATCTTTAAATTAACAATCGGAAAACGTATGGCAACAGACTCCTGGACATCACGCAATATCTAAATATATTTTTATGGTTACAACAACAAATGTAGCTATACATCCACAGTTGATCAAAGTCGCGGTTTTCGAAGTGGTTATTTGGGCGATTTCCAGAAATCCTACCTCTTATTAATGCATACCCTATGAGGAAGCAAACAAATATTATTACACAAAGTCCATTGGCCATATGAGATAGCAATGGTGTTAGGGTGAATGTGAACCCATTATTAAAAGTTTTCGGCTTAAAAGATGAAAGTATGACACTGCTTTCATATATTTGACTCATCAAATTAGGCTGAATTTGTACAGATAACTTATGAGCGCACAATACTTTTGCAGTTTGTACTTAAAATTTAGCGCCCTCAAAAATTCTACGCCATGCCCATATACCATTAAAAATGCCAAAAACAAGTTCATGTGTCCCAAGTGTATACGTATCGCTTTTCCAAAAATTAGACAACATTTTCAATAATTTGGATGATATGATAAAAATTAACTGCGATGACATTTTGCGTACGACTATCTCCACTGCCGGTGTGATGAAGTTGAATTTGGTTTGGAAGATTCTGACCATTTTGGTTAGCAGTGAAAACCAAACACAGATATGATTCGTTTAATGACGAATATCGTCTTGCTGTCTGGCAATAAGATTTTACTGTTTTAATTGTCAGTGTTTAAGCTGATTCAACTTTTATACACATTCGACTTAACCGACTGACATTTTGATACCATAAACGACATAATCAAAAGTTGCACATTCTGGGAAGAGATGTTGAAACGTTTCACAACTTTTCCTGTACGTGATTATGATGACAATTTGACAGCCGTCGTTTTAATTGCGAATCCTTTTACAGCAGAACTAACAGTTTAGTGTTCAGCCTCTGCCATCCAAGAAACAGTTATCTACCGACATTACTGTTACTTAATTCCATGTGATTCATTAAGCAACAAACAGAATAGCTATATTTACTCGATCTGGAGAATATGAGCACCAGTTGAGCTTGAAAATGTTTTCATACCATTAGCATGCACAAAAATACACGAATTAGGATACAAATAATTGGTCGGAAATGACTAACCTATAAGGTACACCATTAATCACTGTGAATTCTCGAAGAAACCAGAGCATGCAAGACGTCATGAGTAAGATTTAAATTTTCTCAGATTTCGCTATGCCAATATATTGAAAAGTGTTTACGAAATTCGAGCATGCAGTTACAACCTGATAAAATATTCCAAATAAACCGAAACTATAATTTTGTATTTTTTGAAGTTAATTTTCGATATGCTTCATCATGAAGACGTTTAAAGTTCTGCTTGGCAAAAAAACCACTTTGAAGTTGCAATGAAACGATTACTATCCATCACCTAATCGGTAAACGACACCGAAGATATACCGAAACTTTCAAACTCGTGAATCGCTTATACAAATAAGAAACATAGTTTTCATCGGCCAGGCTGTTCAAAGCTTTTTTTGAGTTAATTTAATAAAACAAGTTTTGGTTATCTGTCAGAAGGGTGCCGAAAATCCAAAAATTATGCTAGGTCGTATAAATTTACAATCTAAACATATAAAATCTACATGATAATCACATAGAATAGTCATTCGTCCTATTTATATCTAAAAACAACATCATGATTATAAAAAAAAAGCTCCATAAATCTTTTCAACTAAAACTTACACAGAGGCTCATTGAACTAGTTTCATACTCGTTTAATAAATTATGACCTGCCTAGTTTACCTGAATAGTTTCGAGATTTCATTCGATAGTTGTTATCAAGATATTTATAGTTTTACAAATACGATATACATAGAGTAACGGGTGTCTTTATATAAAATGTCGGGGTGAGATAATCAATATCTCGTATATATACACCTTAGGGGGTTTAACACACTTACCCACAAAGAATCAGAAAATAAAACTTTTAAAAATTTGTTTCTTTGATTACTAATGGAAATTTTCTTCTCTCAGGCAAACGATTTTTCATTTTTTTTTTTAATATTTTTACTTTTTTACGTTCCAGGAAATATGGAAAAGGAAAAAAAAAAAAAAAATCTAGATAAAAGGTATGCAAATTTTTATAAAATATAGAAAAGGTGTTTAGTGTTATCGAAAGAAAATTCATTAAAAAAAAAAAAAAAATTGAAAAACAAAAAGAAATTTTATTCGATTTCAATCGGGTTATATGCGTTTCAAAAAGGTAAAAAAAAAAATTTGTTCAAGATATTATATTGCCGCCATTCCAACAATTTGTTTACGTTCTGGTTGAAACTGACGTCGGTCGTTTGTTGGAAGCTTATTTAAGGTAATTATTTCTTTGAAACCAAACTGGTTCCATTTCGATGGAAATACCATTAACATTGATTAAATATTTATATAAAATCATATAGACTAACCATTCAATTATTTAAGTGTTCTTTTCTGCAAAGTGGTCAATTTGGATTTTCCATTGGGAAGAAAGTTATTTTAAAAATTTTGAATTTTAATATTAAATTACATTTTTTTTTTTTTTATACCTTTGGCATATTGTCGGTATATACAAATTGCTTTTGATGCTGAGATTTAACCACAATTTAATTAAAATAAAAGATTTTTTTGTTTTACTTCACCAATCATTTTATATTTTGTCAGGTTAGTGCTGTGTGGGTTCAAAACAAAAAATTTGATGTAAAGATGTGGCTAATAGGAAAAGAGACTGGTAAGTAGCTTACAGTAAACGATTCGGGTATTTTTCGACTAAGGTATCCATCCATAAAAAATATTATGGTTAAAAGTAAAACCATGAACTGTAAAGAAAAATTGTTTTAAAGTTTATCTTAATGAAAAAGGGTGATTTCTTTCGAACCTATTAATTATTTTTCATTTAAACTTTGGTATTGAGTTTAATGAGTTATTTAGGCAGTAGCGTAACTAGGTACCTGCAGCACCGGGAATCGCGGTGGGAGGGGAGCTTAAAGTTGTTAAGATTAGATAGCTCAGATTAAGTTTAAAGTGCAAATTTGCAGAACGGTACATTTCTAGGAGATTTTTAAGAAAAGGCGGTGGTCTAATTTTAAAGAAGACATTTTCTTACTCTCGGTTCTCACTCCATAGAAATAAATATACCTTTAGGTTCTGACAGATATTTACTTTTAGAAGAAAACTAGCTAAACTCTAGCAGACGACAACGATTTTAGTGTTTGCTGGGTTGATTTATTTGTATTATACGCTTTGCGTAACACCAAGTTTGCCCCTTTTCCATTTATCAAAATTCAACCTTTTACAAATCAATTTGAGCCTTTAGGCAAACAAATTCAACCTTCTACACATACAGTTTTGATTAGAAAGGTTGAACTTGATTTGCCAACAGATAAAATTTCTTTTGCAAAAGGTTAAATTTATTATAAAAAAAATTTGTCTCTATGATCAATTATAGTTCCGAATTTTCGAAATTTTTCAAAATTTTCATTAGTTTTCTAGATATTTACAGTCTTTCGATATTATTCATTAATATCCAGATTTTTCGGTATTATTGAAATAGTTCGAGATCAATCGACATTAGGGCATGTAAATACCCGGAAAATTTCAACAACCGGTTTTCGGGTTTTTTGTGAATTGAAAAACCAGTTAACCGGGTTTGGTCGGTTTTTCATCGACTTTAAATAAACAATAAAAACACCGGATTTTTTAACTAAATCGAAGCTGTTAACCTAGAAAATAAACAAAACTATAAAAAAAACGTTTGTTCTGCTTTAAAATAAAATAGTATTTTAGAAAAATTAATGCATCCAATAGGTCAAATTTCATAGATGAACGTAATGAGGAACAGAAATTATCGGCGATCGAAAAGACTCTCTCACTGTCTGTTGACGTGGGTTGAATTGATGTCAGAGCATTAAACAGCTTGGTGAAACAATATTTTCAACTCGTTCTGGAAATATGACTTGAAATTGCTACCGTCGGCACACTCCTTTGAACCTTGCAAGACTGCAGAAATTGAATGCTGTATTTTTATATTAAAAATGAGTATCCGGATGCTATTGGTTCGACTACACCTTCGTCAATATCTTCTTCATCAATTAATTTACCAACTGATGGATCGCCGAATAATCTAGCAGCCAACGTTGTTGCAAAGGGCGTTTTAGGCGAATATGGAAGTTCCAATAAATCTGTTTGTGAAAAAGTTCCATTTTGTATTGTTAATTCTTTATTTCATCTTTCAGAAATTTCAAGGAATTATAAAAATTTTTCCCCAAAGCAGTAGCATTTTGTTTCGTTTGAGTAAATAAAAATGTGAGTACTCCTTCCGCAGCAAGTAAGGTTGAAGTCGTTTTGCCTTGTTCTTTTACTGCTAATTCTGTCGGCTTTAATATTGCAATTAGACTTGCCAAAACATTAAAATAATTTTCGTTATATAAATTAACATGCCCCATTTCTTCCAATGAGCTTTTAATGCAAACTTTAAGTTGTACTAATCTCTCCATCATAGGTATAAGCGAGTTCCATTGTGTTTTGCAATCCAATATAAATTTAAGTTTTTTACCTTCTTTCTTTTCAACATATCGCTGCAACATGTCGTTCCTGACTGGCGATTTTCTGAAAAATCTAACAATCTTTCGAAGCTTTGCAGTATTTCATTAATGTTTGCGTCTTCTAAATTGTATCCAATATTATTAATATCACCATCTATATTTAAATTATGGTCGCCAGTAAAACTATCAAAATGATTTTCGGCTTCCACATCAATATTTTCAGAATCCGAAACTTCATTGAATACATAGTATTTTTGTTGTAAAAATTGTCTACAACAGCCAAATGAATTGCATGGTTCAGGCAAAATTGATTTTCTATTTTATTTAATTGAGCGTATTTCTTCATAACGCTGGCTCTATCTTGTGTTGATGCCAAAATATGTCGAAATTTAATACCGCCCTAATCCAATTTTTGTTCAACTAATGTCTAAACCTGGTACGCATCACATGAACCTTGTATGGCAATAAAGCCTAACTTATAACTGTTCTCTTGAGAATGTAATATTTTAAATATTTTTATTTTATAGCACTTGAATGTGTCATAGCATGAATCGAAAACCCGTCATATCCCGCGCATTTGGCAAATAATTCTCCAACAGATTCCCTTTTAATATACGTATTTAGAGTTGTTTTTGCTCTTTTCTCCAGAGGTTCTTCATTTTTTTGAAGATCGACATTATGTTTTGCTCGAATATGATTTGCTAAGCTTGATGTGTTCCCACCTACACATTTTAAAACTGAATTGCACATTGTGCATTTTGCCGTATTTTCCTTTTCTTTTTAGAATATTTTCCATACTCCTGATTTCTTGCTGGTCATTTTGGGACTAAACGAAAATATAATTAACGGTTGCACGAAGCTATTGATGATTATGCGTTATGCGCAAACCAACAAAAATGTTTATACAAGCTGTCTCGTTCGCTCCTTACACAGATCCTATCAAAAAAATGTACGCTGTATTTATTTATGTATTGGTATTTATATATCGGTATTTGATAGATTATTTCGTAGAGTTATAGACATTTGTGTTAGTTTTGTGTATATGTATATACTTTTTGATTTAATTTATACGCATCAATAATACTACGCCTTAACGTACTTTTTTATATCTAAAGTGTTTGGCTGTTTGGCTTGTATAAACATTTTTGTTGGTTTTGGTTATGCACATAAATTCTTTGTATACCGTATATCTTCGATTCTAAGACGCACATTTTTTCATATTGAAGGTTTTCTAAGAACCGAGTGCGTCTTAGAATCGAGCGCGTCTAAAACGTAATTTGTATTTTATTTTATTTTTGTATTTTATTGTATTCATATTTGTATTTATTTTTGCGAACTGTTGGAAAAACCCTAAAACAATCAAAATATACAAATACAAAATAGCTGATCAAAATACCAATAAAAAAATATAAGAAATACAAATAATACACAGTAGCTAATTGCAGGCGTTTATAAAAAAACCTGACAGCTGTCCAAAATTCTTCATAGGGTGCAGACCTGCAGATAGGTAGATCTTTTAGTAGACATTTTAAACATCACATTAGCGAAATTACAAAAAACGATACTAACTCAATAACGCGTATCACATAAAAACTGAAAAACAATTTATAAAATATAAAGGGCTGAAACCTCATAAGGTGATCAGAGTTTCGGTCTTCATTAATTCAATTCAAAAATAATTTTAAAATCCCATTTCCAATGCAATGTAGTTGGCCATTTTCCAGAACTTCTTCCAAAAATCATTTTAGAATCCCATTTCCAATGCACAATTGGTTGAGAAATAGGCAAGTTCCCTCATACTTGGCCATATTCCAGATCTTAAGCTAAAAATCATACACATGTTATACAATCATACAAACACTCATCTATATAGATTGCTCAACTGCTCATTAAACACTAATCCAACCTCAACCCAACCCCAATTCAACCCGCAAACGACCCTCTCAACCCTCGACCCAAACGCAAACTCTCTTTCAATTCAACCCTCAAACCAGTCAACCAACTCATATATCAAAATTAGCGAACTGCTCACTACATCTTAATCCAACCCTAACTTAAGTCCAACTCAACTTCGACTCAACCCGCAAATTGAACTCAATATTCAAACCATCATATGTAAAAAATTCGTAAATATTTCTATAACCTGGTATTTTTGGTCAATTCGAATGGCAAGTACGCGACCCTCTTGACACACAGGTTTCAAAAGCTTTTCAAATCTCGGCCTTGACAATAGAAACAGATTGGCAAAAAAAATTCTAATTCGAAAAAGCCGTTCTCGAGATACCATGAGTACAGACAGACCAACAGACATCCAGACAGACGGATGGACATTTCTTTTTTGGCTTTTTTAGACTCAGGGACTTTCAAAACGTCAAGAAAAGTGGTTTTGGAAGTAAATTAAAAAAAGGGGAAATCTTAGACCGAACTTGGGTTTTACCAAACTGATAAAATTACAATAAAACAATTGAAATCTACGAAATAATATTACAAAGTAAACTGTTTTTTTAAATTTATATTAGTAAATATTAGTAAAATTTTAAATTTTAATAATATTTAATAATGCGACAAAACCATAAAAAAAGAAATTTATTTATTGGAAGAAACCAAAAAAAAATTACTTTCGGTTTTTCCCTACAACCCGGTTTTTACAGGTTTCGTAAAAATGAACAAAAACCCGGTTAACCGGGTTCGGTTTTAATCGGTTTACAAGCCCTATAGGTAATAAACAATTATTTGTTTCACTTGGATTTTGCTTTAATTCTTTTTCATTAATACAAAATACGACTTTCTTTTCAATTTCCTGTTTCTTCTCTGGAACGACCTCCTTTGTTTGCAGTATAGTTGTTAATGAGACATGACTTTCACTTATTCGCTGAGCCAATTTCGGGAATCTTCAAAATGATATGACCCCTGTTCCTTTTTAGGGGTGTCTGGCAACTTATCAATAAGTTCTTTCATAAGTTTTTGGTTTCTCTTGTGACCTATTAACAAGATTTTCTACGGTGTTACATAAATCAATCAAAGATTTTGGTTTTGACATTTCAGGATTTTTCACTTGGTGGCTGTGTGTACAAGCATCTAAACCAACACTCATTTCCAATTCTTTAAAACTTTCTCGACTTTACTGGGAATTACCAACATGTTTTGACAAGAGCAGTCTTTCCACGGAATTGGCTTATGAATATTGGTTAATCTTTTGGCTCTCCGGTGAATATTGGTAAATCCTTCGCTATTGATTGTCTTGCAATAAGCTTCGTATAATATCATTATCCCCATCGGCTTTCTGCTGTGTTGCGTTTATTATTGGTTGTGGTTCGACTATTGACCTCGTAGGTCACAACAAAGCATCTGATTCTTTTGGTATTAGGATTGATCGTTGTTAACAGAATTAGGGATATTTCGATTTTTCTAAGTTAAGCTTATTCGAGATTTGTCTAGCAGGATTTCATAATTCCAATGAAGCGTTAGAGCTGAATTAAGTATAGCGCTTATATGTTGTTACAGAGACGAAATTGTCTAAATTCGAGATTTTTGTATTAACCTAGATTGCTGGATTTAAATAGCGTGGAGTTGCTTGATGTAAAAGTTATTGCAAATTATTCAATATTTTCGAGATTATTCTAAGTTTTGGGATGCCCAGCGTGATATTTTGCAGAATATTAGTAGTATTGGCGATTACGCTAGGATTTTAGGTTTATTCGATTTTTTGGGGAATATCCAAATTATTTTTGAATACCGAGATTTGTTTAGAATTATACGATTATTCGAAATTTTCGAGGTTATTCGTATTTCCTCAATATTTTTCGAAACTATTGTTGGCAATATTGTTTTTTAATCAGTTGCTGCTGTGCCTTCAAAACGCTATTCTAGATTTGAGCTAAATTTTCTGTACCAGACCAAGCAAAATTGTTGTTGGATCAAAAAAACTTAAAAAAAAAAATTGTTTCTCAAAAATTGCTACAAAAAGGTCTTAATCGATGGGATAAAAATAATTTCCTCTTTTATTTTATTCTCACTTGCATGCGCAAATGAAATTGCTTTTTTCTCTCTTAAAATATCGAATATAAATTTTTGCGTGTGGTAGTTTGATTATATGAAAATAAAACAAAACATTTTAGTTTTCTAAAGTTGATAGTTATTAGAATTGTGAGTGAAAAAGGATTAATACAAAGCTCTTATTGCCGACGGTTGGCTCAAAACGTTAATAGTGAAATTAAACGGACCTTGCATTGCATGCATCATGTTGTAGCACACATATACCATTCAAAAAATCGTATTTTTGTCGAAAGATAGGGTTGTTCTTCCTTTTTGGGCATCTTTAGAAAAAAGTTTTCTAATATTTAAATTCAAATTATTTTCTTTGCTCTCTTAAAAAATGTAAGTTTAGTAATTGTGTTTCACGATCGTCACCGTCGCCGAATTTCGTTTCAATATTTTTTTATTTTTAAATCGTACCGTGTACAGAAAAGTCTCACAACGAGCAAACGATTTATTTGAAATCTTGTAATATCTGGACACAAAAAAATTCCGAGAGCATGATTTAATCGATTTGTGATAATTGAAATACAAGAAAATAGCCTGATGATGATATTGTCAAAGATTCACTCCTGAGGAATAGAGTTGGGTGATTTCTTCCGTCCGCCATCATTAGAAAATCTTGACCGGTAACCGATTTTTACTGTCCATTTTTTACCTACCCAGAGAGGTAAATTTGCATTAATCTTTATAAATTTGATATTATGTTTTAAAAAATTCCTAAATTGAACGACATTACCCAATTCCCAGAAAAAACAAAAGGAAAAATTTGAATGAAGCTTTTCACGTAAATTAATTTTTTTACTGTCACATTAAAACTACCCAACCGTAACGACCTGCAACACAATCAATATTTCCCATCTTCACAATTAATTTTTATTTCGATGACTTTTCACATTTTCCATTTCCCGGTTAAAATATAATTAAAATTTTTAAAAACAATTTGCTATTTATATAAAATATAATTACCTACATTAATTTCTGTGTTGTGTATCTGATTGGAGATGATGTAATTGAGGGTAAGAATACAACGATGGTGGTGCCATAGTTGACGGTGATATAGTCGATGATGATGATGATGCTGATGATGACGATATCAGTGACAAAACGGTCGAATTATTATAATTAGAATTAGTTTGTGATGATGCTGGCGACATTGGATTAAACCGGGGTCATGACGGCGTATATGTACACGGTGATCGTTTTGGTGGTTCTAAATTTTCATACGGATGTATATCAGCCCGTTTCAAATAATCGCGCACATTTTCAACCGACTCGAATACACGTAGGAAATTTTTCCCCGCCAGCAGACTTAAACTTTCTTCAGTCCATGACGGATCCTCCAGCAGTTTAGAAAATAAATTCGGATATTTTGATACATTTTCTAATCCTTGTGGCGTTGAATCGATACCATCGTAACCTGCACCCAAACCAACATGTTGTACACCAGCCACCGAACGTATATAATTTATGTGCGCGATAACATCTGAGATGGTAGCAGATTTGCCACAAGCAACGTGCAACGAATAAAAACTAACCATCACAATACCACCATTTTCGGCGATTTTTCGTAAAAAATCATCACCTATGTTACGTGTTAAATTGCATAGAGTACGGGCGGCCGAATGTGAATATATTACAGGGGCTCGTGTCGTTTCGAATACATCTTTTGCTGTCGCATCCGATGTATGCGACAAATCAATTATCATACCGAGACGATTCATCTCTTTAATGATGGCCCGACCAAATGGACTTAATCCTTTTTCCGTTGAATCGGCTGTCCCCGCCCAACTTGTATCACAGGTGTGCGTTAATGTTAAATATCTTACACCTAAGGCGTACATTGATCTGAGTACACCGAGCGATGAGCCAATACAGTGGCCACCTTCAACACCGATTAGTGACGAAATTAGGCCATTCGTATGGGTTGATATGATGTCCGAGGTGGTTGTCACTAATTTCATGTCACGATAATTGGCCTCGATTAGTCTTATAATTAAATCAATTTGTTCTAATGTTAATTGGACGGCATCCAAGCCTTGTGCCTCGCATGGTACATAAGCGGACCTGAAACAAAAACAAAAGAGAAACAATATTAATAAAATATTTAGGTATATAACGATATGTTTGTCGTCAGCAGGTATATACTGTGTCTAGTTATGTGCTCTGGGAAAATGTTCTGTTTTTCTTTTACATAAAATGTATATATAAAATGAACGAACCATGACATAACACAAAAATGAAATGAAAATAACATTTGTAAATAAATAAAATAAAAATAAATGGAAAAACGACATTTTAACCGAAACCTAAATTCGAAATCATTTTTCTTCTGTATACTTTCAACACTCGTCCCAGTTTTTTTTTCCGAAAAGTAGATGCGACATCGTACACATAAACATGAAAATTTATTATTTTTCACCCAAATACAGTAGTTGGTATAGGGGGGGATCTATACACAAAAAATTTATTATCTGGTTCTCATTGTTATTCTCCCATATATCCAATTTTTTTTATTCTCTAGGATAATATCCTTATAATGGCTCAAAAAGGAAGAAAATTAGGTAACCGTAATCATTACATTTTAGTTTTTATTTCTTTACTATTTTTGAAATGGTACCCAAATAGTAACTCAGTGTGACTGGTATATATGCGTATGTTGTTGTTCGACTGTTATGTTTGTTGTTTATGATATATTTACGAGAACATTCAACTATTATCCACTAAAAAGGTTATTGGTCTAATGATTATGAGTTATTTGATTATGTATATAGCATTTTTATTCGTTCGTGGCCCATTAAATATCAGGTCTGAAACAAACTTCTTATATATGACCTTAAAATATTGAAAATAATCATTTTGGTTTATAGACAATAAATTAATGGGGGATGATATTTATTCGTTTAGTCGACTATGTTAACCTTCTTTCGTCGTTCTAGCGATAGTCAGTTGAACGAAACATTTCTAATGGAGTAGTACTAATTAATGTTCCAGTTTAGTAGAACGTTTGCTTTATCATCTGAGGGCCCCGGATCCGATTCCCGGTGGTGAGTAGAAAAAATGTCATGATTGGGTGTTTTGTTGTGAGTGAGTACTATTCGAGCCTCCTAAATTTCCTTCCTAAATTTTCGCTTCGCATAATAAAAAAACTGATGCGTGGCCAACAAACGACCTTCTTTCACGAACGGGTAATTTTGTGAAAATTATTATGCAAATTGCAAACAAATTAAAATTTTTTCCTTTAGAATATTTTGTACTGTTTGTATTGTTTGTACGTTGAAGAAAAACTTCACATGTTTGCTCAAATGCATGAAGCTTTTCCTAAATTTCCTAAATAATAAACTTCATTCGGATTAACCGATAACAAATTCAACTGCTAAGGTACATCTTCGTTATTCTCTGCATTATCTATACTAATATTATAGAGAGAGAGAGAGAGAGAGAGAGAGAGAGAGAGAGAGAGAGAGAGAGAGAGAGAGAGAGAGAGAGAGAGAGAGAGAGAGAGAGAGAGAGAGAGAGAGAGAGAGAGAGAGAGAGAGAAAGAGAGAGACGGAGAGCGAGAGACAGAGAGAGAGAGAGAGAGAGAGAGAGAGAGAGGAGAGAGAGAGGAGAGAGAGAGACAGAGAGAGAGAAAGAGAACAAAAAGAAAGAGAGAGAGACAGAGAGAGAGAGAGAGAGAGAAAGAGAAAAAGAGAGAAAGAGAAAAAGAGAGAAAGAGAGAGAGACAGAGAGAGAGAGAAAGACAAAGAGAGAGAGAGCGGAGACAAAGAGAGAGAGAGAGAGAGAAAGAGAGAGAGAGAGAGGGAGAGAGAGAGTGAGAGTGAGTTTATTAGTTCGAAGTAGTCTCAGAAACTGCTCAATGAATTTGCACCTCGAGGTTAAGGGGCTTAAATTACCCTAGAAATATTTTCAAAGATAAACGGACAATCACTTTAGATTTTATTGCAAGAAAGGGCTAAAAAAAATTTATCCGAAATGCTTATTCAAATTAGTAGGTCTACACGAAAAACTACACATCGGTAAGGGATTTCGGAAACAGCCTTACTTACCTCTTTGCGAATCAAACACAAAAAATAAAATAAAGCTAAATACTTTTCTTTTAGAGAATTCTACTGTTAATATTCGAATACAGATGTCGGGAGCAGAGCATTCACAGTAATTTTGTAAGCTTAAACAGATGTCGCCAAACTTAGAAAGTATTTTTCCAAAAACTATTTGTATATACTTATTACCTGAGATTATTTATCCATAGGACGATACAATACGTAAAAGAAAGTCTCAGTTGAATACCTCTGCTGATAAGCAGAAGAAATTAAGACGTTTTAATGAAACTCATGACGAACGGGTAGTACGTTTTTCTGAAATTTATTCAGCAAATTCCTCTAGATTATCTCGAGAATCGAGGTCAGAGCATTCTGAAAGACTTGCCATTCCAAATATTCGAACATCAAAAATTCGTGTTAGAGAATCGAGTTCCGAACGGTCTGAAAGGCTTTCTAGACATAATGCTCACATGAAGGAAATTAGATCTAGAGCTCTGCGACGGAATCCAGAAATCATAAATGAAACCAGATCGGCATTCGATTATAACCCAAACTTCGAGTATTCTCAACACACTGCAGCCCAAATAGGAAAAATGAACAAACTGTGTAACAAACAACAATGTGTTGTGTTGCCGACAAAGTAGTTTTGCCTGAGGTTCTTCAGCCACTACAGTCAATTAAAGATTTGTTAGTACGCAATAATCCAATCATCAACGCATTTCTTAGAAAATGTAATACCTTATTCCAAATGACATCCTTTGGTGCGCATGAGATTAAGGAAGGAAATTTCAGGGCTAAGTTCAAGGTACAAGGTCAAATATACCATCTCATTGGAAGTTTACTCCCTCCTAAAGGCAACAGTTTTGAATATTTACAAATATACGTTCGTTTAGGGCCTAATCTAAATAGCAATTGATCGCACAACTACAAAAATTACATGAACATAAACATTACGTTCAAAGTTTCAAATGCAACCTTGAACGAAATCCAGGACGACGACCGGCAAATCAATATATAGATCGCTATAATGCTCCAACTACTAATGAAGTCGCTGTGCTTTTAGTTGACGAAGATCAAGGACCAAATTTCTATCATAAATGTTTCAAGTTGTGTTGTAGTTGACTTAATTCGTTGGGTATCGGCGAATGTATTAGAGTCAATTAGGGATTTGTAATAAATAGGTTAATGCTTAATCCACTTTGCAGACACAGTTCAAATTACGAGTATATCGCTTCTACTGATAGATATACCATAAATATGAGGAAAATTCTATTAAGTGAATAAATTTCAGTATATTCAGTTAAGAAATAGTCAAGTTCCACCTTAATTGGTAATGGATTGGTTACGTTATCTAGTAAAAAAAAAACAGAAACTTAACCTCCCGAAAAAAATGAAAAAAAAAAATTCACAACGATAGACGTACCACAACTGTTTCAAGTGATGGGAAAGGTCTAAAAATGCCTTTAAAATTGAATTTTTGTTTTATTTTAAATAAAATATTTTTCCTGAAGTTTTTGTTAGATTTCTAGATTTTTTTTTTGGACCTTAACTTTTCAATTATTCTGGATTTATTAATTTCTGGATTTTTTTTTTCAGGCAAATGTAGTGATCCTTTATGTGCTTTCAAGTTTTTAAAAGCCTATAAAACTACGATAAAATTGTGTCAGTAACAACTTTTATGAACGTCATATGAAAGAAGGCTTGTCCTAACCACCTATTCCCCTACTTTTTCCAAAACTGTAATATTTCTTGGATAGCTAAGGTCAAGGGGCGTCTTGTGATATAAGCGATTTTGGGGCGTGCTTCCTAGGGTTTTCCAAGGAGAAGAAATCTTTTTTATGTATGATGGATGATATGTCCATAAATAATAATTAACTATAATTTCTTACAAATTTTATCTAATTCTAGGCATAAATCACATTGCATTTAATTTGTTTTTTCTTTATTTTCCAAATTTTCTTTTATCAATCGTATAAACTTTTCTAAAATTTCAGCCACAAATGCTAAAATTCATTATATTGAGACTATAGTGATTCACTCATGCAATGAATTTATTACATTCATTTATCCCTACAATTATTCGAAATGCAACTCATTTCGACTGAAAATATAATTGTATTTGAATAGCCTTTTTACAGCTCAGTAGTGAAAACTATGGAGTATATTTTGACTTACTCTATGGTTTGAATCCGTACTTTAAATAAATACATACCACATATGTATTAGTCCGCTTTTTCCGATTCGAAAATCCACCCTCAACAACACTTACGGTATTTTTCGAATTATTCAGAAATAATCACTTCGCGAAACCCGTATTATATAACCGCGTGCGACAATATTACACCTGGGCTAATAACAAATTCTCGCAAAGGAAACGTGGACAACACGTCGAAGAACGCATCGGCATTAAAAAGACTCTGCGGCCTGCGATTCGCAGAGGTCTACTTGAAGATGACGAACAATAGAACCATACGTTAGCAGACGCAGTCGTTTCCAAATCATCCTTAAAATTAAGGGAATTATTTGTGATCGTTTTGTTATTTTGCCAACCGTCTGATCCTCTACAATTATGGCAAGATTTTCGAGAAGACCTTTGTGAAGACATTCGTCATAAGGAGCGGCAACAAACTAATGATATCACATTACTTTGCTCAGACAGTGTTATAAATCAGTGCCTCATAAAAATTGAAAATTTATTATTTGAACTAAGTAGGAAAAGCGGGCAGATTTTGGTCTTCCCTCGCCGAATCCGGAGGGTCAATCAATTGATCCTTTAGAAGCGAAACTGAGAAGTCCATACACGGTAATTACAAATTCTAGTAAATGTTAACTAGATTGTCGGTTTTTACAAATTTTAACTATGATTCAGTAAAATTCTAGTTAAAAATATGGAAAAATCAACTTTCCAGTTAAATTTTAAAATGAATGTAATGGATTTCATGTCAAATTATAATAAAAACCAGATTTTTACTAATTTCTATTAATATTTTAGTTCAATTGTAAATAATACTTGATATCCAGTAATAAAATATTAATAAAGTAACTAGAAAAATACTAGATCAATTCCTTTTTATGAAAAAAATGGATCACTAGTTAATTTATCTGAAATCAGGTCAAAATAATTACCAGGTTTCTAGTAATCAGAATATTTTACCTGAATTCTAGTTAATTTGATATAAATATAATTTTTACTTTAATTCCAGTAAAAACTGCATTTTTGCTGGATTTCTGAAAACTAGAATTCTTGTAATTTTAACCGTTAACCACATTTTTACATCGTTTTTTCTGATACATCTTCGTACTTCGTCTATTAATCAGTCGATTGTTAAATTTTGGAAAGGTTGCACGTGAAAGTGGGAAAATAATAGTGAAATTTAATAAAAAAAGTGGTGTGTTTTTTAAACTAAAAAATGGATGCCTTTAAATTAATTCTGTTAGAGAATGAGGTTTCAGACGAAATCATTCAAATATTAATTGGTAAGTCTGCATAGTTATTTAAATAAATAAATCGCATGTGGTTGGTGAATTAATTTATTTCGTCTTTACCAAAAAATCCTTTTCATACGACGCGCTGAAAAAAATGGCGATACACAGTGTTTTTTTTTCATAGAAATATCGTTGAAAATAAATTTTTAAGAAAATAATTTTGATGAAATATGAAGAGTATTTTCTAGGTAATTTATTTGAAAAAATTAAAAATATTACATCAACAATTGCATTGGATAATTAAAAAAATGGCTAATTCTCCTTGTGTTTTCACAATGCAATTTGTGTTGTAATATTTTTAATTTTTTTTTTATCCAAGAAAATATGCTTATGGTAATTTTCCATTTTGTAAAATCGGTGCTTTCAAACTAAAGTGTATTATTATTATGTAATCACAGCGTGTATTATTTTACTTTGTTGTTCTCTTACGAATTTTGCCCATCAAGTACTTGAATATATGGCACTTTTCGCTGTAATAAAATTAGTTATTTAAGATATATTTGTGGTTAAATCGCGTAAAAATATAAATTGTTCAGTTGAGAAAACTCATAATACTGTCCAAATATATTTGTACCTCCTAAATTTTTAATGCAACGCAACACAAACAACTTAAAAATGTATATAAATAATACAATTTTTGAAAATATTAATTAGAATTTAATTGAATTAATTACTCTAACAAAAAATTGTTTTTAGGCAAAATTACAGTTAATTCAGTTGTTAACAAAATTATTTGTAGTTATAACGCAGATTTTGCAGAAATGAAAATAACAATTGGACCACGGAAAAAATTAGAAGCGTTACAACTATTGCTGACACCACAAGCATTGTGTAGCATAAACATCCCAGAGACTGAATTAGTTAATAAACTGTTAATTGAATTTATCGATTGCATGTGCCCTCTTGCTTCGGGATATTATAGCTCGGTAATAAATATTTTTTTAACTTATTTACAAAAGATAATTTAATATTCAGTATTATTTTTTATTTCTAGGAGAAAGATCTAAATTCCATATTAATGATGAGAAACAAGCCACTTTACCAAAAGTTAGAAAACCAATGGGAGATAGGCTACACTGAAATATTAAACTTAACACGAATAATTGTTGATGATCTAGTGTCTGTCTGTGGAAACTAAGCTTCGTTTCTTTTAGTTTTGTTTCGAACCTCCATATATGCAAATTAATTTTTAAACAATTTGGAAAGCTATCCACAAACCGTTGATAAAATTAATTGTGCTAAGGCGATCGTTCACTGCTACCCGCAATTGAAGTGTATTCCAATAGAAGGGCTTCTTGAATATGTAATACCCATAAAGTTGAACTATAATATAAATTAATATATATAAATATATGTATATGTATGTCTTTTTTCAGAGTTTATGACTCAACCCAAGAGGTTCTATATGCCAAAAAAAGCAAACGGACGGATCAAATTAGCAATATGCGCAAAACATTACCATTCAGCACGAAAAAATATGTTCCAAAAAAAAATATATATATGCATTATAGAAGACAACGAGGTAACTATTACAAATCTATGTATATATGCGTATGTACATATGTATTATTTATATGTGTGTGTATTTTTTCTAATCTAGCAAATCGAGGTTAGCACTGAAGATCTGAATAAAATAGGTCCTACGGACGAAAACAAGGGAACAATTATGAAGCTGTTTCAAAAATAATTCAGTAAAAGACAACTTTTAATGGCAAACTCGGCGTCAGCAACCGAGCTCCTACAGCACTATCAATATATTTAGTGAATTATCAAGGTGAAATTGTAAATTATGCCAAATAATTATATTGAAAATGTTAATATTTGCATTACTTTTTTTTGTTCTGTTTACTTTAGATTAACCTGGAATTTAATTTACTAAATACACACGAGAATACTATTAAAAGCCGGCCATTTTAGCATTATCGAAGACGGTACGGCAATTTATATTTCCTAGAAAATTTTACATCTACATATATAAACATACACATATATATATATATATATATATATATATATATATATATATATATATATATATATATATATATATATATATATATATATATATTATATATATTTATATATATATATATATATATATATATATATAAATATATATATATATATATATATATATATATATATATATATATATATATATATATATATATATATATATATATATATATATATATATATATATATATATAGATATATAAGTTTACTGTCAATTATTCGTTCTTCTATTCTAAGATTTTCTGAGGGCTTTGACTTCAATAAAATTCGAAACTGGAAATAACCTTAATTCACAAATTTCATCAGATACATACAACAGGGAGTTTGCTGTCACCTGCATGAGTAACTTTGCATTTGGGCTGAGGTAATTAAAATATCAATTGCTTATAGCTATTCCACTATGTAATTATAATTTGATATTTATTTCTTAGTTGCAAAAATCATCAATTGAGGTGATCAAAACAAATAAGCAGACACAACCGTACCTATTTCTTATGCAATCGGACCAATGCATCACCAGGGAACTTACCATTTAATAATCGATGGTGAATCCTATATTGTAGACAAAAGCTTTTTAGAGGCATTCGACACTCTATTTAAAGTTTTCTACATTTTCGGACTGAAATACTTGGAAAAATGCGTACACTTTTATAATTTCATGGAGGTGTATTTTTATAAAATAAAAGGTGTAACGCCATCAGCCAGAGTGTCAAAATTATGCACCGAACTTTACAATAAAAACGAAATGTAATTTTTTAGTGCGTGAAATGTGATATACAAAGAATTTTTTAAATAAATATATATCTACATATAAGAAATATTGTATGTACCAAATTTTAAAACAAAATTCCACTTTTGTTTTTATGAAAAACTCAATGGAATCTAGTACTTTCACTGATAAATCTAGTTGGAACACCTATTTACCTGAATTCCGTTCTAAATTATGTGATTTCCTCGTTATTTTGTTAAACTAGTTGAAATGGTAAAATTATCAGAAATCACATAGATTTACTGGAAAATTCAGTAAACAATATCATTCAATTTTACTAGAAACCTTATAAAAATATGGTTTATCCGATATTTTGACCAGAATTCTTGTTATGAATAACAACAGGATTATTTACTGAAGTTCGAGTAATTTATTGATATTTCTAGTCAAATTTACTTGAATTTGTTATTATCAGAAATCTAGTAAAGTTTTTTTACTAGATTCAACTAGATTGTCAAGTATGCTCAACTCTAGTAAATTTACTAGAATTTGTTTTTACCGTGTACGATGTCAACCAATTGAGTGACTAATGTTACAAATAGCGTGAGAAATAACAAAGGCAAAATACTGTTCATCGACGTTCTTGTTGGAACAGGGGAAACGTTCTTGATCAACTTAATTTTGGGTAAAGTTAGATCAACAAGTAAAATCGCTTTCGCAGTTGCTTCATCTGGAATGGCAGCTACACTGCTCAGAAAGAAAATCCGAAAATGTATGCGAAATTCGCAAAAATGGACAACTCGGAAAAGTCTTCCAAGATGCTGCTCTAATTATGTGGGATGAGTGTACAATGAGCCATCGATCGCACATTAAAGCTGTAAACAGGACTTTGAAGGACATTAGGAATTCAGAAAAAACAATGGGGGTGTCAACTTGGTCTCCGCTGGAGACTTTCGCCAAACATTGCCTGTAATCCCCTAAGGAATCGCCAGTGGACATTATTAATGTGTGTTTATAATCCTCACCTCCGTGGGCTTCAAATCAAACCGTTACATTAAAGACAAATATGATGTTTTCATCACGACCAATTATATGTCGGAATGTCTAGGTCGAGAAGTGCCTTGACCTGGTATTCATACCAGTAGAGTTACATGACACGATCGTTGCTTGTCATGATCTCGGCAGTTCTTCGAGTATTTTTCATACACCACTATACATAAGCCTTACACCTTTAAAAAGGAAGATTAACATGCTATAAATGAGTTTCTGAAATAGATAGTATGGACACTTATATTGATCAGTTTTATAAAATAATGAATTTGGCAATTGAACAATTTATTCGTCGGTCGCCTGTATTTTTGTCAGCACATCCTTCGTAAATTATGAAATATTTAGTGCTCTTAGAGCTCAATTTAAACTTTTAAATTGTTTCTTGTATATAATTCATATATTGTTGAGATTGAATCGAATACTATATTAGAACAATCCTAAATGTTTCTGGACCTATGTTGATTCGAAGCGGAACTGTAGCGGTATACCCTTGCAAATGTCTCTCAATTCTGTGACTGTTTGTGATCCGCATGGAATCACTGACATGTTTGTATCATTTTTTGGAAATGTGTATGCCCTTCTTCGAGAGAAAATATCGATTTTGATTTTACTAAAAATTGAATCATTCCAAGTTTTCTACCATAATGACGTTCAGCATGCGTTATTGAATGTAAATGTGAATATGAGTGACAAAATTCACCCTTTTATGTTATGGTACAATTTAACCATACAATTTTACAATGACTAATGGAGTCAAAAGCTTTTGCAAAGTCAGTATACATCACATCAACTTGCTTGTGTTTCTTAATTTCATTAATAGATTTACCGATGTTGATCTTTTTGACATAAAGCCATGCTGATACTGCGAGATAAATCAAGGAACCAAAGATCTGAATGAGTTACATATTACTAGTTCAAATAATTTAAGTATTAAAGATATAGATGTAATTCCTTTGTAACAAGAATATCATTTCTTGCTCCAGTTTTGAAAATTGGTGTGACCATGGTTCTTTTCCATTTGTATGGAAATTCTCCCAGTTTTATTGATTGGGTAAATAGAAACCACAGAGGAATTTCAATAATGAAGCTGGAATGCCATTAGGACTACATCCATCTACGAATACTTATAAAGCTCGATGAATATCCTCGGTTTCAATTCTTGGTGTTAGTATGTGTAACGTTATTTTCACCAATGTTTCGATTTTAATTCTTCTCATTGTCTTCCGGCTTATAAATTGATATTTCGTAGCTTAATTCGATATACATTTATAGGTGTTCAATACATTTATAGGTACATTCTTAGGTTAACCGTAGCATTTGTAAATGAACAAATATTGGCTTTCAGATCGGCAAGAGACTGTGAAAATGATTAAAGTACATTTTGAGCAACATTTGACCCAAAGTGGTCATTGTTTGTCCGGCAATTACCACGGTCTAATGATTTGTTCCGAATAAATCCCTCGCCAGACAGTCATTTTTTTGCCGAGTGAGACTTTTTCGTGAAAAATTCGGAGATTTTCGGATCCACAGTAACAACTGTTTTACTTATTGACACTGCCATTGAATAAAAATGCGTTTCATCGATTTGGACGGCGCTTACGACGGTGTGAGCATAATTTAAACGTTGTTGTGGATCCAATGGTATATCAAGTTGTGTGTTAATTGAATTTGGTACGCGTACATTTTCAAATCACACTTCAAAATTTGACGCAAAGTCATCACATCTTCACGCACACCATCAGTTTTTTCGCTTACAACAAGTTTGGCAACCATTTAATATTACAAATGGATAATTATCAACTCCATATAAAATATACCATATAAACACGAGAAATATGTTCCACCCCACATTTTTTTATATTTATCTTGATATTCATCATATTATATCAATTTTGAACATCAAACAGCCTGAAGACTATACAATTATCGTAAATTTGTTCTTAATTGAATTTACTTAAAAATTATGTCCAGGATATGTATGTACATATAAAAGATACAATTAAGTTACATACCACATGCAACATTTACTCGTATAGAGTTCCAGTTTTGTGTTTTATTTTGAATTGTTCATACTTAAACAAAAAATAGTGCCTCTCACCACTATTTTATGTTTTTATGCTACAACACTTCATGCTGTACATGTGTACGATGCTGTGCTGTGTTGTGTGAGAAAAATAACATATTTTGGTATTCTCTAAACATATAACATAGACTTCAATTTGTATTTTGGGGCAATAGACAATAATTTGTCTTTGTGTGGGATGCTTTTATTCCAGATCAATACATTTTGATAAGAAGGTAAAACTGGGGATAGATTATTGTCAACTATAGGACGATGACAATATACATCCATATATAATTTTGTTTTATTGTATTAGGGCTATGTGCGATATGTATGTATGGTTGGTGCGGGATGATAAAATTATATGTAATGTAATAATGTTTTGTATTTTTTTGGTAACATTATTGATGTCTTATTATTATGATTATGGTTATCGCATGGCAATTTTCATTTAAGCATAATATATATACATACATACGTAATACATTATTATGAGGCTTATAAATTATCTCCATACAGTTAATTACAAGTTGTCATGCTGTAAGAAAATATCTGGTATAGTCGTTTGTATTTGGTTAACACTAGAAAATAAGGAAAATTTTTGTCACAAAATGATAAAATTGAATTACAAATGTATCTAGCATGATATCTGATATACAATATTTTTTATCTCAAGGGTATGTGTAGTATGTTATTTAATATTAACCCACTTGTTAATGGTAATAGTGAAATGAATACATTTTGCTCCCACATACATTCATAATGTTATTCTAATTTTATGCTTTTGGAAAAAAAAATGTCTAAAAGCTTTTCAATCTTACAAGAGATTTTCAAATGGTTTCTCCAATAAATATATATGGTGCACAGTTGAATTGAATTTTTCAAATTATAACAAATTTATCTAATAGACAAAAGGTAGATAGATATATAAGCATCTTACACATTTATCGAAGTACTCTCATGGGACATCACGTATTTTGTGTTTTTGTCTGAAGTTAGATAACGATAAAGACACTTTACACTAGTAAAAAATGCCTTACGCGTGTTTTACTTAATCAAAATTAAATCACAAACTGAAAAATTTGTATAAATAAAAACATTTTCAAAAGTAACAAAATTTTTAATTATGGAAATTTTAAATTTATCAAAAAGTGCTAAACAAACTAAATTTCTAAATATTTTAATTTCATAATTCTGAAAATTTGGGATTCCTATATTTATCATATTTTTAAGCTTATTACTGAATTAAAAAATAGCTTACCAGCTATAGCTAGCGATATCCTCAATTTTTGATTCAGTAACTGATATTATCGCGAAATTTAGTGGTTTTCCGTTTTTCCTTATATCCTTGATAGACTAGGGATTAACTAAGCGCGATTATAGTGAAACAAAACTAGCTAATCCACTACAATGCCAGACTAGGGATTGGATTTCTAGGCAGAGAAGTAAAATACTGTGATTGTGATTCCCTGAAATATAGCTAGTAAATCAGATAGGCTCATTTTTCAATTAGATATTTCTAAGATTTATACATTTAAACATTCTAGATTTTCTTTTTATAAACATAACTTCAAAATTTATTCAGCACAAATTGTTTGAGATGTGATTGGTTTTAGAACTTCGGTCGTAACCTCTCGCCGCTTGCACTTTCAGCAATGTTGAAAAAATTATTTCGCATTGTAGTGCCACTTGTACCATCAATAAACCCAATACAAAGAGATAAACTTCAAAATTTTCAAAGATTATTGCACTAATCTAGATTAGTCACTAATCTTGAAAGAAAACGAGATTAGCTAATCTTCAACTTGACACACTACAGGTAATATCGAAAAAAAATCACTAATCGCGGTTAGCAAATCCCTAGTCTGTCAAGCGTATTAGGTTAATAATAATGACTGAAGAGATCAAACAAAAATTTTTGGTTTTCTCTTTCTCTTTAATGTGAAGTTTGTGGATAGTTACTTCAGTATTTCAATGTGTAGTATATTTTAAGGGATCCGCTCGAAACGCGATATTTCATAATGCGATATGGTACAAAACACGATATGGTACAAAACACGATATGGTGTGTACAAACCGCGAAATTTCAAAACGTAGTTTACGATAGGACTAGGATATGCGTTTTGAAATACAGTAGAACCTGCAAAAGTGACCACCTGTCTAAACTGACCACTTGCTTAATATGACCTATTTCAGAAAGTCCCGAACAAAAATTACATAATTACATGCAATTTTTTCCTGTAAAGTGAGCACTTGCCTATTGTGACCATTGACCACAGTTTAATAAACTATTTAATAGGAATATATCCTCTAAAGTGACCAAAAAAAGAAAAATAATATTTGGGGAACCCCAATTATTTTAGATTATTTTTTTTTTTATGAAAATTATTTTCTGTATTTTTGTTTTACTTTAGTTTAACGAAAACTATTGTGCAGAACAGTAGTGTCAAGCAAGGTTTGCTAAGTGGTTAAAGTTTAAATTAATTTATTGAAATTCAATTCGTGTTTTAGTATAATTTGGGTTTTTAGAAAATTAAGAGGTATGTAGTACATATTTTCTGGATAAAATTTTGTTCACATTTTGCGCAATTAATTCGTATAGGTAATTATGGAACCAATTAAAATTCAAAACATACATTACCTTTTATACTGCAAATTTTTATTTTTTATTATTATGATTGGCAGTTGGTAATATGAATAATGTACACTTTTTTATTGAATTTTATTATGATTTGTAGATGGCATCAACGAGCAAAAAATATAAAGAACTTGATCTTCAAGAAAAAGTGGAATTATTGAAGTTTTTAGAAACGCATAGTGAGCGTACCGCTGCGGATAAATTTGGAGTGAGTAAAACCACTGTCAATAATATAAAAAAAAAGAAAGAATGAGATCAATAATCGCGCGGAAAGTGAGTCCTTGGATTTATGTCGCAAAAGACGTGCTACAGAATTTGTCGAAATTAACGTCATGACATTGAACTGGTTTAAAAAGATGCGGGGTTTGAATGCAAGAATTTCCGGACCGATGTTGCAGGAAATTGCATTAAAATTTGCAATTGAATTGAAACTAACCCATTTCAAAGCATCTTCAGGCTGGCTAGATAGTTTCAAAAAACGGAACCAAATTTCTCAAAAGATTTTATTAGGAGATTCCAACGAAGTTAATGAGGAGACGATTACAAATTTTCATAATCGGTTTTTAGAATTTTCGGCCGGATTTTCATTGAACAATACTTTCAATGCTGACGAATGCGGGTTATTTTACAGAGCAATGCCTGATAGGGAACTTGTTATGAAAGGCGACCCGTGAAAGAGTGGTAAACAATCCAAAGAACGACTTACAATTCTTCTTGCGGCAAGTGCAACTGGCGAAAAATTAACACCACTTGTAATAGGTAAATCGAAAAAACCTCGCTGTTTTAAAAACATTACAAGCAGTAACCTACCAGTATTATGGAGAGCAAATAAAAGTGCGTGGATGACATCAGAATTATTCACTGAGTGGTTGCAGATTGTAAACAAAAAACTAAAGAAACAGCAGCGCCACATATTATTGACAATTGATAACTGTCCCGCGCACCCAAACGTCGAAAATTTGACCAATATAACCTTGAAATTTTTACCACCAAATACAACATCGAATTTACAACCACTCGATGAAGGCGTAATAAAAAATTTTAAAGCGTTTTACAGAAAATTACTTTTGACGAATGTAATCTCGAAATCGGATATAAATACTGTTCAATCGGTGTCACAAGTGGCATTTAAAATTAATGTCCTTGATGCCGTTCTTTGGATATAAGGAGCGTGGGGTAAGGTAACAGTACAAACCATATCAACGTGTTTTCTTAAAGCTGGTTTTACTAGCAGCAATGTACAAAATACAAGCAATGATCTGGAAGATATTGAGGAAGAAATTCTATTGCCCTCTGTAGGGTCATCCGATATGACTGGTTTTATTGAGTGTGATAGAGATGCAGCCGTCTGGGAACATTTAATTCCCTCTGAAATATTTGATGCCGTTCTGAATGAGCATGATTCGCTAAATGCTATTGACAACAGTGATAATAGTGACTACTGTATTGAAGTCTTAGCAGCATTACAAGAAGAGCATCTTTCTTAACACCAGAAGTAGTTTCTGAAATGTTAGATGAAATTGTAAATAATTTTGCTAAAGATAAATGTCCGCAACTATTGATTCCACTATATCAAGCAAAAACTGATGTAGCTGACATGATATGCCAAAAACGACAGCATTCCGTGCAAACGAAACTAGACAGCTTCTTCACGAAAGGAAAACAATCGTGAATATAATAGTTTATCCACGTCGAATTTTTTTTTAAGTTTTATTTTTTAGTTTGATAGTAAAAATGTACCTATTGTAGGTACAACATTACATTAATTTCGAATTGGATTGGTTGTGAATTATGGTGAATTTTGAATTACATATTATACATCTAAATAAAGTGATTAAAATGGATGAATTTGGTATCATTTCCCTTTGTATTTAGTAAAATTGATTTTACTCACACCCTTATCGTTTTTTTTTTTTTTTTGTATAGTGACCACTTGCGAAAAGTGACCGATTTCAGTCAGTCCCGTCGGTGGTCACTTTAAGCAAGTTCTACTGTATTACCTTTTCAATTATCACGTTTTGTACTATATCGCGTTTTGTACCATATCGCGTTTTGCAAAATCGCGGTTAGAAATATGGCTTTTTGTACGGTACCGCGTTTTGAAATATCGCGTTTTGTACCATATCGCGTTTTGAAATATCTGGTTTTGTCAAATCGCGTTTTAAAATATCGCGTTTCAAATGGCACCCGTATTTTGACAAGGAGTTCTGTAAAGATAAGATTATTTTAATTAAAAAAATTATTAGTGTTACATTTTAATCACTAACAATATGAAACGAAAAGGCAACACAGAGTCGTGTTGATAATAGGGATGATTATTAATAAGCTAATGTGCTGCAAGTCAATAGATACAACCGAATTTAATACAGTTTCAGTTATTGACAGTAACCTGTCAAAAAATGTAACTTCTGTGTTACAAATTAAACCTAGTTATCTAGGAAACTTCTAGTTAGGCTGTACTTCTACAAAATCTTAGAGAAATTAAAAGCAAACAAGCAACAGATGCAGCTTACCCTGGGGGGGGGGGCAAAATTAAAAAAAAGTGGAACCTGGCCTGTTATCGCCGAATGGCTTATTAGTTGTCAGAAAAGGATTCCCTTAACGAAACGAAGATGTTTTGGATGCTATTAAAGTGTTTTTTGAGACCTGATATTAAAATAAGTGTTCCAGATTCAACAGCTAGCACCAACGTAAGTGCTACTGATATGAACATATGGTTTGATTCTATAAACAAATTATCTATAAGAAAGTAATAATTTTAATTTTAAATTGTTTACTGTGCCATCTAACATGGTCCGTGTTAGCTGCCAAGCCTAACCTCTCAGTTATGTACACATTTAGCGCTAGTGGTGAAACTATTCCACTAATGGTAATCTACTTACAGGAGGGTACCAGATGAAATCCCAGGGAAATACCTCAGGGTTGGGCTTTGGGAATTTCTGAAAATGATTGGATGATCAAAGAAATTTTTTATGAGTACATATCAAAACACTTTAATCCGTTCCTTGTGAAAAGCAAAGGAATTTTTCCAGAAAATCCTGGTTCATCTTTAACTACACAAAATTTTGTTTCTCTGCATTTTAAGACCTTTGATGGTTGCATTATACAGCGACTCATAAAAAACGGTTTCAAAGCATGCGGTTTGTATCCGCATGGTGTTAAACTTCTGTAGATTGGTCAAAATGTCTTGGTAAATCATCTGAAATCATTGTACCCAATATAGAGCCTCCAATCAAATCAGAGGGTAGTTCTATAAATCCTATTCTCTTTACTGAAATTGTCGTGAGCACGACGACAATTTTTCACTTTTATTCAAACTGTTTATGACAGTTAAAGGTATACCGCTGAATTGTTCAATAGAAACATTTCTCGAAGATGAAAATCAGACGAATAGTAGTAGCCAAAGTATTAATATAAATGAAATACAAGATTTTATAAACATTGAGGGCGAAAACTATATTTCCAATCCACTAAATGCTCTGGTCGATACAAAACTGGTGATAATGAACACCGTTGAACAATATCGACTTTTATTTGAACTGTTGAAGAGGACAGTCGGTAAAATTGTTTATTCCGTAAATTTCGTTGCTGTTTGTCTGAAAGCGCTTATAACTACAAATCATTTCAAAGTAAATCCAATATTTTGAAGGTAAAATGTGCTTGTATAGTGAAATGTATTAAAATTTGCAGTTATTTATGGTGTTTCAATTAATAACAAAAGTTTTTTGTGAAATCAGAAAAATAAATTCAAAATAAAGTAATAAGAACTATGGCGTCGTGCAAAAAGTGTTCAAATAGAATAAATCGGGCAGATTTAAGAGTTACTTGTAGTGACTGTAATACAATTATGCATGCATTATGTGTGAATGTGTCGGCAAATCAAATTGAAGCCCTAAAAAATGAGAGAAAATCATGGACCTGCTTAGAATGTGTAAATAAAGTAAAACCAACCGGTTCCACTATTGTTACAGAAAATATTGTAATGATTAATGAAAGTGAAAATTTTGATAATCTGGATTTCAGTAACACCGCTGAATCATTAAAACTAATTTCTAAGTTGATAAGTGACAAATTCGCTCGATTCAATAAAAGGTTTGATGGTATTGATAATTATTTAAAGGTTATTGATAATCTCAAATACGAAAATAACAGACTAATAAATAAAATTGCATCACTTGAATTGCAAGTAGAAAAACTGGATCAGCTTTATAGAAATGATTCGATTGAAATAACTGGTTTAAAGACACCTGATAATGAGGTCATGAAAACAACGGTATCATTTTTTACTGATGTTCTGAAAGTCAACGTACTTGAAAGTGACATTTCTGCGGCTTATTGTGTTAAAAACAAGTTCGATTCTGCTAAAACAGCTAAAATTATTTTAAAATTCCAAAATAGAGATCGGCGCTTTCAGATTCTTGCGTCCAGAAGAAAATTCAAAAATATTTCATCTGATTTTCGGAGAATATCTAATAACTCATCAGTGTACATAAATGAAAGTCTTACCACATTTAAGAAGCAGCTGTTTTGGAAGGCCCGCCAAGTTAAAAAGGATAATAATTATAAATATTTATGGACGCGAAATGAAACAATTATGTTGAGAAAAGTTGACGGTGGTGAAATCAAAGTCATATACTTTTTCGGATCTAGATTCTCTAGTGTGATCTTATTTTAATATTTTAATTTGATTTTAGTTTTAATTATTAATGTTAAATTTTGATGATCTGGATCAGGGTAGTATTGATGACGTTGATTTCAACATTTTAGTAGATGAGTTTAATAATCAATTAAATGTAAAAATTTTTCTTTATTTCATGTTAACATTAGAAGTTTGCGGTCGAATTTTAACTTGCTTCTAGTGAATTTGGCAACCTTGAGTGTACTACCTGAGTTAATTTTGGTGTCTGAAATATGGATCAACTCTAACGAAACTAACCTATATCAAATAGATGGATATCATCTTTATGCAATGATCAAGAAAGAGCAGGAGGAGTTGCTATTTATGTTAAAGAATCAATTTCGGCAGAAGCTACTTATCATCATCAGGCTACAGCGGATTGCTTAGGTATAAAATTCACTTATGAAGGGAGCGAGTACCAATGTCTTGGTTTATATAGATACCATAAATTTAGTATAGACTAGTTTGTACATGAATTTGAAATATTACTTCAGTCATATAATAAGGCTAAAAATTTTATAATTCTAGGTGATTTCAACATTAATACTCTAAGTAGCAATTCTCAAATTGACAAATATGTTTGTACGATGGCCTCTTTTGGTCTTAATACTTTAGTTGCTTCACCAACACGAATATTAAATGGAAGTTCAACTTACATTGATCATGCATTCTCGCGCTCCATTGATAGTATCATTAATTGCCAAGTTTGTAACATGTCGATTACTGACCATAATCCTCTTTTGGTAAATGTGTCGCAATTTGGTAGTTCAAACTCCAAACGCATTAAAAATACGTTTTCTCAGAAAAAATTCATAAATTACGATAAATTAATATCCAAACTAGATGCACAATCGTGGGTAAATGTTCTCTCAATCAATTGTGCAAACACTGCTTTAAAAAATTTTTTACAAATATTTCATGAGTGCATAAAAGGTTCGGAATATTTCGTCAAAAGTACAAATAAACACACAAAATTGAAACCTTGGATTTCAAATTCTTTGTGTGCCTTAATTAAATGTAAAAATCGGCTTAGTAGGAAAGCTAAGAAGCATCCTAATAACATCAAACTATGCGTAAGGTACAGCAAGTTAAAAGAGACAGTTTAAAAGCGAGTCGAATTCGAGAAAAATGCCTATTTCAATAATTTGTTAAATGCTACAGCCGGTAATTTAAAAAAACAATGGAATTTAATAAATTCTTTTCTGGGTAATTTTAAAAAACAGTCGATTGTGAATAAAATCACAAGCTCTAATGGTTCAATAGTCACAAATTTATTCGAAATTTGTAATGTTTTCAACAACCATTTTACGACTAGTAGCTCTAGTACATGTAATTTGAGTAACCTGCCGTTTTTTCGATCAATGCAAAATTCCTTTTGCTTCAAAGATATTTCTGAAGATGAATTGTTGCAAAGTATATTTTCTGTTAAAAACAAAAAAACTGTGGGAACCGATGGGTTGAATAGTGAAATAATTAAAAAAACCACGGCTAACGTTGTGCATGTAATTGCGCATATTTTTAACATCAGTATGAAATCGGGAGTTTTCCCGGAGGTGTTAAAAACTGCTTACGTAATGCCGTTATTTAAAAGTGGATCTCATACACTGGCTACCAATTATCGTCCCATTAGCTTCCTATCTGTACTGTCGAAGATTTTTGAAAAAATTATTAAGACACGCATAATTAATTACATAGATAACCTAAATTATCTAAGTGATGCTCAATTTGGTTTTCGGAGGAAAAGAAGTACGGAAGATGATTTACTCTCTTTTCTCACCCCAATTTATTCTTCCCTAAATGCAAATAAGATAACAGGTGCATTGTTTATAGATATAGCCAAGGCATTCGATACTGTCTCTCATGAGATTTTGTTAGATAAACTTTGGGCATTGGGTATGCGGGGCTTTGTTTTTAATTGGCTGAAGTCCTTCGTAGAAAATCGCACTCAATTGGTTAGACTAGGTGCTACTTATAGTCATGCCATGAAAATTTCTGCTGGTGTTCCTCAAGGGTCAGTACTGGGTCCACTGCTATTTTTAATTTACATAAATTCAATTTTTGAGTTAAATTTTTATGGCAAAATGGTTGGCTTTGCAGATGACATTGCTTTTAGTTACAGTACTAATAGTCACGATGAGCTACAATTTCAAATGAATTTTGATCTGCAGTTGTTACGAGATTGGTTTAATAATCATAGGATGACCCTTAGTAGGAAAACTAAAGGCATGATATTTAATATTGGAGGTGATACACCACACAACATGAACGTCACTTATCACAAGTTAGGATGTTCCTTTTCAGTTTTTGGCCATTCAGATTGTGTTAATATAGAGTTTGTTGAAGAATATAAATACTTGGGAATGCTCATCGATAACAAATTAAATTTTAAAAAGCACATCAGTTCTGTGAAATCACATTTGTATGGTACATTGCGAAAACTATTTCTGTTAAGAAAATTTTGTCCCAAGCCAATTTTGGAAAGAATTTACTATGGTCTTTTCAATTCCAAGCTAGAATATGGGTTGATAATTTATGGCGGTGTTTATTTTTCTAATATCGAAAGCCTCATCACGGCACAAAAAATGGCTGTGAGAATTATTCATAATAAGAAACGTTTGATTCATAGTTGGCCGCTTTTCAAATCTAGCCATATATTGCCGTTCCGCTACCTATATGTATACAGAGTTTTGAAGGTGTTTTTTATTAGGGGCGGGTACAGAGTGGTTTAAAATGCAACTTATGTATTGCGCTGTGGTCAGACTTGTGCAGTACCGTTCACACGTAAAGAGTATGTTAAGCGCTTTTTTGATTATTTAGCCCCTGTTCTTTTCAATTTTTTGCCCGCGTTTTTAAAAAATGAGTTATCGCTTCAAAAATTTACGAAAAACCTCAAGAATTGGCTCTTCACAGAAGACAATATTGAACGATTTTTTTAATTTGATCATTATATTATAATTTTTTTATTTTGTTATTTTTAGTACTATTTTTGATTATTTTTTTTATTAAAAAACTTTGTATTTTGTTTTTTTTTTTTTTTTGGTAATTTAAGTTGACATATTTTTTGAAACATGATAACTGCTTCCTCTTCATATAAGTTTAAGTTAAATTGTTTTAGTTTAAGTGAAGGGGTTACTCTACAGGCTTTGCCTCCGTAACTTCCTACTATATTCAATATAATTTGTTTTATATAACATTTTTAAAATTTTCAATGCTAAATTTAGGAATAATAAGTTTATACATTTTTTATTTTCGGTATTTGTTTTAGACCTTATTGTATTATTGATTAAATTATATTGCTAAGTTATATTGGCATTGTTCAAACACTTTTATATTTTGAATATATGTATAAAATAAAAAAAAAAAAAAAACTTCAATATCGTAAAAAAAAAAAAAAAAAATATGGGGTTTTAATATTGAAGTAGTTAAAAGTGTTATTTAGCCACATCCCGTTTGCTAGGAGAATAGCACCCCAATTAAATCAATAGAAACCTATTTCAATTGGCCCGAAACGTCTGTTAAAATAGCAACACAAACTGCGAATCGAAATAAACCATTCGCTCTAACATCACCATTGTATATGCAAATAGGGGCAAATGAAAGAAGGTACAAATTAAAAAAGATCAAATTGAATTAAAAGCTTTAATCAAACAACAAAATATGTCTTGGAATTTTGTTTTACATTGTATTGTAATATGTCGAGCTTTTGTATACGATTTTTGCATTTTGTATTTGAAATCTGCAAGTTAAGACTGATTTACATTCAAAAATCAGACGAGGTTTTTTGGGTTTGTTTGTCGGGTTTCAATTGACTTTTTTAAGCAGATGATTATTTTTTCTCTTTTTGTCTTTGTACTTTTTCCTATGTTGTGTTTCAATTTTTTTCCAGACGTCGATTGTCGTTGAATGTAAGTCAGTCTTTAGTCGTCACAGTTGTATACTATGTTAGGGTCATTATGAAATGAAAGTGCTGGATTAGGTATCATTCCAAACACGAGCTCCTAAGGCATGATGAGGCGGATCTAATCCAGGAATCACAATCCAATCCGCTTTTATCAATAAAATGCCGCAAATATTCAATGAACGTTCGATGTGAACGTTCCAACGTTCCACTACTTTCAGGATGAAAAACGGATGTGTTGTTTTTTAAAATTTTTAATAGCTTGCAAAGATTTTGGAAAATTGAAGCCATAAAGTTAGCACGATATGAAGAAAGACTTTTTTTGAAAAGCGTATTTGAAGACGAGGTTATTACTTAGGAATTTTTGTTGTACGGCTGACTTTGCTTTTCTGATACGAATATGAAGGGGTATGTCATGGAATTCCTTAATGGGTTTTAGCAGAGCCTTCTAGAGTATAAAGCCATAATCTTAATGACGTATTTTTTAGAAGCTTTTTTAGTGGTATAACTTTTCACTGATTTCCATAGGAATCCATAGTAAAAATAGTGTTTTTTAGCTTCAAGTTTTTCAATGAAAAATGTAAAAATAGTATCAAATGCTTATATAAAAGTTTTCTACATATCTTTAAGAACAATATACAAGAAGGCCATATTGGTATTAAGTAAATATTAATTGCAGAAATATTAAAATTAAATTATTTCTAAAATATATTTTTTCGAACTTTCATTTTGAAAAATACATCAAAGTTGGCTCTGACAAATTAAAATAATACTTGCTAAATTTATCTTTAGTTTCACTAGTTTACGTAAGATGTCTTAAATGGTCACAGCAAAATACGAAAAAAATTGTTTAATGGCAAATTTATCACACGTTCCGATATTTTGGGTATTTGTTTTGCTTTTCCTACAATTTTTGAACTTGAAATTTCCCCAGGTGGTAATTTTTGATACGATTTTTCCAAATTTTTACAGCCATCACTGCCATCTATGTAATGTATATTGACTTAATGACCAAACGAATCGTAGTAAGCTTTTATTTCAATTTGACCAGAATGCTGTTGTTATGAATTTTTTGAATATTTTGGTTTAAATAAATCAATTATTATAAGAAAATGAAAACGATTTACTTAAACGATATTCATATATGTTGAAACTCAAACATTTATGAAAGTATCTCAGAAATCATAATTAAGAATTTCTAACATTTTCATTTAAAAATTTGTCTTAGGAAAAAAGTGATTTCCCATATGTTTTGCGTGTTTTACTATGAAAAGTTTCGTTTTTTCGTCGTTTCTAATTCCCTTATAAAAGCTCAGATTTTTTGATTATGGATCTATAAAATACAGGGTGCTCTGGTTTTAGTTGTTCCTGAGGATCATAGACTACTAGTAAATTTAATTTAATTTCGTTAGGATTAGGGTTTTCCTTAATTGACGATTGCAACCGTGATTTTAGACAAAATATTTGTCGGCTTCACAACTTCAAAAAATTTCTACTATACCAAATTTCAGTCATTCTGCGAGCGCTGATGCTAATTTTTGTACGGTTTTACAGTTTTATTTTATCCCGTTAGGTAGTTGCTTTCTATCTAATTCCAATCGTCAATTGTCAGATTTATTGAAGAATTACATTTTGAATTATTACCATGTGGCAGTCTAGTTGCTCGTGTAATTGCGTTAATATGTATAGATGATGAATTTGAATTAGAATTACTTAAACTCGACTAAGTGGCTTCTTCACAATCCTACCTGTAGCGTCAAAATACATAATTAATGATCGGTATAGGTTCTACGAGTAATTGAGATATTCTTAATAAAGTCACCATTAAAGGTAAAGAAACGCAATTTAAACTAAACATTTTATTAGTATCCGGTTCTACTTTAAAATCGATAAGGCTCATGTGAAGAAATTTCAAGTAATGACACACTCCAAGTCTAAGCATCCGCAAATTTTTAGTTATTTCTTAATCATCGAACGGGTTCACTTAGTTAATGATTTGGTAGTGATTTTCAGCAGCTCGGATCTAAAGTTCAAAAGACTTTAACAATAAGCGCTTATTTTTAGCTTTTCAAACATTATCTTCAAGGCGTAGGTGTGCGAGTGCCACTTTTGCACGCGACCTTCTTTGTGGAAAAGTCGATTGTGCAGACTTGCTTTCACTTTTTAACATTTACGCTCCACAGTTCTAATTACGTTCAAGCTGCGTACATGGCACAATTCTGGTGAAAACATGTACACCACGAAGTTTGCTGTATGAGTAAAATTATTTCCAACTAGAACAAAATAATTGTCCTGGTTTACCGACATAACGTAACTAAAATGGTTAACAGGCGAACAATTTTGGTATACAGGGCACAAATTTAAGCCGCACGGTTACAAACTTAGCAACAGTTTAGTTACGTACCAGAAATGTAGCATGTACACACCTTCAACTACTAACCACTGTCAATATGATCTCAATAGTGTAACGAAATACTTTGATTTTAATGTTTCACGTGTTATATTCAAACACATCATATCAAAGTCAACATTGTTCATGATTAATTAATTTTGATATAAATTCATCATTTGATTTAAGTGCCAATCTTAATTAAATTTTATTTTTAAATTTTATTTTTCAATTTTGCTTTTGTAACCAGTTGCATTGACATGCAGTATGGCTAATAATAAATAACCTTTTTTCGAATCTTATGTTTTATGATACAAAACATCAGAAATATACAGCTTTATCAGAGCTTGCTAAAATAGTGCCATAGCGTATGAATGTAATCCATGTTCTCTGTATGTATTTAGAAACGGTGGAATTCCATTAAGTTTCTCCTCCAAAAAAATTCAAATTTTTTACAGTTTCATGTAATTTCTTAATCAGAGACTTTTAACCAATGCGAAACTGGAAAATGATAATAACGTTTTGTTTTACCCTATTTTGTTTTTCAAAATTACTCGAATTTAATTATTTGACCAGAAATGGAAAATTTGATTCCAAAAGTGGTCTGTCCGCGTTGGAAAGCGGGACGGTTGGCAAGTATAGCTATTATAGATGCACTTGTGCAATTGTGTTGAAAGAACATGATGACGAGTTTCTATCCTACAAACTATATAAAAAATTTAGAATGGTTGTTCAATACTAATTAGAGAGATAACAGCACCAATTAAACCGTTGTTGGTCCATTTATTATAAGTATATGTGTGAACGTATTTGATGTGATACTTGTGTGTTACTCGATTTTCAAATCGATTTACCAGATTTGCAAAGTTTTAGTACTTCGACAATAAAATGCCATAAAAAAACTTTTAGTTCTTCTTAAAAATCCAGCAAGTAAGCAATTTCCCAATAAACACATTCACATATGTAAACAACCTAAACCTATAATAGGTAATCTTATTTTCTTTCAAAATACATAAAATCTTATAGGATTTATCCTTTACTAATAATAAGGAAACAAAAACAGGAATAAAATTCTCCAACAACAACGTTGTTTATGCGAAAACACCTTTTCTAGCTTTCATTCGATTTTATTATTAGAGATATAAAAACAGAAATATACAAAAAAAAATTGTTTGGTGATAGCCTACAGCCAAATCTACCTAAAACAAATAAAATTTAATACACAAATAAAACGTAATCTTATCTCAAACTCGAAATTCTCATAAAATTCGGATACATAATTTCAAAATTACAAAAAAAAGTTTTTCATTTTGATAAAAAAATGATTTTATTGTAAAACTTTTTTTTTTTTCATTTTCATTTTGGTTGTTGGAAACAATAAATTTTTTTGTTATTGCTACTTCTTGTGTTTGTGTTCTGTGTGTGATGCGTTAAAAGATAATTAAAATTCTCAATACATTGTTTGTATTAAAAGAATAGAGTCGCAATTTAAGATTTGTATATCACCGACACCTCTGTTCATAACTACTTAGTCGCATCTTATGTCAACATTCATAACAGAAGTGTTCAAATTGGTTGATGTTAGCGCAACTGACTAGTAGTGTAGCTATGAGATATTTAGCTCAGTAGCCGTCATTTATTGGAAATATAAACGTTTATATTGCCCCTATATGCCGTCATTGGTGAAATATGAGCATTTAGGGGCACCTGTTAGAGCTATTTGAATGAGACGAAGAAAAAAAATTGTAAGAGAATTTGGCTATATTATTATAATTCGCTAATACAACCTGTACAGTACATTCTGCATATATAAAATGTTAATTGAGGTACAATCTGGAAACTGGATTAAATTCTCTTACACATTTCAGAAATATTAGTTTCAAAAATAAATTGAAAAGTTTAGGTTAACCGGTTAACTATTTAAGCTTAACATATTTGTTGTTTACTCATGGACTAATATCACTAACGAAGACTTTCTTAATATGATGTTTATTTTTATTTGAAATTGAAACTACGATCGTTTCGGATGTTACCCCTTTATCAAATTTGTAGCAAACACTAACTAAAATTTTGCTAAGAAACTGTTTTATGCCCTACTTTTGCGCCTTGTGAATCTTCTTTCCCCTTTATTTTATTTTTCCTTCTTATAATTTATTTAGGAGAAAGGGGTGGTGTCACTCTTCTGTTTATATATAAAAAAACAGAAGAATTTGTTGGCCATCTGGTGTGTATGTATGCGAGTGTGTATATGCAAAATGATATTTTGAAGAACTTAAAATGAGGTCGTAAATTTTATTGCGGCCAATTTTATCGTTTAGTAAAAATGAGGTTATATCGTTTCTTCTATATGCCCAATTTTTCTAATCTGTTCATTAGTGATCCTTTTCATATTCTGTGTAATACCTAGGAGTTTGTGTTGATGTCAGTGTAACTATGATTTTCTGTAGTGAAGTGTTGTTGATATTTCGTATCGATTTTTGGTTTTCCAAATTTGGGGCAATCATTACTATTATTATTTATTTATTCTAATACTCTTTAACGGCACAATCTCCCCTAATAGAATTTTTCAACTGGTATATTAGTTTGTTGTTTGATTGTTGTGTTCCGCTTAAAAAGGTTACTTTCAAAGTGAAATCTCCGCCTTGGTTGTCTCAGGAAATTTCGAATGCCATTGGTATTAGAGTTAGTAAATATCGTTTATGAAAAAATCAGTCTCATTATAATTATAAGCAGGCTCGTAATCGTGTTGTAGGGTTAATTCGGATTGCAAAATGTAATTTTTTCAAGGACAAGTTAGACTCTAAGGCTTTGTTAAATTAAGCCTAGGTAGGCAGATGGAAGGGTAGCTCTAGTAATGACATCTATAGTTATTTTTGCTCTAGTTTGAACTCTGGCAGTAGTACGGTCGAATTGTTCTCTAACATGTCCTCTTATACGTTTTCAAATATTTCTCTTGAGGATTTACAATCTGCTATTTGGAAGGTTAAATCGGAGTCTTTTGGTTTGGATAACGTCAATTTATAATTCGTTAAGTGAATCGTTAATCTTCATTTTTGTTCTCACGTCCTCTTCCTATCCAGATCAATGAAAGCTAAGTAAAATAATATTCATCCCAAAGATAAGTAATCCTTCAGAGTTATCTCATTTTCGACCAATTAGCATTTTAAGTTCTCTCTAAGGCTTACCAGAAAGTGGTTAAAAATTGTTGAAAAAAATGGTTTTTCTTCCTCATTTTATAAACGCTGATATAGTTTTATTCGGTAAACTTCAGGAAAATAAGAATTGGTTCCAAAGATCTTTCAATGCTTGTACTAGTTATATTTTTGGTATTAGGAAAATAAAGTCAAAAAATAAATGAAGCAGAGTTGGTAGGACAAGACAAAGTTCGTGGAAAGATAAATTTCGCGAAACAGCAGTTGTCAAATCATTGGCGTTTCGAAAAATTCCCCTTGGAATGGTCTGGTTTTAGGCGCACTTTGCTGGCGCGGCTTTTGACCAGCATTTAGATGCGAATGGACCAGCACGTGTACAAACATCTATATCTTCAAAAATGTGATAGATCCTTATTCCGTCGAAAACATGCCGGTATAGGATAAAGATTATAAACTCTGCATGGTAAGTGAAGTTTTAGTTTACTGATCAAAAAATAGATGGTTTAGACTGGCCACTGCAAAGTCCTGACCTTAACCCAATCGAGAAAACTTATGGGTGGAAATTCAGCAAGAATTAAAAAATAGAAGGTTCAGGAGTTAGGACGAGCTGTTCCATAATATTGAGGAAATCTGGAAAAAAACTTTCCAGTGTCACATTGTCGTACATTAGTAGCTGGCCTTTCGTAATGCTATACAGTGGTTCTGAAAAAACGACAGCTACCCCACTGTTGAACCGGATAGTCCTACGTCAAAAATCTTAAATTTAAATTAAGGTGTGCTATCATTATGCCACGATGTAAACTACACCCAATAACCAGTGTGCTATCGTTATACCGGTGGTACATGCACCGATGGCTGTATTTTTCAGCGTATTATATACCGGTGGCACACCGGCACTTATAAAAGAATATTTTAAATTGACAGCTAATTAAGATGTTGCATCCAGATACAGTATGAATAAAACTGAAAAGGGTTCCCGCTCTAGTATTGTGTAGTGTGGCTGTTAACAATATTGACCAAGTTAGTTGTTACTTGTACGGTTCAGTGCTTGTCTTATATAAAAATATAAGTAGGCAGCACTGTGAATTGAATGGGAAACTAATGCGTATTCTACAGAATTGAAAATTATGGCCGAAAGCGGACAGCTTCTCACAAAAAATATTCGAAGCGATAACTACGGATAAATAGGTGTTACTGATTATTGCGCTTCATCCAATGAAATGTGGGACAAACTTTTGTCCGTTCACGAACAAATATTTGATTTTTTGTCTTTAAAAAGAAGAATATACTCTTCGAAGAAGTAAACGATGTTTACTGCCATGCGTGTGTTCTCAAAGAGTTCTAAAATAGGACAATCCGAAAGTTCAAAATACTATTAAAGAAGCAATTCCCACCCAAGAGCATTCAATAATGCTTCACTATTGGCGAGATTGAACAGAGTTAAGGTGGTCAGCAAAGTTTATTGATTTAACTGAATGCTTAGCATTCATTCTCATTCGAGCAACTCTCAGACGGATCAATTTTTCTTCATCAAGAAGCCTATACTAAGAAAGTGCTAAATCGCTTCAACATGGTAAATGCTAATCCTGTTGGTGTTCCGGCTGATCGAAATCACCAATTGTGTGCAGCAATGTAACCAAACGTATAGCATCGTCTGACCAATACACCTTATAGTGGGGTAGCCTTGAGACTTTATTTATTTATTTATTTATTTACATCATCAACGGGATAAAAAATCCTTTTTTGATTACAGTTTTATTTTACAATTTTATAATTTAGTTTTTATTAATTTTTTAAAAGAACATTCAGAAATATTAAAATCAAACACATCAAAACTACAATTAAATTGTCGACAAATCACCGGGACCGGAGCATTATGTGCGTAATTAGATTTAAATGTCGGCAAATATATAAAATTCCTAATCCGAGTAGGTTTACAGGGCACATGAATATCAATCTTTGCAAGTAGTTTAGGGAAGTCAATCGAACTGTTAAGCAAATCAGCGATGAATGTTGAAGCAGCACATCTACGTCTTACAAGCAATGAATCCAAATCAGCAATTCTACAGCGGTCACCGTAGGATGGCAAATTCTTTTTATTCAGCCACATTGGAAGGTTCGGATCAAATGGCCAATTCAATTTATGAAGATATTAAATAATAAATGGCTTCTGTATTCGTTCAATTCTATCGATATATATATTGTAAGCAGAATCCCAAATAATCGACGCGTATTCCAAATTAGACCGAACAATGGAACAATACAAAGTTTTAATTGATTGTGGATTACGAAAATCTTTTGTGATACGACGAATAAAGCCAAGTAGAGAATTAGACTTAGCTATACTATTAAATTAATATGGCCTCGGAAATTCAATTGATGGTCCAGGACAACACCTAAATCTTTAAATGTCATAACTCGTGCTGGTGATTACCAATAAGATATTGATGAAGAATAACTGCTTTTTTCCTGGAGAAGCTCATAATCTTGCACTTTTCCAAATTTAACTTCAACTTATTCATAACTGACCATTTATACAGCAAATCAAGATCACTCTGAATTTCATTAAATTGTTGCGGGCTACATACACTTCTTGATATTTTCAAGTCATCTGCATATAATTCACAGTCCTAACTGAAATAAAGAAACAATTTCATTGATGAAGACATTAAATAATACAGGTCCTAGGTGGGAGCCCTGAGGCACTCCAGAATGAACTTCAATCATCTTAGCTGTAAACCCGTTAATTTGAACTACCTGCTTCCGATCACGCAGATACGATCCAATCCAATCCAAAAACAATTTACTCACTCCAAATCTGTCCAGTTTGGCAAGAAGTAACTCAAACTGAGGTGAGTCAAATGCTTTCGCAAAATCAGTGAAAACCACATCAATCTGACATTTAGAGTCAAAGGCACTGAATACTTTAGATGTTAAACTTAAAAGATTTGTATAGTGGTAGAACGATGCCTGACGAATCCATGTTGTTGAAGTGATAATAAAGGTTTAACATTAAAATACAAATAATCAGAAATAATAAGGTCAAGTAATTTTGGAATTAATGATAATATAGATATGCCACGATAATTTTTAATGTTGCTCCGTTTTCCGGATTTAAAAATGGGAAATATAACTGACTTTTTCCATACCAACGGAAATACACCACTCTTCAGAGACGCATTAAATAACAGAGATGGTGGTAATGATAGCGAGCTGTTAAGATCTTTAAGTATTTTTGCAGTTATGTTATCAAAACCACATCCCGATTTTATCTTGGATATACCAAGGCTGACATCTTTTACTGAAATATAAGGTATTCCAATTAAATTTTGATGATGCGAACTTCGAGGTCCTAATGAAATATCAATAGCATTATCATTGTATTTTTGATAGACCGATTGGAAAAATTCAGCAAATAATTCACATATGTCCTCAGCATTACAGGCAGTTACATCATTTAATGACATCATTTGTGGATAACCAGAACATTTTATTTTGACATCAACAAAAGGCCAAAATAGTTTTGGGTTTGAAATTAAATTATTTTCCAGCCGTGAAATATAGTTCCTATAGGCTCGGCGTTGTTCCTTATCAAATCCCCGGCGTAGTTGTAGAAAATTATTTAGATAATCCAAGTTATAACCAAATTCTTTGGTAAATGTGTGTGCCTTATTCTTCTTGTTTCTTAAATTGACCAAATTGTTGTCAACCCATGGAGGATGGTTATTCTTACGTTCATAGCATTTAGGTACATGTTTGTCGAAAGCATCAAATAAAACCAAATAAAATGAGTCGACTAGAGCATTAACATCATTCCATTTAGAATTGAAAGTTACTTCCCAATCCACCAATCCAAAAAACTCCTTGCAGACCGGCAATATCAGCCTTATTAAAATTGAAATTTAACCTTGGTTGTGCATTGTTGATGAATTTACAAAACAGCTCCTGGCAGTCAAAGTTAATTTCCAATCCACTGTGGTGAAATCTATCCGGAACAAAAGGTTCCAACGACTTAGTAACCAATCCACAATTGGGATCATTCAATAAAACTAGATCCAGGATTCTACCATTCAAGTTAGCAACTTTACAAATTTGATGTAAATTTAAAGACAACATGGCATCAATAAAAATCTGTTCCACATCACTCGAAACATTGGATTTGATACACCAACATAAACCCGGAAGATTGAAGTCACCCAATACACATATGCGGTGTCATGTGCATTACACTGTAATACAAAATAATAAATATTTGCACAGTGTAAGCTATAAACCTCAGCAGAGCTTAGAGGTGGGACGTATGCAGCATTTAAATATAATGATTTCACTGTCCAAGATTATTTCACCGCAACATATTCCACAGTAATATTCGGACATACTACATCACTATAATTGAATTATGCACAGCTACAAGAACTCCACCACCATCAGATTTATCACTTGTTAGGCTGGAACGGTCACATCTATACGTTACATAATTATCATCAAAATATGCAGAACTCAAAACAGCAGGTTTCATCCATGTTTCAGATAAAACATATATCGGATAACATGACGACGATAGAAATGATGAAAACTGCGTTGATTTAGTAGGCATACCACCAACATTTTGATAATAGATTGAGATTGAATAAGGGATTGAATTAAATTCCAAATTCATTCTGTTAGAGCTGAGCGTGGGACTAAAAAATTATTCTTCATTGATTTCTAACGTGAATTTAAAAATTCTTTAATCAAGACTCCAGAAGGCCACGCCGATGAATCAAGCATTTGGTCAAATTTGCTTACAGGAATACCGATTTTAAATGATACATAATCGCGATCATCATTACGTCGAAAGCAATATAATACAGGTTTCTCGACTACAAATTTGTTTTTGATATACATCACCAGTAACGTCCTTACATAATCGAGAAATAAAAATCCACCGTAGCGGCTCAACGGTACGCAAAGTAGAGTTCAAATCACCACTACCAATAAAATTTTTTTAGGCGAGTCCGTATTATTGTCTAACGATTTAGCAGTTGAAGCCGTTGTCATGTTATTATTCTCATTACTCTTAGATCTTGTAAGTATTGGTGTGGCAAATTCCATATCAGTTTGTTTTGTTGTTTTTTTTTTTAATTTTACAGACGACGACTGTTGAAATGGGGTTGGTTTTAACAAACTTTCCATGTTAATAATAATAGCGGCTGATGTTTTGTTTAGCAATGATAAGGACGCTGATATAGCATCGATAGAATTACTCATATGATCATTCGTTTCCTTGAGAATTTTATAAACATCGATACATACACTACATCGCCATGAAAAATTAGGAATTATCGAAATGGCATCAAACACATGTTTTCATAGGCACATCCAAAATGAATAAGTTTATTACATTCACCAGCACAAGTAAAAAAGTTTTCAGACACATTGGCACTACATTCACAGCACACAGACATTATTATTTAAATCAAAAAATATTAATTAATAAAATCACAGTTATGTATTTATGTATCACAGAATATTGATAGATTTTATAAATTCTAGCCGTTTCACAGTTATTAGAAAAATAGTTAATTTAATTGAAAACTAAATAACAAATTTTTTAAAATTAAAACAAAATGTTAACACAAAATGTATAGATAAATTATTTAACCATATGTATATATTAAAATTTAATTTTAAGAGCAAATTGTATACGTGTGATCACAACGATCATCAAGCGACGAATTGTGTATATATGTGTATATATAATAACTGGCAAAAGGAAGGACGTTACTTTGCCGAGAAAGTTCTACAAAAATGCACTGGCTAGTCTTTAAACGAGAAGAAAATTCAAAATTAGCAGCATTCAGCGATCCTGATGACGCAGGCGATACAAGAAGATCTACAAGTAAGTTTGTCGTAAAATTGGGATTTTCAGTTGAATCATGTGGTTGTCAAAAACAGAAGTTATTCGCGTTATCTACAACAGAGTCCGAGTATATTGCAGCTACTTAAGCCGTCAAAGAAATTTTATGGTTGAAACTGATGAAATCACCTCCACATTGTTTCTGGATAATTAAAAATCCTTAATTCCACAAAAGGAAGAAGCTTGAATTCATCCCTCTATCGATTTCTGCGGTTATTTTGAGTGTACTAATGTCCACCCCCGAGAAAGGCTCACATCCACTCCCAGGGTAAAAGCACACATTGGCACTATACAACTTTTGTTCCTCGGGCCATTCCCTACTTACTGTCCAAATTTCATATCAAATGGTTTTGTTCGTAAGATTTCTGAGCGAAAAACCGACAAACACTGGGCTATATATTTACCGCTAGTCATAGCAAATGCTACTAATGGTTAAAAGAATTTCTTAAGTAAAAGCCAATTTATTTACGCTCGAAATATTACGCCATTGATGAAATTGAGTACAATTATGGTGATTGTAAAATTTGTCTAACCTGAAAATATTCCGGTTCCACACGGTTTGTATAATATGACACAAAACACAAATCTACATAAGAAAAGTGTTGAATTCTTAAGAGATTAATTAGGCTTATTTATGCTACTAACAAAGCATATCATTACCTCCATAATACAATACGAACATATTTTATGTACTCGTATAACGAAAAATAAAATTTTTTATGTTAAGGTACAGATAAAGTAGAACTTTAAAACAAATATATGTAGGTTAGTTTGTTACTCGTATACAGTTTATGTTACAATTATTTTAACAGTGTGTAACGAGCCGAAAAAATTGGTTAAAAACGTTGGTAAAGATGAAATATCATAGTTTTCTTTTGTGTGTTAATAAAGGAATTAAGAAATGATCAATAAATTTCCTGATCATTAAATTTTAGAATGTATACCATAAACTATTTGCCATATCGTCACGAAAACGTAATATTTTTAAAAAGAAGAAGATGTTGTGTCACACCCAGACAAGACAACACAAGATCGCACATAACAAGCCAATTTAATATTTTCATTCATGAATTATCCCTTGTTTTGGGTGTTTAGTTTTATGATAACTCCTTTTCCTATTTTTTGATGTTCTTGCTTGCGTTTTCGGGCGTTTTTTTTTGTTTAAAATTTTCTTAAATTTTTTTGCTGTTTTCCAAGAGATTGGTATATTATGTATACATATATGTCAGTACATATGTATATAAAATAATTTGGGAAATTTATCAAACATTTTCCGACAATATGTATTATTAGGTTGGGTTTCATTTCCAGATAGAAATAACAAGATAAATTGTGGTGAATTTTTTTTTTTGTATTTTTCATGGATTTACAGATGATAAACATGTTGATTGACGACTTAACCAGAACAACGTTTTTATTTTGTGATGTTGGGCCTATGTGTGCTGAAGCATATTATATATTTCAATTATGTATTATATTTCGGTTGTAAAGGCTTAATTTGGGTTTGGAATATATTCAATGTTGGACAAGAGTTTTTTGGCCGCACGATACATTATCTTGATTGATAGAGAATATAGAAGGTATAATTTCGGGAATCCAAAAACAAATTTTAAAACTAAAATAATTTTATAAGCCTAATGCACTAGCCAAGTTATTGATGGATGTTAGGCTGCAAACTCTATTATTAAATTAATGAAGATCCAACCAAGTCAAACTTTGATACTTATATTTAAGACAAATTTGGTGAAGTTCAAATAAAAACCTCTACAGAATACCGTCTAAATTAAAGAATACCTTCCGCAATAGAACAACACACAACACTATATTGAAAAAAAAATAAACTCCGCTGATCTTTGATTCACGTAGGCAGATTATTAAAATATTAACGTAATCTGCCTTCTTCCGAGAAATCTGAATAACGTTTTTAATAATACACGCAATTTGGTAGTAGATAATACAAATTAAGTCAATACTGGTCATTGGTTTTCGTGTAATATTGTGTTCTATACTCGATTTTTACGTCTTGGATAATTTCCAAATTCGAGGGGCTGCAAGACTGCCGACAGGCGTAGAAGGTGCAGTGAAAAATATTCCATCCTTGCGATAGTTAAAGTATATATAGCAGTGGAACTGTTCTTTGCAAATTCTTTGAACCATCCGTTAAATATAATTTGCGTCATTCAAGATGTAAGTGAAGTTGGCCCAAAATGCATCCCAAAAAAACGCAGTGGTATAACTAAAATAAATATTTCCTTCATCTTTAATATGTCGGCGCAAAAAACTTATTTTCTTCAGAATTTTTAAAATTTTCCCAATCCAACTAAGTATTTTCTCAAGTCCAATTTTGTTGGCACCAATCTCTAGATCAGTGTTTAAAAGTTTACAACAAATGCATTAAATCATCCTCTATCTAATTCCATAATCATTTGAAACGGCCAACAAATATTTGTGACTTCAAGGGCCTATATTACAGTTTACAGATCATCGACTTACAAAAATTCTAAAACATTTACAACAAATACATAAAGCCAATGTTGCCTTTATCACAAGAAAATTACAAATACAATTCAAGAATTTGAACCAAATCAAAAATTTTAAAAAATTAGAGATTTTGAAGATATCCAAAAATTTCACGAAGTGTTTCTTAAATTTTAAATTTTAAATATTTTAACATTTTGAAATAATTTTAAGATTTTAATGAATTTAACTGTTAAAGTGCCTAAAAGATTTACAAGTTCATCAATTTTCAGTAATTTTAAGAAATATAGGAAATTAAATAATTTTAAGAAGGTTAGATTTCATGCATGCAGCCCAAGATAATCATTTCAATTATTTTCCAATTTCATTAAATTGTAAAATTTAAAATTTGCAAATCTGAAAAATATTTATGGATTTTACGAGTAAAAATTTCAGAATTTAAAATATCTAAAAATTAAAATACAATAAATAATTAAATTTCAATAAATAAATTATTTTAACGATTTCAAAATTATTCAAGTGTATCAAAACAAATAATTTAAATGAAATAAGCAGCTTCAGAAATTTAATAAACTCGTAGAATTCCAGGAAATTTGAGCAGTTTTAAAAGCATCTTTATTATTTTCAGAGGACCTAACAAGCTAGGACCACCCCTCAAAAGTGTCGGAACGACTCACTAATTGCATAAATACTTTAGTTGCATAACAACAAATTTCGGCCCCTATCTCCCCCGCATCATTTTTTTTAACCACTAAAAATGTTCCTTGTACTTATGAACAAGTAAATCTTTTAGTGAACAATTTATTTCTTCCTATTATCCAGTCTTGCATTAATTAAAAGTATCTGATTTCGAGAATAGACGACGCGAAACATCTTGCAACTCAATGCTCTGACGATTTCTAAATAAGCATAAAATATAGTATGTATTTGCAAAAATTGTTAATTAGTTTTAAGTTTGACAATCAATTTAAACAAGTTTGGGTTTTAACTTAACTTTTAACTTTGAGCCTTTTTCATACTTTTAGATGTTTGCTAAAATGTTTTATGTATTTGCAAATAATTAAGAACTTTTAATTTTATAAGCTTTCAATTATCAAACCTCTTTTAACCAAACCATTTTACTCAGAAATATTATTTTGCAAAGGGTGACGGAATTTTGGCTAAAACTTAGAATATTTGTTCTCAAAGTTAATCATCAATCATCAAAAGCTTTTAGTTTTAGGAGGTTTTCACGAAGGTGGTTTCAATGTGTGATAAAGGAAGGTGGTTTCAATGTGTTCAATGAGCTTTAAGCTTGATAATTAATTTATAACATTTAGGTTTGAACTTAAAATTTGTGGGTTTTTGTTAAAATGTTTTATAAGCAAAAAATGTCAAGACGTATTAATTTTAAGAGCTTCCAATTAGAAAAGCTTTTTAAACCACACCATTTTACCCAGAAATTCGATTTTACAAAGGGAATTTAGGGATAATTTAGTAAATTTTTTCGCAATGTAAATTATCTAGAGCTTTCAGTCAAATCAACCATTTTATTAGGAAACTTGGTATTATAATATAAGCTTTCGCTCATCGAAGCTTTTTGCTTAGAATTTTACTCAGAAATTTGGTATTAAAAAGGGCGACAGAATTTTGAGATACTTGTAGAATATTTATTAACAATGAGCTTTACGCTTTTAATAATATCAGGTTCTCGTTACAATGTATTATTATGTTCAAAAAATATTTATTTGCAAAAAGTTTTAAAACCTTTCACTGATCGAAACTTTTTGAACAATTTATCTCGAAATTCCGTTACCCTTTGTAATTTAGAATGTTTGTTTCCAATGAGCTTTAAGATTGATAGTTAATTTATATTTTTCCGGTTTGAACTTAACATTTGTGAGCCATAATAATATATCATAATTTAAGGTTTTCGTTAAAATGTTTTATGAACATCCTTTATGTATTTGCAAAAAATGTTGAACTTTTAGTTTTACGGGCATTCGTGTATTCAAGCTTTTTAAACCTAAATCATATACCTTTGATTCTGATATTTGATAGTATAAGGGAAGATAGTTTTCAATAAGACTTAAGCTTGACAATTAATTAATACTTTTTTGGTTTCAATTTAACATTTTTGAGCTTTTTTAACAATTTCAAGTTATTAATAAAACCTTTGATGATGTATTTGAAAATATTTCCAAGAGCTTTAGTTTTAAGAGCTTTTACTTATCGTAGCTCTTTAAATAAACAATTTTACTTTGAAATTTCATATTACAAATGATGACGGAATATGGGGTATGATTTAGAATATTTGTGCTGAATACGGATTATTAGCAGCTTTTAGTTTAAAGAACTTTTCAAACCAAACCATTTGACTTTCAAGTTTGATATTATAAAGGAAGGTAATATTTTGCGATTAATTTTGAGTATTTGTTTTCAATGAGCTTTAAGCTTGATAATTTATTTATACATTCTCTGAAATTTTTGGGCCTTTCCATGAATTCTGTCTTCCGTTAAAATGTTTTATGAGCATAAACCATGTATCTCACTTTTAGTTTTAAGAGCTTTCACTTATAGAAGCTGTTCAACTCAAATAATTTTACTCAGAAATTTAATTTCATATTACCAAGGGTATTTTTTGAAATCAGAATATTTGTTTTTGAAATATAGAAGCGGATAACTCGCTTCAATTTAATTTATTTAGCATGATTTCCACGTAGGTGCAGTGAAAATCCAAATACTATTATTTTCTATGGGAAACTTTATTATTTATTTTAAATTTATAATTAATATTTAATTTTGTAATTTGCTTCTTGCTCGAATCGATGTTAAAAAAAGATTGACGATTCAAAAATTGTTCGTTGTCATCTCCAAAGATATGCTATACAAATTATACAAATAGAATAATTGATGACAGGGTATTTATTAAATTTGTGTTGCCATGAAATTACTATCTGTCAAATTATACAAAATAATTAATTGATAGAATGTCAACAAACAATGAAAATTGTTGTGTTATAATTAAATTAATTTATAATCAAAGTTAAGTATTATAATAATTAGGTAAGTAGATAGATTTTATATATAATACAAGTGGTTTATCACTCAATGGAGTTTCAAATATTATTTCTTGCAGGTATGGACTACAACAAAGTATTGATGACGCCGATGTATATTTGGATACTACACATAAGTTGTTGATGAGATAAGTTTGAACAAGTTTGTAGGTTTATTTGAACGCGATTCTTTGATATGTTTTCTTTTCCCTTTTAGATCTCGTCATTAGTATTTACTGGGGTTTGGATGATTTCCAAAAATGTGGAATTTTGATAAATGCAAAAGGGATAAACTTGGAGTTACGCAAAACGTATAATACCAGAGCCTTCTAGAGTATAGAGTCAAAGTTGAGTACTGGTGAATCAATCCGAGATGTTGCGAGAAATTTAATAATTAATATTTGCGGTTTGATTGTTGATGTTGTAACGAAGTACGGTTCAGAATGCCTTCTATTTCGGCTAACAGGGTGTTCATCTCTTCCAGTGTTAAGATGGTTTTTCCTACTACCCTCTTAATATGGAATTTGGTAGATTTTATGGCCGCTTCCTACAGACCACCAAAGTGTGGCGAATTAGGCGGGATGAAATTCCATGAAATACGGCACCTAGAAAGATAATCTGAGATATTATTTGAACCCTTGATCATTTTTGCAAACTCTTCCGTTAGTTTTATATCCGCTCCGACGAAGTTGCTCCCATTGTCGCTGTGAAGTTCGCAGCAAATGCCACGACGAGCGGTGAATCTTTTGAGGGCATCCAAAAACGCTTCGCTAGACAGGTCACTCACTAACTCCAAGTGTACTGCCTTCGTGCTTTGTATGATTTTTGCCCACGTCCTTTTGTTAGATGAATTACGATGGGCCCGGCGTAGTCTACTCCCGTTTTAATGAATGGTCGTATTAACTTGACCCCGGAGCTAGGTAAATTGCCCATTTATTATTGTTGGCACTCTGCCTTAAACCTTGTGCATATGACGCATTTTTGAGTTACTTCTTTAGCCCGTTGTTTTCCATTTGGTACCCAATATTCCTGCCGCATGAGAGACAGAAGAAGAGTAGTGCCTGCGTATTTATGGTCTATATGAAGGTCGCGAAGGATCAGTAGCGTGATAACTGATTTTGGATGGAGAATAATTTGGTGTTTCGTGGCATAAGAAACTGTGCTATTTTGAAGTCGGCCTCCAACGCGAATTATTCCGAAACTATCTATAAACGGGTTTAATGATTTTAGGCTGCTGCTCTTATTGATGGCTCCGTTAGATTGAAGCGCCAATATGTCGTCTTGATAAAATCGTCGTTGTTCGTGCTGATAAATTATATGCAGGATATGAATCAACTCCTCACGCCGAAGATGGATGCAACTGATTCTGGTTTCCCTACGTACCCCAAAACTCTTTCTAGCTTCCGGAATGATGAATATTGATTTTTGAGGTCGATGAGCCACTCGTTTTGTTCGACGCAATTGAAGGTGAGTATTATGGGTTTGTTTGACATCTCCCCATTGTTCCCATAGTGTTTGGACTACGTTGGCTAAGATTCGATTGATTTAGATAGCCAATTCGGACCATTCCACCAAAGGGAATGCGATTTGAGTTCACTTGGAGAGAGGCCTCTGGATGCGCAGTCAGCGGGATTATCAGCAGATGGAACGTGCCTCCAATTATCTCGAGGTGAGGTGGATAGAATTTCTGCTGTGCGATTGCCTACGAAGGTGCTCCAACGTCGTGGATGACTGCTGAGCCAATCTAACACAACTTGGGAATCGGTCCATAAATATGTTTGATTTATTTTGTAGCTGGATTCTTCTTTAACGGTTTCCACGAGTGTGGCTAATAGTAGTGCGACACACAGCTCCAAACGCGAAGCGACTGCTGCTTGATGGGTGCTACTCTTGTTTTGGAGGAAATGAGGTTTATATGGATTTTTCCATTCGAATTCGTTATTCGCAGGAATATTACGACGGCATAAGCTGATTGACTAGCATCACAGAATCCGTGGACGTCAATGGAGGAGCCCTGGTAAGACTGCACGAACCTGGGAATAGATATAGAATTTATAGTCTTCCAATTAGATCTTATTTTCGACCAAATAACGCTTTTGTCGTGTGGGAGTGGATCGTCCCATCCTATATTGTCAGCCCAGAGCATTTGCAGGAAAATCTTAAAAGTTATGATCACAGGAGATAGTCAACCTAACGGATCAAATAGTTTGCTCGCCTCCGACAGAACTGTACGCTTCGTGAAGTTTACAGCGTCTGGAAGTTTTGATGTAAACATAAAGCGATCGGAATCTGGATTCCATATAATGCCCAAACCTTTCACAGAGTCATCATGCGGTTGCGTCTGGTCATAGATTTCCTTGAGATTGATATCCTGATGCTCGTGTGGAATGCTGGATAGTATTTGTTTGCTATTGGATTTCCATTTTTTTAAGCAGAAACCGTAGCCTTTCAGTACTTCCGATACCTGCGATTTCAGTTGCATTGCTGTATTTTCATTGTCAGCCCCGGTCATGACATCATCCACATATATGTCCTTGTTTATGACATGAGCAGCTGCAGGTGCAGAATTTTCATTTTCCTTTGCTATTTGCTGAAGTGCTCTGGTAGCTAGGTATGATGCGGACGTTAACCCGTATGTTACGGTTGACAAACGGAAATGGCGAATGGGATCTGATGGATTGGATCGCCAGACAATTTTTTGAAAGTTTGTGTCTTGGTGAAACGTCGATCTGGCGATACATCTTTTCCACATCGGCGGAGAAGGCGATCTTACGCTCTCGAAAACACAGAATGACGGCATACAAGCTAGATTGCACGGTGGGCCCGATTGCTAAACAATAATTGAGTGATAGGCCGGTGCTGGATTTGGCTGATCCATCGAAAACTACTCTAATCTTGCTGGTGGTACCAGAGGCTTTGAGCACCCCATGATGAGGCAAATAAAAACCGTTTCCTGATTGTTTATTCGGAGAGATTTCCACCATATGATTTAGCCGTTGATATTCATCCATGAACTCGTGATAAAACTTGGCAAAGTATGGATCACGAATAAAACGGCGCTCCATTGCCTTCAGTCGTTGGATTGCTAGTGGTAGTGATTCGCCCAAATTTGCTGGTGACTCCTTAAAGGGAAGCTTGACGGTTAATCGTCCTTGAGCGCTCCGTTTCAGGGTGTTCATAAAATGGTCCTCGCAGAAAGCTTCTTCTGGAGAAAGAATTTTGCCTCGCGGATTCAGCGACTCTAATTCCCAGAACTGGCGTAAACTTCGATCTATATTTACCATCTCAGTTGCCTTTGTCAGGTAGGGATTGTGGTTTTATATTTATCAAAACAAGCCCTTTAGAAACTCCACATAAGCCTAACCCACTAATTGATATGCGCGCGTTTTTCCTTTTTAATCGAAGCCGTTGAACACATGATTCTGTGACAAAGCTAGCTTGTGGTCCGGAATCTAGAAGAGATCTGCATGTTATGGTTTTTCCGGGGTCATTAACGGCATTAATGATTGCTGTGGGAAGAATTGAACAGATTGTCATATTTTGTATGTGAAAAGTTGTTACCTGATCTGATGATGTAGATAGTGAGTTTGCTTGTAGTTCACCGAGATTTTAAGCTTGATGCAGAAGAGTGTTGTGCTTCTTGGCACATTTTTGGCATTTACGTCTGGAGAGACAACGAAATACCGGGTGATTATTGCCAAGGCAATTGATGCATCGGTTGTTCTTTTTCGCGAATTCCGTTCGTCCTTTTGTATCTAAGGATTGAAACTGGTTACAATGGAATAATGAATGACCTGGGTTTTGGCACATGGCGCATTGGAACGGGACGTTTGATTTTGTAGCAGTATGACTTTCCACTCGTTCTTCATAGACATTGGAAGTGACATGGATTTTCACCTCAAGTTTTGAATTGGCTCGCTTAGGTGTGGTTTTGAAGGGATTCGAGGGTGTTTATGCGCCGACCCAGAAATTTGAAGAACTCCGAGAGTTCCGGATTATCCATCTCCGCTGAATGTTCTGTCCAAAGAGCTTTGGATTTGTCGTCCAACTTTTGTCGCAGGATAAAGATTAGCCAGTGATCCCTGGTTTCGGCCATCTCACCAAGGGTGTAGAGACCTCGAATAACTTCTTCTGAAGTGTCCATCAGGCGTTTGATAGTGTTTGCGTTTGGGCTATGAATAACTGGTTGCTCGACGAAAGTTCGAATGAAGGTATTAATTATTTGCTTCTTTCGATTATACCTCTCCTTTAGTTTGTTGAAAGCCCCTATATAATTGCCTTCGATTGCCGCTATATGCCGCACCAGTACAGTTGCTTCCCCTCGTAAGAGTCCCTTTAGGTACTGGAACTTCATTACCGGGTTCAAGTTGGGCGATTCGTGTATGGTGCTAGTGTAGTAGTTAATGTGCCGGTGCGGATAAATCGGACGATTATCCGGCTCGAAGGACCAGAATGTCGTGGTACAGCCGCGAATAATAAAAGTTGTAAGCCTTTAATTTTTATTCACTGTCACAGCTTGTACTTATAATCCCGAGTTGAGGTTATGGTAAGATATTTTATTGTGTGGCGGATATATGCTGTGTAGCTGAATCAAACACGTATCCCGAAAACGTTTTATTTCCAATTTAAAAATGTATTTTTTATTAAATGTTTATCTCTTAATTTTGATTTAGTTTTTATTATTTTGTTGTTGACAATTTCAAAGGTATCGCAAAAATGACTTTTGAGAAAAAAAATTGTTATACCTAAAATGTCCATCTCGAAAAACCATTAGGATTGCCTTATTCAAATAAATTTCGGTGTATAAATTATGACATCACAGTTGTTTTTTTTCGATCAAGAATATCATATAAACATTGCTCACTATAAAATTAAATTAGACTGTACCACAATTATCCCATTTGATTATACTACAATAATTATACAATTAAAATACTCTTGAACTAGGATGTACCAAAACATAAACAATAACAACAATATTGACATTTTCTAAAATTTAATTTGTGTTTACAATATGATTGAATAATATGGATTAAATTAAAAGAAATGTGAACTAAGATAGTAAGTACAATTTTACATTTACTGTTTATATAATTAATTGAATATATTTTGTTTCGCAGCTACTGGAGAATCGTCATGACGTATATTTGGGAAGCTTTTTTACTCGTATAACTTTTCACTGATTTCCATAGAAATCCATGGTAAAAACGGAGTTTTTGAAAAGAGCAAAAATATTATAAAATATTTATATAAAAGTTGAAAAGTAAATATTAATTATTACAGAAATAATAAAATTAAATTGTTCATAAATTTTTTTATCGAACAATCATTTTGAAAAATACATCAAAGTTGGCTCTGACGAATTAAAATAATACTTGCTAAATTTATCTTTAGTTTTACTAGTGTACGTAAGATGGCTAAGATGTTTACAGAAAAATACGTAAAAAAAATATTTAATCACAAAATTATCACACGTTCCTATATTTTGTGAATTTGTTTTCCTTCTCCTACAATTTTTGAACTTGTAATTTCCCCAGGTGGTAATTTTTGATACGATTTTACCAAATTTTTACGGCCATCACTGCCATCTATCTAATGTATATTGACTTAATGACCAAACGAATTGTAGTAAGCTTTTATTTCAATTTGACCAGAATGCTGTTGTTATGAATTTTTTTTTTTTAATTTTGGTTTAAATAAATCAATTATTACAGAAAATGAAAACGATTTACTTAAACGATATTCATATACATATGTTGAAATTGAAACATTTATAAAAGTATTTTAGAAATCATAATTAAGAATTTATAAAGATTTCTTTTAAAAATTTGTCTTAGGAAAAAAGTGATTTCCCATATCTTTTGTGTGTTTTATTATGACAAGTTTGGTTTTTTCCTCGTTTCTAATTCCCTTATAAAAGCTTCGTTTTTTAGACTATGGCTTTGTATAATCAAGATTGCTTTTATAATACAAATAAATCAACCCAGCAAACGCAAAAATCTTTGTCGTTTGATGTGGAAAGCGAAAACTTGAACTAGTAAAGGAAATCTCGTGCGCCCCAACAACTGTGAGCTTCCCCGCGACTGCGGGTGCTGCGGGTACCTATTAACGCAGTCAATTTTGTGAACAAGATAAACGGTTAAGAAAGAATAGGTTTCATTAGAAAATATGCACAGGACTTTATAATACAAACGAATAATAAGTGATCACCGTATGAGATTTAAACGCGATTTGTATATTTTCTTTAATATATTTTTGCCCGTTCCAGAATTATTTAATATTCAAACATAATTACCTTACTTTATCAAAAAACACGTATTCCTCTTAGGAATATGGCCTCTTATTTATTAATAGCGGTAATAAAATAAAGTTTTTGCTTTTTTAAATAGTTTCTTCTCCAGTCACAACGATTGAGTACAGTCGTTGAGAGACAAGCTCAATACAATTATTTTACTTTAGCGCGATAATCAAATTTTTAATTGCCGCCATAAAATCCGTGCCCTTCTATAAATTTATATATATTGTACATACATATATATAGCTTGGCCATAAAAAATTTATACAACCTAATTTTGTGAATTAAGTTGATTGTTAAACGGCACGTTAAATCAAATTGATTGTGGAACTGGAAAAATTACACATACAAAGTTTTATGCACGTACAGTTGATACATATATACAAAATATGTTCAACACAAATTTAAAGCAATATAATTTCGATTATAAAACATTTGTCACGTTATCCCTAATCGTGTGTTAATTTGTGCAAAACATAAAAAAAAAAGTTTTCCACCAAAAAATTATTAGTCGCACATACACACACACATAGGAACACACATCGAAATTCGAAACTCGCACATAAAACATATAAAAATGAAAAGCGACAAACATCGCAACAGGAGATGTACACGTATGAAATTTTTCCAATCAAAAATCGATCGAACAGTAGGGTGCGAACTAAATTTAGCTCCAACTTTAATGTTAATTTCCTATAAACGAGACCACCCTCCCAAGTTGTTATGCGAATTTTATTGTTGTTGCTCTCTATTGTTAATGATATTTTAATTTTTCGGTAAACTTTCTTCCAAGTTCATCAGTTCATAGTTCAAAAAGCTTATTTTTCCTTTTTTTTTAATGAAAAACCATTTTGGTTTGTTTTTTTCTGTTGTTGGTTCCTCTTACATTACGTACTGTTCTACTAATGATAATATGCGCTCGCTGATAAGAAAAACATAATGAGGAAAAGCTCTTTACACAAATGCTGTTTAATTGAAATTTGATACTGTAGAGATATTTTTATTTTTCGTTTGCTGGAGTAACTTACACAACCTATATCCATTTCTCGTTATTATGCATGGCAAACGGATCTCGTTTATATCCAATATAAGAAACATGTTAAAATTTCAATCCAATAAATTTGAGATAAATTTATTTTCTTTTGATGTAGCAAAAAACAATAAAAAAAGTTCGATTTTATGTGAAAATGTGGAAACCATAAATATTAAAGTGAGCAAATTTTTACAAGTTTGTAAATATCCTGTGGAGGTGGTAATGAAATTGTTCCTTTTTTTATTTTACGATTGCAAATTTATTGCAGGATGTCACAATTATGTTTGAGGTTATTAGAATATTTGGCACACATGGTGGAAAACAATAAATTGAATACTTGTAGTGATTGATTGCTTTGGTGAATATTATCATAAATGCTGCAACCGCAAATAACACAAAGTACAACACTAAAGGTGAGGCATGTGAAAGATATTAAGTTGCAGACACAACAACATTGTAATACAACGGAGTTTTATTTCAACAACGCTCAATAATTGAAAACCATTCTTTATGCAATTCTTAGTTTTAGTGGGAAAATAATTATAAAGCTTAGATAAACATTTTTTAGATTATACTTTTTAGTTAATTTAGCAACATAAAAGTGTAAAATATTAAAATTGATAAAAATAAATATTTTTTTTTATGTGCATATAAGTCTCCAACTCATAATTGGCGCAGCCGAGCAGTGTGTGTGAATAAGTAAAATAAAGTGTTGTGTAAGGGAATGAGCAAATAAAAACTTGTTTCAGAGTGAATCTGTCTAAGAAAAAAAGGAACTATTACAGTGATACACGTGATATGTGAATTTTTTTGTTTCGACGTCTCTGGCTGAAAGTTGTAACAACTGCTACGAGGATTTAGGATTCCATCCGCTTTATCCAGACTTTCACACGGACCAGATCAACAACCATTGCAAAAGGTAGGAATAATTTTTTAGTTTTATTAAAAAAAGCCTTCTTTCACCTTAATTATCTTACACTAAAAGACAGATGAGATAAGTTCGATACTGTAAACTACAAGATAGGCAAAAAAAATAATTAAGGAAATTCGTTAATAGTCGCTTAACGCGAAAAGACGAAATACAAATACTGTCCTCGATTTCCCGAAATAGCGAAAGCAATCGAGATCTTTAATAAAAACAGAAACTTAGATCTCGTAAAAGAAGAAACCTCTCCAACCATGGCAGAAGCAAATTTAGAGCAAATATCCGCTCAAGTGGAAACTAACATATTTGAATGAGAAACAGGTCCAATACGACCAAGCACTCGCAAATTTAAATCAAAATATTCCGCAGATGCAACTTGATTTATTTAGGATCACAGATCCAATTAAATCCACTCCATCTTTCGATGGAAATAGAAAACTAGTGACATGGTCCGACCTAGGGAAAGGAAAAAGACATACTATGCCTTGCCGGCGATCTAGAAAGATTCATGGAAATATCACAAATATTACTCGAAGCCTTGGGCGACAAACAGGAACTCCCGTACTATAAGTCACACCCTTGGAGTAATAAACAAGAAGAAAGTATGGCTGTGCATATTTTTTTCAATAAAACAAAAGAAATTATTTAAAATATTAAATAGCAGACGATATAAAATCTGTTAATTTATCCAAAATAGACAAATATTTAAAAAGTACTTAAGTTACCACAGTGTCTCTGTCAAAATATAGATACTGCTATCAAAATCATCCCAGATTTCGATGGTAGCTCCGATCGTCTCCATAAATTTCCGCTATATTATGATATGATACATGACGAATTAATACATACCGAACATGTGAAATTCCTTAAACTAGTTAAAGTTAAATTGTCAAATAAAGCATACGACATCGTGAAATATACAGAGCATAAGTCATGGAAAGACTTAAAATTAGAATTCAAAAATAAATTTCAATATTCTAAATCTATCGAATAACTCCAAATCGAATTAAATGCGTCAAAAACTATTTTACACTTAAATTCAAAAACCGCCTTGAAATCATTTCAAGAAGGTCTCATTGATCCCTTTAAACTCATAATAAAGGTTGCCGATTTTTAACACTTCAAGATGCTATAAACAAGGCTTGCGAGGAGTGTATAAACACTAGTCATCTATCAACAATTGATTCCAATACGAAACTAAAATATAAAATTTGTAAACGAATTGGACACTCCGCTGAGAAGTGTTATAACCGACATCCAGGTCAACCAAATCCAAATTGTATTATTATGAGGTTGAAATTGAAAATTTAGCAATGCCCTTTGATAAGTTGGACGAATATCAAGTGATTCATCTTAAGTCATGGTCGAATAAAATTGAAAACCGGTTAGAAACTATCAAATCAGCGTTACGAATTGATCATCTTAATCAGGACGAGAGAAAATTCAATGAAATTGTCTCCCAGGTGATCAACTTACCCCAGCGGATATAACTTATCATAAAATCACAACCGATCGCAATTTAGAACCCATATCCATTAAACAATACAGATTGCCTGAATCTACAAAAGACGAAATCGATAAACAAATATCTGAAATGTTAGAAAACGATATCATCGAACCAAGCAAGAGTCCTTGGAACTTTCCATTAATAGTAGTCCCTAAAAAATCGAACACTGAACAAAAATAGTGGAGAATCGTGTTCGATTTCCGCAAATTCCACTTCCTAATATCTCAGAGATTCTAGACCATCTTGGCAAATCTAAATATTTTACCACGATTGACCTTGCTAATGGGTATCATCAAATACTTTTAGATCCCAAAGATAAAGAAAAGACAGCATTCAGCACGCATTTAGGACATTTCTAGTTTAAACGAATGCCTTTTAGATTAAAGAGCGCACCAGCGAATCAAGTGCCTAGTCTATCTCGACGATGTAATAGTCACGGGCTACAACCTTAAGGATTACGAAAATAAATTAAAATTAGTTTTCAATTGTTTCAAAAACAATAACCTAAAAGTTAATTTGGAAAAGTGCCAGTTTTTATCAAAAGAGATCATATATTTGGGACATACGGTAACAGAACAAGGAATCAAACCAGATTTGAACAAAGTTACAGCTGTCAGAGGTTATCCTCAGCCAACTAACCAAAAGGAGATGAAATCATTTTTAGGTCTCGAAGGATACCATCGTCGCTTTAAAAATAGATTTTCCGAAATTTCCAAACCCCTAAAAGTTTTAATAAAAAAGGGAAAACCGTTTATTTGGAATGCCTTCTGTGCTGAATCATTTAGAAAACTAAAAAACTGTTTAATAAATCTTCCAGTCTTGCAGCACGCTGCGAGTGATTTAGCGATAGGTGCCATTCTCTCCCAAAAGAAAAATGAGATTGACTTACCAATATCGTATGCCAGTCGAGTCCTCAATAAGGCGGAATTAAATTATCCAACGATAGAAAAGGACTTATTGGCGATAGTATGATCATGTGAACATTTTAGCCCATATGTTTATGGTCGTCATTTTAAAATAATTACCAATCGTAAGCCATTAATATGGCTAAGTGTATTCAAAAACCCCTCTTCTAGAAGACTTCGATTATCAGGTTCTTCATAAACCTGGAATTCTCAACCAAAACGTCGATGCTTTGAGCCGGGCACCGATAAAATCAAATCAATCTCCACAAGTTTTATCAGAAACACCAGATCAAATTGCAGAAGTAAATGTTGTAACTAGATCACAGAGTAAACAAAAACCTGACACTGATATTAAAGAATTTAATATAAGTCCCAATGCATCAAATTCTAAAATTATTCAACTTACTGATGATTCCGAAATCGACAAGGCAATAGAAGAATTTCACTCGAAACCTCTAGGCGGTCATTAAGGAGTGTTTCGAACAGCCCAACGCATGAGAAATTAATATTTTTTCAAAAATTTCTATTCGCGTATGAGGAAAGTCATTACATCATGTGAGTTATGTCAAAAAAATAAATGCAGTAAACTCAATAAAATGCTATTGCAAATTACTTCCACTTCCACTAAAAAATCAAGAGGCCGAAACAATAGCTAGAGTATTCGTCGAACGAGTAATTTATGTGTTTGGAGCCCGTCAACAAATACTTTCCGATCAAGGAGCCATTTTTATGAGCAAGCTATTTACGAACGTATGCAAAATTTAAAAAATTAAACACGCATATCATCCACAAACTAATGGGGCCTTGGAGCGGTCACATAGAACGTGGACCGAATACATAAGAAACTACACACAGTCCAATGAACTCAATTGGCATACTGGGCTTCCTTTTGCCATATTCACTTTCAATTCTACTCCGCATAGCGCAACTAAATTCATGCCATTTGTGACAGCGTGAATCAGAAGTGGTATATAATTATGATGACTATATGCTTGAATAGAAGAATAGAATGCAATCATGAAGGAGGAAGATGCATTGGCGGCTTTTATTTCCGGTTTAAGGAAACCCTATTTTGGCTATTACCAAGCGGCAAAACCCAGAAACATAGAGGAAGCTTACGGTTTCCTATATAAATTCAACTCAAATGAAATCATAATACCCAATTCGGGAAAGGTCAATAGCCAAAATAAACCAAAACATGTTCAGCAGAAAAGGGACATTAACTCTAATTCTGTAAATTTACAAATGAAAAAACGAAGTTGGCTGGCACAAGAGAAAAATGAACCTTCACCAATGGAAGGTTAAACTTCCTTCCATTTATTAAATGTAAAAATAAAAAAACAGAACAAAGCATACACATTTTAATAGACAAGGGGCTAATAAGAACATAAATCAAGCCAATTATACCCAATCATCTGTTATCTTTAAAAAATCGAAAATCAAAAATATTTTAGGAACCCAAGAAGTGACGAAAACAGAAAAAATAAACTTTCTCGTTCACAATCTGCCAAAACTACAGTACTACACGAACTAAATTTCCATGAATACTTCGATGGAATATTAGGTTCACAATCAATGGCCTAAATGAATGCCAAAATTGATTATAAAACAAATACTGTAGCACTAAATGGCAAAATTTTTAAACGCGAGAAATATTACCCAAACAAACTCTTTAATCATATAGTGGACTAGATATTGTCAGAACACAAAGAATTAAATGAAAATATAATTTTAGAGGCCGGATTATACAAATCCGAAAACTTTGAAGCAACTATGAATATTTTAACTAACACACCAGAAAGAAACCACCTTCAGCATGAAAAACAAAAAATGGTACAGTCTAAGCAAAAATTGCTGAATTTGTTAATTGTGAATCATGACGATAGATGGTGGTAAAAAAAACTTTTGATTGTTGTACTAAATTTCCACATAAAATAACTTTTGTGTTTTGTGGTGTCCAAGATATTTATTTAGTACATAGTGAGTATAGATTCAAACCCTAGAATATTATTAATGAATCAAAATATTGTGACGGTGACACCTAGTGTGTGATAGAATAAGTTAAATGAATAGCTCAATATTTTACTGTACTAAAATAGAATATTCCATGATACAAATTGTTCTAAATGTTTCTACGCTATTCTAACTGGAAAATTAATGAACTTTCGAGAAGTTTGGTTTGTGTATATAAAAGGGCAAACAAGATCGAATTGGATTAGTAGTATTTGGTTAGCGATATTGTGAAGATTAAAATTGAATTAAAAAGTGTTTTAGTGGAAATAAAAATTATAAGTGTATAGTAAAATTTGAGAATAATTTATATAAAGTGATTTTGTGAATTTTTATTAATAAACTGTGTTGTAATAATTATTGTGTTAACTAAATAAATTCGTTGGTGATAAATTAAATTGATTTTGTATTATTCACAATCCAGTGATACGAACCTTAATTGACAAGGCAAAAACGTACCCATATTCTGTGGTGTCACTACTAAGCTGAAAGCTGAAAGAAGCTGTTCAAATACAATTATAATGAATAGTCAAAATAAAGGAATAAATGGATTACATGAGTGAATCACTACAAAACCATTAATAAAAGAAACAACGCTGCATCTCATTGCCGAGGATAAATTACTAATAGACAACGCAAAAAACGAAACGGCAATTATTAGGAAATTGATTGGAACGTTTTGGAATTGTACATTAACAATCAACAATACAAAATTGCTATCGTTCGAAATTAGAAGTAAGGCCAAAGAAATTGAAGGAGCTCTACACAACCTACAAATAAGTCGACAGCTAGTAAACGAAACCAATATCGAGTCAATCAAACAACAAAATATCCAAAATCGCAAGAAACTATCACAAGTGTATCACAAGTGTAACACAAGCACCAACGTTCACAAATAGCGGAGTCGGTAATACAATCAAGCTGGTGAAACAAAATTGTAACCTCACAATGATACAAGAGATATTAAGATTGAAAATGATAGAACTAAACGAATATCGGATGATGGAGATGACTTTAATACTAAAAAACAATAAACATCGCTGGCCATAACATTTTTGACCTCAGCAGGATGACACAACGAAATGTGATAATTGAAATTATCGTACCACTGTCCCTTGCAGTGCATTATAACCTGCAAGGTATAATCCCACCTCCTGACATCTGTCATAACAATACCGTTGTCAAATATTTTAGCCTACGAAATTTCTATGTGAGTTATCGCCAATTTTCAACGCATGGTCAGCAATCTTACAGCGAAAACCAACGCTTGATATGTTGTCCAATGTTAAAGAAATAAATTCAACTGACCATTGGTTAAAACTGTATGCACCAAAGCAATGGATATATGTACATATTTCCCAATGAACGACTATTCAAATCATATGCGGATCCAGCATCTACTCATACAGCTTTCAGGGACGCTAAGGGAGTAGAATCTCTACATCATCGCTATCATTACAGCAAATAACCACATTTATAAAAGGAGCCGTCAACCTAAACGAATTCACTTTACAAGGAAAAAACAAAACAACCGTCTCTAATTTTATTTTAAAGCTTAAAGCTCACATTTTATCCCGCTCTGGGCGCCTTATTTTGAAGAAAATTGAAGGCCGTGGTAAAATAGGCAGTAACATCTTAATATAACTGTTGTACTTGTGAGCCTCGAGGTCATTGTGAGCATCAGTTAATGGTGACAGTGGACGTGAACTTAAGCAGCATTCGATTTGAGTGATCACTGTATACAGCTGATTGGCTGACAATATACGTTGACCGACGACTCTTCTCAGGTAGTACTTTATGGATTTCACGTACGCCTCCCAAAGCCCGCCTTGGTGTGGAGCAGTAGGTGAGTTGAACCGCCAGGTTGTACCAAAATTAGCCAACTCTCGATGAGGGATTTTATTTTGCCATTCTTGGCGAATACGTTGCAATTCCTTATTTGAACCAACGAAATTCGTGCCGTTATCGCTCCATAACTGACTACATTGCCCACGTCGACTGATAAATTTTGCAAAAACTTCCAAGAATGCCTCCACCGAAAGACCATGAGCAAGATCCAAATGCACGGCTCGAGTTGTCATGCATACGAAAACCACAACCCAACATTTTATGGTCGATGGAGGTTTGTATGCTTTCGCTGCTAGTTGTCGTAGGTTCATCTGTGGCGAAAGCGTTTTACGAACCTCAACCGGTCCTGCAAAATCAACGCCAGATACCACAAATGGAAATAAGTGATTGGTTCTAGCTGGAGGTAATGAACCCATCAATTGTTTGGCGGCATCCTTCTTGAACCGTATGCAAATGACACACTTGTTTATGACTTTCTTGACTGCCGCGCGTAGATTTGTTACACAAAATTTGTGCCGAATGATGGCCATTGTCAATTGTATCCCACCATAATGTACGTGAGTGCGCGTCGGCTATGATCAACTCACAGAAATTTGATTCTTGATGCTTCATTTCCAACGGCAGGTTTGATTTGGCTAATCGTCCACCGACATGAACCACATGTTCACTATCGATAAACGGACACAGTTGACGCAATTTTGAGTTCGATGGTATTTCCTTTTTATACTGTAGAGCCTTCCACTCTAAACTAAAGCATTCGATATGTACTAAGCCGGACAAATATTTTATTGCGTTATCGCGCTCAATTGATGACACAGAAGTAACGTCTTGAAATGTTGCTGGTTTGACAGGTTTAACGCTATTTCCCTTTATTCTTCGAATGAACCGGCAAACAAACGCTATTGTTCGTTTCAATTTATTCAGCGTGGACGCTCTATTAATCAGCAGTTCCTCATAACCCATAAAGGCTGCCACTGGAAATTCATAATAGATGTTTGGCCAGTTGTTCGGTTCTTCTTGGAGCCATTGCGGACCATTCCACCATAGTTGGTAATTTTTCAATTGAATAGCAGCACAGCCTCTCGATAACAAATCTGCTTGGTTCTGATCTCCAGGAATATGATGCCAGTCTTTAACATCTGAAGATGATAATATAGTAGCAGTTCGATTTGCGACAAACGGCTTTAGCGATTGCTGCTTTTTATTCAACCAATGAATGACGATGGGTGAGTCCGTCCAGTAATGAACAGTTATATCTGACAGCTTGCATGCTTTTTGAACGAACTTGCATAAATTGACATTCATGACAGCCCCCATTAGTTCTAAACGAGGAACTGTTTGTGGCTTAATTGGTGCGACCTTATTTCTTGATGTAATGAGACGAACAATCGCATTTCCATTATGATGAACTGACCGAAGGTAGGCACATGATACCTAATATCCCGGTATTAGGTTGTAGTTCGATTTCACGCAACTCATTTTGAACAAGTTCTTTAGCCAATTCCGAGTTACTGGTAGCCCATTTTGCTAATTCAAATCCAGCAGAAGCTAACATTTCAATCATTTGGCTATGCAGTGTTTTTAATTCTTTCAATGTTTCAGCACCAGATAGGAAGTCATCTATGTAAAAATTTGCCAGGGTGGCCACAGAAGCAGCCGGAAATCGTATTGCTTCGTCCCTGGCGCATTGTTGTGGAGCTCGAACAGAGTTAAACCCCGCCGACGTAAACCTCCAAATGACACAAGTGATGAAATATTCCCCAATGGGTTCATTTGCTGCTGGACGAAAAAAAATTCGTTGGAAATCCCATTGATTCTGGTGGACCTTTATATGGCGAAACATCTTCACGATATCCGTGTGGTGTGAAATGTATTTGAACAATAACAAAAATTACAAACGCTATTGGAACCGATTTATGGGATACTAAATTCACGACCCCTATGAAAGCTTTCATCTGATGAGCCAGATGCACTGAAGCTTGCATATTTTTTAATTGATCATGCAATAACAACCTTACCACAACCAGCCACCATCGAAGATCCATATAATCGACTAACTCATTGGGCATTGGGAAACAATTCAGAGGTGCAACAATTCTGGAAAAGCTGGAGACGAGAATATCTAACTTCCTTACAAATTCGAACCAAACGCTCTACGGAACCAGCGAATTACTGAGGTTTACGCGAGTCGCTAAGATTTACACCAAATATTGAGAGTTATCCTCGTCCAATCATTAAGTTGTGGCGTCTTCCAACAAATTGGAAACCTTTTGTTTGTCGAGGAGGGCAGAATGTTGGAGTATTATGAGCCAAAATTAAGAACCATTTGGATTATTTGAATGATATACTTAAATCTGTCTGATAAATCTGTCAAAATAAATATTACAGAGGGTCATGTCAGAAGTACAGTTACTCTGCACTACATAAAATTACAGTAGCACGCAAAGATCTTGTTTTGCCAATTTCCAGGAACTTCAAAATTAATTTAATTTACTTAACCTTGTAACTGATATTCCAGAAATGTTAAGCATATAATATGTCATTCAAATGTCAGGTGTGACAAAGCTTGTATTCAATTTTTTTATTAGTATAACTCCTTTTAGTAATTTAGAATGGATCCTTATTTTGTCACCCCAGGTAAGTGAATTATGTGGACAATACATCGCATACAAGCTGGACACAAAAATAAGAAAATAATTTAAAATCATATTTGAGTTTAATCCTTTTCTAGATATTTTAGTAATGTATTATATAAATTTATAAAGACATTTGTAAAGCAAAAAAAAACAGAAATGTTACCGTAAAACGTTGATGTTGTTGTACCTTTTTGTTAGTATCGAAAAAAATGCAACAAAATCTATACAAGATGCTTTTAGTAGCTTATATTTTTTTTTATAGAATTTTTTGTCATACACAATTATCTGTTGCCCATCATAACCATCCGTCTAAGCGTATTACAAGCAAATCCGAAGAAGATTACAAAATATTTTTCTTGCTTGGATACGTTTCTTTTTTTTGTTAAACTAAATAAATTGTCAATTTTTCCGCTTGCTGATAAAAATTTGGAGAAGATTTACAAATAATGTAAAAATTGTATACGTATAAAGGATGCTTGATGCTGATTTAAGATGATGAGCTTAGACAAATTGGATATTGAAATTAAAAAAAAAAAACAAAAACAAAATAATAATTTAATTTGACAGTAAAGGGTTTATGCTTGTGTTTTCCATTATTGATTATACATTTTTCATGATGTTTTTTTAAAATACGTACGCGAGAGCAAAAAACGGAAGCAAAAGTTGAAATCAATTAACATCAACCATTTTATTATTACTAATCGAATCGAAGATTTTCACCAAAAATGAGCTAAAACCACACAGAGCCCCGAAATAGCAAGGCAGTAAGTATATTTGGGTATAGGTAAAAAAGTTCCTAATAGTTTTAAAAACTTTAATTAATTCGATGAAAAAGCATTGTTTGGCCAAATTTTATCGAAATTTATCTCCGCATATAAAAATAGGATTACGTTTAATCCGGTCGATATTTTTCCAGTATAACTGATGCTTTGATTAAACATTTGTATTACATAAACATATAATATAGAGATTTATGATGCCGATGAGAATCGGGCAACACGGCATTTACGGTTTTTGGTTTTGTTTTTGTAGTTAAAAATCCATTTTAATCCTATATACCACTCCAGATACACTCATGCAGGTACATAATTCACATGATTAGTATATACCAACATACATACATACATATTACAGTATAACAAAACACACACAACAACAAATTGGAAAATTCATTCATAACCAACAAAAAAATAAATTATCTTTTCACATTAAATTCCGGAAAAACTTTTTTTTTTATGTTTATATGTGTGTGTGTTTGTGTTTTAGCTATGGTGCTCTGCACGTAATAAAAATTCAACAAACACAATGGTTAAAAAATAAATGATAAAAGTTTTTTTTTTTTTGAGGGAAACGATTTTTATCAGAACAACAGAATATTGTTGCCAAATCACAATTACAAAAGTAACAGTTATTATTTATTTATTTTTTGTTTTGTTTTTCAGGAGATTATCATCTCGAGTAAATGTTGTTCTATATAAAAATATCATTCCTCCTGTACCTTATTTAGTTTAGCTACCTAGGGAAACCCTGAATGATGGGTGACAATTGACAAAAAAAAAAAAAAACGATGTGTAATTTATCCAAATATTGGTACTCAGGTGTGAAGTTGCTCGGGGGATTCAAGTTGCCACTTGTTGTCAGCTCCATAACTTACAGCTTCCACAAGTGCTTGTGTTACCTCCACGTGGAGCCCACTGGTAACTTGATTGTTGATCTTTTGGTTTCTAGGCCAAAATACGGCGCTAAAGGAGTTAACCTCAAACAAATCTCTGGGCTGGGTTTAGGTGTTACTCGTACCATAGACCGAAAATCGACTAGAAGGGGGGCCCGGTAGGGGATGGATCCGGATACCTGGCGCCCTTCCGATTACGAAGCATTATAAGTGTACCGCGGATCTATGCACAGAGGGATATTATTTTCTACGCCAATTCTGAGACCGAATACGGATCATTTACATAACAAACAACAACAAAAAAAAGAGTCAAGTCTACAAGTATCCCTCAAGACCGACATACAATACTAGGAGAAAGCCATGGAGGGCCTTAGATAAACTAAATAACATCTCGCCGAAAGACAGGATGGAGAAAGACAAAGTCACGTTTGTGTGACAAAGAAATTCACTAACCAAAAGTCGGAAGGCCTTTCAGCTGCTCCACAGCTAAACAGCTAAAAAGAATAAGGAAAGTTCAAAGATCGCCAACCTTTAACGATAGCATGACCAATTATAAGGGTTTGTCGTGGTCATGCCCTGTTGTGATATGAACACAAATGGTTTATTAGCGGAAATTGCCGATTTAACCAATAAAATAACGAATGCTGCATCAAGGTCCCTTGTATGGTCAATTATGCTCAACTTCTTGGCAAACTCTTTGACATGCGATAAAGCTTTTCTACCCATAAATTCTTCACCTGTCATGTCGGTGATGAGCTCCTAGGTGGACTACCCTAGTTCTTAGACATACAACAAACATACATACACCTTATATGTGTTTTGGCCACGTCCTTTGATTAAATGGATTAGCAGTGGTCCAGCTGTTGATTTAATCAGAGCCTACTCTATAAATAAGAGCCTCCACATTGACTGTATTTTTTACTAAGCTTAAAATAAAGTACATAACATTTTTTCTTTACTATGAAACTATATGGGAAAATTATTGTTTTCATTTACATTTTTAGTCTATAAGAATTATGAGCTTTTACATTATTTTTATACGAAAATGTTCATAAAACATGTAGTTTTATTTGATTGAAAAATCGAATCATGAAAATGTTTATTTCTTAGTGAAAATCCTCTTGGAATATAAACTATTGCTAAACTTTTATGGAATGTTGTTGTTGTAAAATACGTCATTACATAAAATGTATAAACAAATATAACCATCTCTTTTTAGTCTCCTTCTAAAAGCATCACCACATGACAAAAATCTGCCCGAATACACATTCATATCATGTGGCAATGCTTCATTAATGGCTTTTGTTTAAACCATAGATGTCGCCTACAATTAAAAACATATAAAAAAAATCAAATAGGTGATCGAACCGGTCGTATTCTAAAATCGGTCTGATTTTTGATTCGGTTAACCATATTTTTGGTGGTTTTTGTCTATAGTAATAACTAAATTGTAATAATAATTAATTTAATATAATTTTTTTATAAATTTACTAAAATTAAACCATTGCTATGAAAGAAATTATGTTAATTTTACGTAAAAAGTTTTCTTTGAAATCGTTTACTCAGTTCGAATCCCTGTTGTTTTTATTTGTGTGTTAAGTGACATCTAGGAATGGGAATAATAAGTAAGAGCTATTTTATTTTATACACCGCTCTCAAATCTTATGACAATTCAAATATTCTAAACAAAAACTTATTTTGAATGTGTCATTAATTTTTGGGAATAAAAATCGATGCCAAATATTAATCATATTGTATTTATTTTCAGCTGACTTAATTTAAATAATATTTTTAATACTTGAGAAATAAATAAGGCATTTATATTACAGTTAATGTTTGTTGGTTATGTCGTTTATTTATGATGCATAACAATCTGGGTTGATTTGATGTTTTTGATTTCTTCGCGCTCAATGCATATTATTATAATTTTTTCTCTTTGACTCTCTTTGATTTATTTTAATTTTGGCTGTTCAACGTATTGTCTTTTTTTACCATTGATTTTAGTTGTGATTTGTGAATAAGTGATGACGCCATTAAATAGAATATTCTCTCTTCAATACATATTGTTGTTGTTGTAGAACGTTTTTTAATTAATTTCCCTTATTTTCTTTTGATTATATCTGGAAAATGGGGAAGCTTGAGAATCTGTGCTTTAAATCAGTTAGTCATTGAGTTGTTTATTAGTGATTTCAGAAAAAATTATTAATCTACGTTTAATTTTTAATTCATATTTCTTCGTCAATCGAAATCGCGTTTTTTCATACAAACTCTATGAAAATAAATTATTTTTTAGCGTTTCTATGTCCTTTATTTTAAGTTCATTTTTTACATGCCGGCTCTATTCATATCAAGATGGTTCTGATTTAATTAAAAATGTTTTTTGGTTTTTTCTTTTATTTCTGACACTATGACACTATATGATTATGATTTGATCACCGAGTTTTTATAAGTTTTTTTTTATCCTTACTACTAATTACATAAAACAAACAATGGTCTAAAACTAATATAAATTTAGGGTTGATCATTTTAGCGTTGAACTTTTTTCTTAAACATCACGTTAGTGGTGGTCAGGTGTGAAGTTGCTCGGGGGATTGAAATTGGCACTTGCGGCCAGCTCCGTAACTTTCAACTTCCACAAGTGCTCATGTTACCTCCAAGTGGTGACCGCTGGTAACTAGATTGATGATTCTGTGGCTTCTAGACTAAAACACGGCGCTAAAGGAGTCAACCTTAAACAAATCGCTGGGCTGGGTTAAGGTATTAATCGTACCGTGCCGATAATCGACCAGACTGGGGGTCCAGCTTTAAAACTAGCTCAGTCGTTAACGGTGTATCCGGATACTTGGCGCCCTCCGGATTAAGTAGCCTTATCTGTGTACTGCAGATCTCTGCACAGATGGGCATTTCTTTCTCCGCTACTCGTGGGACCATCTATGGATCTTAATAAAAACAAACAACAACAAAAAGAGTACGGCTCTCTAAAAAATCCGTAAAATATGGACAACGAGACTCGGGTCTGTAGGCCTGACTCTAATGGGGGAACCAGCGAGTCAGTAACAACTTTAAGTAAGAACACGATATACAGAAAGTTCATGTTAATGACCAGCGAATCCTCAAGAACTTTTCGTTCAGTTCAGCTGTCATTTAAGAGAGCAAAAATTAACGCGCAAACTGAAGGATATGTCAGAATACATCAAAATTTTCTAAGCATACTTTTCTTAAAAATTATAAATTTTGCTATTCACATTAGAATTTTAATACTGTATTTGTCAGTTCTTACGGATTCGGTGACCGATATGTCAAATATTCTGTAAGGAAATAATTTCGTCAAATTCTTTAAGGATTCTTACTGATTCGCTGGTTAGACCTTAAGTCTACAAATGAACGACGGGACATAAGCTCAAGTGAGGCTGGTCCCTCCACTCGGGTCACCAAATCTGAGTATACAAATACAAAGCGGAACCAAAGCATGAATGAAGCTGGTTGCTCAAAAACAACCTGTAATACTATGAGGAAGGCCTGTAGGGCCCTGGAAAAGATCAACAACATCTCGCTAGAAGACAGGACGGTTAAAGACAAAGCCACGCTTGCGTGGGCAAAAAAAGTCACCGAGAAAAAGTCGGAAGGCCCTTCAGCTGGCTCACACCTTAAAAGATATAGGTCTCAGGAGGAAAGTCCTAGGATCGCAACGCGAACAAAACTCCATGCTATCGCTATGAGGCCTTTTAACGAGGTCCTCAAGGATCAGCTGGTTGTTGCAGTTATTGACAAACCCCAAGAGGATGGCAGTATCACGAGCGCCAATTGGAGGAAGGTAGAAGGGGCCTTGGCTCCGACTTGTCGGGATGCGGGCTGGTACAGGGATCAGGTGAAACTGACTCCCTGTGCTGATCAGAGGTCCCTGCTGCTTTATAAGAAGGCAATGGGAGGACTTGGCGAGGTATGGCCCAGAGCCAGCCTTGCTGTGTTTGATAAGGATGAGATCCCCAGCAGACCAAGAGCTAGGGTGTACATCCCTTCGGAGCCTAGTGATACGAAGGTGATACTCCAGTTGTTACAGGTTGACAACCCGGAGTTGCCAACGCACACCAGGAAAGTTGCCAAGCTCGATAAGACAACGGCTGAATATAGGTCAGCTGTTATCATCTTAAACAGGGAGTCACTGACTGCACTGGAAAATACCAACGAGCTGGTGGAGGCTCCGAAGTTATCTTCAAAAACTATTGCGGTGCTTGATAGCTCATCTGTGTACGCGTAGGTAGCCAGCCAAACGGAAACTCTCTCCACGTACACGGATATGTCAACGTCCATGGAATCTTTAAAGAGGCTCTCAGAGGACTTCTCATCAGGGGATATCTCTGATGTTACTGTGGTAGAGAAGTGGCTGTAGAGATAACACTGACATTTCTGCAAATCAACCTTCACCACTCTAAGGCAGCAGCAGCTGCTCTTATTTTTAAAATTGGGAAAGAACCTTGGGTCACTGAAGACCGGGTACTTGGGCTCAAGACTTTCTATTATAGATTAATGCACGCGAAAAAAGTAGGTTAGGTTCGGTTGTACATTCTCATTAAAAATAACATAAGTTGTTTTCTGCTATCAAATTTCAGTAATGGAGATGTAGCGGCGGTCAGCATTGAGGTCGATAATTTAAACCTCTGGCTAGTATCAGCTTACCTATCTTATGATTAAGTGGATAATCCACCAATCATTCTAGGTGAGCTAATATTGGAGGCTCAGAAGTGCAAGGTTGGAGTCATCATTGGGAGTGATGCAAATGCTCATCACACAATCTGGGGAAGTACGGATACAAATGAACTAGGTGAGATTACATTTTAAATACAAACTTTCATATATGTAACATAGGCACTAAGCCGACATTTATAACTAGTAATAGATAGGAGGTATTGGATATTACTCTTTTCTCAAGCTTTTTGACGATTTATCTATTAAACTGGATAGTGTCGAAAAGGACCACACCTCTTCTGATCATTGTTATCTTCATTTGAAATGGACTTGACTTCTCCAAAAAGTTCAATCTACAGAAACCGGAGGAAAACCAACTGTGATACCTTTAGAACAATTCTGGGTAATTCAATACCAGTTCCGGTGCCAAAACCTTCAAAAACTGCGCCATTGCTCGATGGTTTGGTGGACGAGTTGTCCAGCGCTTTTAATGAAGCGATACCCTGGTGGTCCCTCCCACTTTAAATGGGTTCAGCTTGACTTTTACAGTTGAAGCGAAGTTTCTCGGTCTCGTTTTGGATAGAAAATTAAATTGGAAACCTAATATTCTGGAAAGGGTAAAGAAAGCTACGGTATCCCTATACTCCTGCTAAAATGCCATAAGGAAAGGATGGAGGCTGGAGCCCCGCATCGTCCATTGGCATTATACCGCAGTAGTCAGACCCATACTTTTGTATAGGGTAATAGTCTGGTGGCCTGCTCTGGACAAAAGTGTCAACCAAAAGCTGTTGACAAAAGTTCAGAGAACAATCTCTCTGTGGATCAGTGGTGCACTGAGGAGCACATCCACTCAGGCACTAGAGACTCTGCTACTTTTGACTCCTCTAGATATCTTGGGGAAACAGTTGGAAGCTTGTACTGCCATACGGCTGAAATCCATCTTAATGTGGACCTGCAACAATACAGAGCACTCATCTATTTTGTGCAACAAAGAAATTCGCAAGACCACCGACTATACGGTCCCTTCACTATCTTTTGACACAAAGTTCCGGACTATGCACCCCATGGGTGCAGTTTTGGAACCAGGAGTTATAAACTTCTTCACTGATGGTTCAAAACGAGACGCGAAAGTCGGGGCTGGAGTGTTCTGCGAGGAACTTCTGTTAAATCTCTATATACGGATATATAATATATACGGATAGTCAGGCTGCCATTAAAGCGCTTCAATCACACCTCCTCACGTCGAAAGTAGTCCAGAACTATCTCTCATCTCTTAACGAGATGTCAGATCAGTTCAACATCCACATTTTATGGGTGCCAGGACATTTCATAAGTACAGGGAATAAAAACGCCGATGAACTGGCTTGACGTGGTACAATGGACCACTTCTCAGAAAGCAGAAAGGATATTGAAATGCCAGGAAGAAGCTAGCAAGCTGACGAATGGCAGATGGTCAAGTATCACTTCTTGCGTAATAAGTCGGCAGGTCTGGCCAAAGTTGGACTTGGCGAGATACAAACAGCTGATCTCACTTCAGCGAAGTCAGATCAGTGTGGTTGTTGGAGTGATTACGGGCCACTGTCTCATAGGCAGGCATGCGAGTAGACTTGGTGTCTTCACACATGACTACTGTCGTATTTGCGAGGACGAAGAGGAGGAAGAGACAGTACTTCATCTTCTTTGCACCTGCCCTCATCTGGCACGAAACAGACTAAAGTTTCTAGGGGCACCCCTCTTCAAAGACCTGACGGACCTCTGTAGGATGGACGTTAGAAGTATCCAGCGCTTTGTTAACAGCTCAAAATGGTTCCAATGAGTTGGAGGATATAATTATTGTTGTATGGCTACGGACAATTTTTTGTATCTATGCCTGGTCCTAGTGGACTGCAACCCAAACCAAACCTAACCTACCATGTTCAACTTTATAAAACGTCTGACGATAAACTAAATTTAGAGAAGATATTTCCAAAAACTTTCAAGCGAAGGCATACACACGATAACAAAAAGGACAGTAACAAAAAGTGGCGGCTGCTGATTTAAAATTTCGTTCATGCGTTGTTTGTAGGTTGTTCGATTAATTTGAACTTTTCGTTTAATCGATCCTCTATTATCCGATTTTGTTTAATTTTCACGAAATAATTAGAATGAGTAAAATGCAGTTATTACAAGCCACCCGAATGTCGATTTCACCCAATGTCGAATCTCGTGTTTCCAGTTACGAATTTCAAGCATTGTAATTCTTAAAGTCGCAATTACGATAAAACACGATTATGTAAGCGTTATTAGGAGAACCCAAAATATTTTACATAATCCCGTTCTGCGTCAATTTCGAACTTATAATGCTTACATAATCGAAGGCCAGACGTTTTGATTTTCTGTTATTATTCGAATAGTTCGTAAATGATAAAATGAAGAAAATTTTAATCCATTTTTTTTTATCAAGGAACTTTTTACGGTTTGTTTTCCGATGCGACGTCGCGAAAGTTGGTAGTCTCTACAAGCAACCGTTGGTAGTCTCTGCAATTTGCAAGCGATGGAGTTGCTTTTTGTTACAGAATTAATGAATGATCTGCTTAGCATCGAGTTATTTAAAGTAAAGTTAACTTTGGAAGATATTGATTTACATATATGACATTTTTTGAGACTATTTGAGATTATCTGAGTTCCCCGAAATAATTTTGGATTATTTCGGATTCGCGATATATCGAGAATTATCGATATTTTCGATATTAACGTTGAAGATTGTTTAAAATTTTTGAACGAGGAAAGTCCAAAGATCATCAAGAGAACGAAGATCCACGCTACCGGTGCGAAGCCCTTTAATGAGATACTCAAGGATCAGCTGGTTGTGGCAGTTATTGATCAATCCCAAGAGGAAAGGCAGTATCACGCTCGCCAATTGGAGGAAGGTGAAAAGGGCCTTAGACACCACCTACCTAAAAATCCTGTTGGCAAATCGACGACCTCCTCCAACTCGTCGGGGTGTGGCTAGTACAGGAGTCAGGTGAAACTGACTGTCTGTGCAGATCAGAGGTCTCCAGTCGCTGCAGACTGGCAAACCGGGTGCAGTCAGTTTTAAGGACTAGAGGTTATCAGAGGATTTCTAATCATGGGAGGACTCTGATGTCACTATGGTGAAGAAAAGCTGTAGAGATGTTAACATTTCTGGAGGTCAACCTTCACCACTTTAAGGCAGCATCAACTGCCATTATAGGTAAGCTACTTTAGGAGGCTCGCAGCACAAGGTTGGAGTTATCCCGGGGAGTGATATAAATTCTCATCACACAATCTGGAGAAGTACTACTTTTATAACTAGAAATAGTTGGGAGATATTAGATATTACACTTGTCTCAAACATTTTGACGATTAGTCTATTAAACTGGAAAGCGTCAGAGGATCACTCCTTTTCTGATCATTGCTTTCTTCAGTTCGAAATGAACTTGGCTTCTCCAAAAAGTCCAATCTACAGGAATAGGAGAAAAACCGACTGGTACACTATTAGAACTATTTTGGGTAATTCACTATCAGTTCCGGTGCCAAAACCTCTAAAAACTGTCTAGCGATATTAATTAAAAGATACTGGTCTCTAGTCCTCTTAGCAGGCCTAAGGGTAAATCTAGGCCACTCTGGTAGCCCAAGGAGATTCAACAAACACGTCAAAAATGCAAAATACTTTTTTAAACGGCATGGATAACAAAAGCCGCTGTAGACTTGGACTCCCACAAGGAAGTTCTCAAAATTTACGAATATCAATTAAGAAGTGAAAAGAACAGATCTTGGAGACTATACTGTGGCAAAACTTAGGAGTCTTCGGAGAAGTCTAGGCTAGGAAAAGTACTAACATGGTCTTCCATCCGAAGTTATTTTCAACGGCCGGATGGGATATGGACCACTAATATTGCGGAATCGTTGCAACTTCTGTTAAATGCTCATTTAGCTAGTTGTTCCAACTCTGTACCTACTATATCAGTAGGTAATAGAGCAATAAGCCTGATAGGTCAAATTATTAGCAGAAGATAGATCGCTGAAGTCGCCTCACCTGATGGTATTAGCCCTGCGGATATTCAACAAACTGCGGACGTAACCATTTCCTGGTTAAAGGTAATTTTTAAAGGCAGCCTAGAACTTTCGAAATGGACGGAAGTAGAGGTTTTATTCATACCTAAGGCGGGAAAACGCTCGCACTGCATTCCCAAAGAATTAAGACCGATTAGCTTGTCTTCCTTCCTCCTTAAAACACTGGAAATACATATATGTAGAAGCTCATATCATAGGCACATCCTGGAAAAACTCTCTAAATCTCAACATGCTTATTGCAAAGGGAGATCTGTGGAGACTGCTTTTCATTCTCTTATATATTTCATTGTGAAATCTTTCGAGTATGGAGACTAGGCAATGGTAACCTTTTTGAATATTGAGAGGGCCTTGACAACGTGCTTCCCTGGGCTATAACTCGAGCATTTTCGAATTTGGGTGTAGATAAATCACTCAAGAACTAGATAGATTAAATACTAAAAAGCAGGATCACAAGAAGTACGCCGCAAGGTGGCTTACTGTCCCCTACTTTGGAACTTGGTCATAAATGTAGTGTTGCTAAAACTGGAGGATAGTGGATCTATGAAATGTAAACTTTCTCATATTGATCCTTTCACTTTAAATGGGTTCAGCTTGACTTTTATAGATGAAGCGAAGTTTCTGAGTCTCGTTTTGAATAGCAAATTAAATTGGAAACCTAATATTTCTGTGAGGGTAAAGAAAGCTGCTGTAGCGCTATACTCTTGCAAAAATGACAATCGGAAAGGAAGGGAGCTGGAGCCTCGTATCCTATATTAGCTTTATACCGCAGTAGTCAAACTCACACTTTTGTATGGGTTAACAGGCTGGTGGCCTGCTCAGGACAAAACTGTAAACCAAAAGCTGTACTGAAGACTCTGCTATTTTTGACTTCCCTAGATACCTTGCGAAAACATTTGATAGCTTGTACTGCCATACGACTGAAACCCACCTCAATGTGAACCTATAACAATGGAGGGTCTTATCTACATTGTGTAACAAATAGACTCCCAAAACCACCGACTATACTATCCGGTTATTGTCTTTGACATAAAGTTCCGGATTAACTAGGAGTTATAAACTTCGGGGCTAAGGTGTCGGGGCTAAGGTGTTCTGCAAGGAATTTCGGTTAAGCCTCTCCTTCCGTCTCCCCAACTACTGTAGCACTTTCAAGCTGAAGTAACTGCTTAAACGAAGACGTAGACTGGTTGATGTATAATGTAATATCGGCTTGTGATATTCGTATATAAACATACAATAGTTCAGGAAACATAAAAGCCGATGAGCTGGCTCTACGTTGCACAATGGACCACATTTCAAAACACAGAATGGCGAGATCGAAACAGCTGATTTTACTTCGGCGGAGTAAGATCAGTGAGGTTGTCGGAGTGATTATAGGGCACTGATTACTGTTGTAATTGCGAGGACTTGATCTTTTATACACCTATCTTCGTGTGGCACGAAACTGACTAAAGTTTCTAGGGGCACCCTTTTCAATGACCTGATAAACCTCAGCAGGATGAACGTCAGGAGCATCCAGCGTTTTGTTAACAGGTCAAAATGGTGGTATGGGTACGGACCAGTTTTGTATCTATGCCGGTCCCAAGTGGACTACTACCTTAACCTAACCTACACAAAAAATCAGTGAATTATTCTGGAGCAACACCACTAAATTTGGCACATGTGAAATTTTAACGGAAATGGTCCAGTTTCTATAAACATCTTATCTTGAACAACGGTTACAAGAAAAGTTACCATCAAAACTAGCCCCTGTTATTTAGATAGTTAACGGGTCCAGTATGTTATGGCATATTACAATACGGATTTGGACAAAAGGCGTGTTTTAAATGGTTCATTTCAAATTTAGATATAAAATGAAGGCCAAACGAATCGAAAGTTCCTGATATTTACCTGAAACTAAATGTCATATCGGAATGTGTTTTGTCTTTTCACAAAGCGGCTTAACTGATGGTCTTTCTGTTGATACAAAAGCAATTGAAGTCAATGTTTAGAAAATCATTTCTTTCAAATCCTTAATGTATTTGGGAAAATTTATTTCGGAATGAAATCAGTTCAGTTTCTGGCTCAGCTACCAATTTGAAGAAGCTGGCTTTTACAAATTAAGTCCCTTATTATTATGTGTGTCAATGACCTTTCGACTGGCTTCTCAAGATGAATTTTGGCTTTGGAATAACTGGAATTTGCTCTGCAGCCAACACAACAACAGTTCTTCCTAGGGCAAGACTAGTCTGCCCCATTTCTTAAAGTATCCAGATAATGACTTCAGTTTCTGCAGGACGTTTACATGTCCAAACCTTTGTAAATGTTACAAGCTGGAAATTGTTGAAGAACGAAATTCAAGTGCTATTCGACCACTTTCTAGTAGTATTGAGGCGAGACCTATTATTGAATTACACATTAACTTGCGTAAACTCATCCGAAGTAGATTCAATCTAACCTGTAGCTAAACTCCCAAATCAAACCATACTTGAACCTTTTACTTAACGCCCACTCAATCCCCAACTTAACCTCCAACTCAATCTGCAACTTAATCAGAACACAATCAACAAATCAGCCCCTAACCCAACCCTCAGAACAATCATAAATTCAACCTCAAATCATCTTTCAATTTAGCCGTCAACCTCAAACTCACCGCCCATCTCAGTCCCCAAATCAATACGTTTCGAACAAATAAATGCGTATTTGAACTCAACTCAAGCTAATTTCTAATTGAACCCGCAACTCACTCCAAATAAATTCCCAACTGAATATGTCTGCCTGGATATCTGTAATCATGGTATCTCGAGAATGGCTTGTCCGATTTGGAATTTTTTTGTCCAATCCGTTTCAATGGTCAAGACGGAGAATTGAAAAGCTTTTCGAACTTGTATACGACAAAAGGGTCGGGTACCTACTTAACGAATTGACCCAAGAGCGTTCGAGTTGGGGTTTGGTTAGTGCTTAGAAAATATTGCAAATGGAGATTTAATTGGGGATTGAATTGAGCGTGCAGTTATAGTTGGTTGAGTTAATTTGAGTTGTGGTTGAGTTGGGGTTTAGTTATGGTTGAGTTGAATGTTGATATTTGGTGTTGTTTTGAGCTGGGTTAGATTGGGTTGGTTTGAAGGTCAAGTCGTAGGTTGAGTTAGGATGTAGTTGAGTTTATGTAAGCATGCAGAAAATACAGCTAGATGAGTTTCACGAGCGCCTGCCCAAATATGCGAATTTTTTTCCAGTTTAGGTTTAGTTTGGCTATTTGTACCGCTTTGATTCATTCTTATAGCGTTATAGCGGCATGCACCGACAAACAACGCTTATATTGATTTTATTTAACTTTGACAGTAAATTCTTATGTATTCTATTTGTAGTAACGTTGACGTCATAATTTTTGTAACACATCGAAATTAGGTTTTCTCCCTATATATGATGAAAACAAAGACCAAGTCCTACGTCAAAACTACCGTTGTTCATTTTACGTTAATTTGCTTTAAAAGTTGTAAGATAAATGGAATTCCATCAAAAACTAGAAAAATACGATTGATCGATTTGTTATTTATATAGGACACATATTTAAACAGTCCCTTTAAATCCGAAATCCATTAAAATAGATTAACAAAATGAGTACAGGAGTACTTTATATAACACAAGCCCAATAAGTCTATAATGTAATAGTTTAGTTTTGTGCGATTTAAATTAACGTTGAGAATTAAGGTTGAGCTTTCATTCATCGTTTCAAAGTTTTCACTATCAGTAGGGTAAGAATCGTATAGACAAAACTTATAAACAAAATGTATAATCAACAGAATGGCGTTAATTAATGTATTTCTGTAAGTGTACAAAAAAAAAATGGAAATCGATCCCATTTCAAGCAAAACCATTTCCAAACCCAACATCCATTTATAAAATTAAAATTTTCATAACCTCTAACCTATTTTTAAAGATATTAAATCATTTTTTTGTACATAATCAATTTTCGATATAAGCTCCTCATCTCCATTTTCTCCCAAAAAAAAAAAAAAAAGAAAAAAAATGAAAAAATCCTCATCATATTAATTATGGTACATACAGCAACAACAAACAACAAAATCTCTGAAATGTATACTAATTCCCCCATCAACATATGAGAGCAAAGTACTGGGGATACAGTCACCATACCTCCTGATATCCGTATACACATAAATTATGTGTCATACGATACCACATATATGACGAAAATATACAATGATGGATGAAAATTGATTTATTACAATTTAATTAGATAAAGTTTTATCCGAAAAATACTAATGTGTGTGTAGGTTCGAGTGAAGTAGAGAGATACAAATTTATTAACTATTGTGTACTTGTTGTTTGTTTTTGCTAACATGTTGGTTAAAAAGTCACCTAAACAAATTACGCAAGAATGTGGAAATTGGTATACTAAGTAGATAGTGTTTGTGTGTAATATCGATATGTCATTCAAATCGTTGAGTGAAATTACATTTTAAACGAAAAGTCGTTAAGACAAAAGAACTTTTTTGGCAATAAAAAAGCTCAGGAATCCAAAAAAAGTTTTTAATGGGATTAAAAGGTATAAATATGTATATATGTATAGAAATGGTGGGGGTGGGTACAAGGTGAATATTTTTTTTTTTTCGTTCATCAAAAACGTTTTATGGTGAAAATATATTTTCCATTTTTTATTTTTTATTTTTTATTTTTTTATTATTAACTGCAAAATAGACGTATACGATAGTTAAATCAATATGTTACTTTTACCTGCTTCTCTGTTACAGTGTTTTAGATGTAGATTCTCTAAATATTTACTTTTATTGTTTTTCACTTTGGCTCCATTTTCCGGCTAGGGCGAAAAAACGTTTCTTTTCTTGGTAAATCCTATTACACAATTTTCGTTTCGTTTTATTGTTCTCATTTTGATGTTTGTTTGCTTATTTGCTTGTTGATGATGAATAACAAAAAGGTAAATGTGTTGTGTAGGTATGTGGTTTATTGGTATGTCTTGAAAACTTTGCGGAATAAGAGAGGATGTGGTGTGGGACATGGAGATTTATTTCTTTATGGAACCACATCAAAACTAATGGTTGTTTTCAAAAATTGTTAATTAGATACAATACAAAGAATCAGAATACAAATCATCACACAATTTTATCGGATCAATATAAGTTTGTATATGTTCTGCATGTATCTTTACACCCACAATAAACATCTCACTTTATTTCATAATATAGACAATCCACAAATTTATTGTTTGTATATAAATAAAAGATTTTAATTTTTTTTAATAAAAGTTTACAATAATTATAATTATTTATTGCGGGATTTTTAATTGTTAATGAAACAATTATTATTCAAAAATAAAAATTGTTTTTACTTTATTTAAATATTTAATTTAAATTTCCCCCCTCGTGAAATTGAATTTCCATATATTTTCATATCATACGGTGTGAAACCAAAAGTGGGTTGGAAGCAAAGTAATATTTTCGTAGTATATACAAATATGGTAATAATTAATGAACTGTTTGAGGTATGAAATCGGTTTAAGTGGGAAATTAATTGTATGTCTATACTGATTTTCTAAGGAGTTAGGTTTGTGTGGATCTTCAGTGCATATAGGTCAAGAAATATATCATCAACTGTGACACAAAACACAAGGGCCAGACCAAAAAATGCTTCGAGGCTGGCTATAAAAAACAAGCAATGGAATAAGTAATGAGCATGCATTTCGTTTTATAACTGTATATTGTAAAGCTAGCTACGCTAAGTAGATGGGCTTATTCAATCCAAAATGTTTGAGTATCAAGGCGTACAGTTAAACTTAAATTAGGAAAACAGCAATTGCTAACATCGATATGAAGTTTTTCCCATTTTTTCCCCCAGATATACGAATACAAATCCTATTGGAATAAATAAAATTCTATTGGATTCTCATTGAATTTGGTATGTGTTGGTGCTTATTGGTCACTGTTAATAATTCAGAATTTATCTATAAATGTTTTCTTATTAAAATAAATTTCGATTAAATTCAAGGGATTAAAAGAACATAAATTTAATTGAAACTTATGTAAGAAAATTTGTAAAATGCGAATCAAAAAGCTCTTTTATTTTGAAATATATAGATTCGGCCCATAAATGAATACATATTGTTACGTTTTTGCCTTGTCAATCAAGGTTCGTATCACTGGATTGTGAATAATACAAAATCAATTCAATTTATCACCAACGAATTTATTTAGTTAACACAAGAATTATTACAACACAAATTTTAACAAAAATTCCCAAAATCACTTTATTTTATTTTTACACAATTTTACAGTACACTTATAATTTACAGTACACTTATAGTTTTCGCACGAAAACACTTTTTAAATCACTTTTTAATTCCTTTTTAATCTTTATTCTATCGCTTTCCAAATACTACTCATAATCTTACAAGTTTACTCTATCGCGCTCCAAATACTAATAATCCAATTCGATCTTGTTCGCTTTTTTATATACACAAACCAAACTTCTCGAAAGTTCATGACTTTTCCAGTACTAATAGCGTAGAAACATTTAGAACTGTTTTATCATGGAAAATTCCATTTAGTACAGTAAAATATTGAGCTATTCATTTAAGTTCGGAAAAGTTCGGAAAAGTTATTTATTTATTTGATTTACTTATAAATTTATTTATCTTTTGGCGCACTCCATTTTGAGCGTAAGCTCATTCACAACAGAACGTGCCAAAAGAGACGGATGGTTTAATTAGACAAATGCATTTTAGGTCGGCCAGCCATTCATCTCGGCTTAACAATAGTACAACTTCACCTGGATTTTTCACTCATAACGGCTCGATCATCAGTGGCTGGATAATCACCATTCGTAATATTTTAATTTGTATAATATACCCTAGGTGTCACCGTCACATTAAATTAATGTTATGTTTTTGCCTTGTCACTCACGGTTCATATCACTGGATTGTGAATAACATAAAATCAATTTAATTTATCCCCAACGAATTTATTTATTTCACAAAATTTATTACAACACGGTTTTTCAATAAAAATTCACAAAATCACTTTATATAAATTATTCTCAAATTTTACTGATCATTTTTACTTTTTATTTCGCACTACAACCCTTTTTAAATCACTTTTTAATTTCTTTTAATCTTTACACTATCGCTTACCATATATTACTAATCCAATTCGACTTCGTTCGTCTTTTTATATACACAAACCAAACTTCTAAAAACCTCATGACTTTTCTAGTTAGAATAGCGTAGAAACATTACGTAACAATTTTTATCATGGAAAATTTCATTTTAGTATGGTTAAACATTGAGCTATTCATTTAACTTCTTCTATTACAACTAGGTGTCACCGTCACATGAATTTTACTTTGTTAGTACCTATCGATCTATTCCGATAAAATATCAATGTGCTAAATTTAAAACCAAAGTCCGAACCATAAAAATAAACATCAAAGTTTTAGTACAAATTATAAATTTGTTCCAATAAGAATCCAATTTTCTGTCCAATAGAAAAAATAAATTACACCAAAAAAAATGTTAAGCAAACAATTAGTTTATAAAATACTTTACATTGAATGTAATTCAATAGGTCGCGAATTTGTTCAGGTATTCCGTAGAAACTGAGTTCTAATCTGTCGCAAAAAGTGTTAATGGACTTTTTAAAATTTCATACAAAACCTCAATTTGAAATTTAAAATTCGAATTTCGCACATTTATTTTTTTGGTTAGGGGACACGTTCATAGCTTGATAGGTAGAAAATATAATTGGCTAATTCATCAGCTATTTCGTGAACTATCACAACTAGAGTCCAAATATCTGATAATGGTCGTTAATGCCCTTTTATCAATTTCATCAGAGAAATAAATGTACTGCGAATTTTTGAATTCAAATTGCGATTTCAATTTCAATTTCAATTTCAATTTCAATTTCAATTTCAATTTCAATTTCAATTTCAATTTCAATTTCAATTTCAATTTCAATTTCAATTTCAATTTCAATTTCAATTTCAATTTCAATTTCAATTTCAATTTCAATTTCAATTTCAATTTCAATTTCAATTTCAATTTCAATTTCAATTTCAATTTCAATTTCAATTTCAATTTCAATTTCAATTTCAATTTCAATTTCAATTTCAATTTCAATTTCAATTTCAATTTCAATTTCAATTTCAATTTCAATTTCAATTTCAATTTCAATTTCAATTTCAATTTCAATTTCAATTTCAATTTCAATTTCAATTTCAATTTCAATTTCAATTTCAATTTCAATTTCAATTTCAATTTCAATTTCAATTTCAATTTCAATTTCAATTTCAATTTCAATTTCAATTTCAATTTCAATTTCAATTTCAATTTCAATTTCAATTTCAATTTCAATTTCAATTTCAATTTCAATTTCAATTTCAATTTCAATTTCAATTTCAATTTCAATTTCAATTTCAATTTCAATTTCAATTTCAATTTCAATTTCAATTTCAATTTCAATTTCAATTTCAATTTCAATTTCAATTTCAATTTCAATTTCAATTTCAATTTCAATTTCAATTTCAATTTCAATTTCAATTTCAATTTCAATTTCAATTTCAATTTCAATTTCAATTTCAATTACAATTTCAATTTCAATTTCAATTTCAATTTCAATTTCAATTTCAATTTCAATTTCAATTTCAATTTCAATTTCAATTTCAATTTCAATTTCAATTTCAATTTCAATTTATTTTTTATTTTTATTTTTATTTTTATTTTTATTTTTATTTTTATTTTTATTTTTATTTTTATTTTTATTTTTATTTTTATTTTTATTTTTATTTTTATTTTTATTTTTATTTTTATTTTTATTTTTATTTTTATTTTTATTTTTATTTTTATTTTTATTTTTATTTTTATTTTTATTTTTATTTTTATTTTTATTTTTATTTTTATTTTTATTTTTATTTTTATTTTTATTTTTATTTTTATTTTTATTTTTATTTTTATTTTTATTTTTATTTTTATTTTTATTTTTATTTTTATTTTTATTTTTATTTTTATTTTTATTTTTATTTTTATTTTTATTTTTATTTTTATTTTTATTTTTATTTTTATTTTTATTTTTATTTTTATTTTTATTTTTATTTTTATTTTTATTTTTATTTTTATTTTTATTTTTATTTTTATTTTTATTTTTATTTTTATTTTTATTTTTATTTTTATTTTAATTTTAATTTTAATTTTAATTTTAATTTTAATTTTAATTTTTATTTTTATTTTTATTTTTATTTTTATTTTTATTTTTATTTTTATTTTTATTTTTATTTTTATTTTTATTTTTATTTTTATTTTTATTTTTATTTTTATTTTTATTTTTATTTTTATTTTTATTTTTATTTTTATTTTTATTTTTATTTTTATTTTTATTTTTATTTTTATTTTTATTTTTATTTTTATTTTTATTTTTATTTTTATTTTTATTTTTATTTTTATTTTTATTTTTATTTTTATTTTTATTTTTATTTTTATTTTTATTTTTATTTTTATTTTTATTTTTATTTTTATTTTTATTTTTATTTTTATTTTTATTTTTATTTTTATTTTTATTTTTATTTTTATTTTTATTTTTATTTTTATTTTTATTTTTATTTTTATTTTTATTTTTATTTTTATTTTTATTTTTATTTTTATTTTTATTTTTATTTTTATTTTTATTTTTATTTTTATTTTTATTTTTATTTTTATTTTTATTTTTATTTTTATTTTTATTTTTATTTTTATTTTTATTTTTATTTTTATTTTTATTTTTTATGAAGTTCTGGAATATGGCCAAGTATGATGGAACTTGCGTATTTTTCAACCAATAATGATCAAATTCGCCGTGGTTAATTTCGGGATTGATTTGGGAGTTGAATTAATGAAGACCGAAGGTTTGATCACCTTATTAGGTTGAAGCCCTTTATATTTTTTATTATAACATAACATACAACGAAAACATTTAATGCTAAGCGGCTTTCAGCAGTTCTCTGTTTTATTATATGACTAATTTTTAATCGACACAAACTTTTGAAAAATGCTCATATTTTCTTCAAACATTATAAAAATTGTTTAGGGACCTAATGCCCAGCAAAAAATTCCATGAGAGCTGTGTTATGGGATTTATGGCGTTTCCCTATTGGAATTGGCATTCAAATAATCAGCATTAAAAACTTTGCACTTTAATACCATTTTAGAAAGGAAATAACACCCACGGTAATTCACTTAAGCCTCAATTTTCGATATTATATCTACGGATTATCGATCAAATCATACCTTTGCATGCACTTAAAGGGGTCTGATAATTGTCTTGGGATACTAAGTAGTAAAGATTAACCTTATCTCAATTAGTCGGTGGTAGCTTGGTATAATTACTAGATATTTTTGGCTGTAGGACAAGGACTAAAGTAATCGTTGTATTTTTTTGTGAATTTGGTGTATTATTGATTAGAGCGTTTAGTTCTTTTGGAAAGCATTCGGCTTGCACATATTTCAGTACAGAGAACAAGGAGTATTTAGAAAGTCTGCAACTATAGGTGACAAGTTATAGTTGAACTATAAGTTTTCAATTATGACCCGCTTCCAAAAATTTAATCACTTGCCTTGAACGAATTGAATCAATTTAATGATGGTAAGCGATAACCAACCCAAAGGATCGAAAACTTTTGGTGTACCATATATGATAGAAATTCTGGTGATGTGTCAGTAACTTTCAACATTTTCGAATTCGACAAGTCAAATTTTGTTAATAAAATCTACTGATTTGTAACATTTGTTTTTGTTTGGTTTGACATTTGATTCCACCGAAACAAAACTATATTCGTTATGAAAACTTAAATCTCATTCGTGACAAACATGAAATGTGAGAGTAACATCAACTTGATATTTGTCATTCTATAGTCCCTTCGATAAGTCTACATACAAACTTCCACCAATTTAGACAGTATACTAGCTTCAAGAATCTCTTCAATTTCACAAAAAGCTTCGAATTTTACGAAATCCGTGATTATCCAATCAAACTTGTTTTCCTTTCTCGCCTAGGTTTTGTTCATTAAGTTTTACTTAGTAGTTGGGAATTCCTAATAATATATCGATTGTTCCAGGAGCATTGATATAAGATTTTCAAAATAATGGTTTGATTTCAATATTATTCCAAGTTACCAATATGGGTGTGAAACTTTTTCCCAAAATTCTCGTTTTGATTTATGTGTTACTTTCACACTGTTAAATTGAATTCCAATTTAAAAAAATCTACATACCTATTGAAATATTTAGTACTAAATATGTAATTTTATTAAAAAATAGAAAAGAATCAAATTATAAATCAAGAATAAAAATTATCTCTGAATTCCGGAATTTAGTCAGCTAATTTATTAACTAAATAAATGACCTTTTGGTATAAATGCCAAAATTGTGATTTGAAGATTAAAATATGGAAGAAATTTATTACTTGCGACAGGGTATACATCTTTAACTTGATGGATGGAGAATATAGTCGTGTTTTCCATGAGAACTACACTAGAACTCGATAAATTTTAAATTCCATTTATTCTAAGTAAACAGAAAAATAAATTAAATTCTTAAAGTGATAATGTGTAGTGCATTTCACATAAATACACATTTTAAGTTGTTACGGCAATAAACAATGACAATTATAGCGATATCTTCATAGCTTGATATGTGGGGAATTTAATCAGCTAATTCGTGAAATATCAAAACTTGAGTTCAAATCTCTGAGAATGACCGTTAATCGCCTTTTATCAATTTCATGCAAAACAGCTATTTGAAGTTAACAATTCGAAGCATATTTATTTCTCTGGTTAGGGGATGAGAATTTAACAGCAGACAATCATTTTTCCAGCTTGGAATTGATGAATAATTTATTCAATCAAAGCTTAGCAAAATATTGGAACAATAAGGAATATTTGTAAGTGCTGTAGCTGCCTTTATAGCATTTCAACTTCAATAAGAAATATTTTAAATTTCAATAACAAAACAATTTCCTTGTAGCTGTGGCGGTAAGCTTTGTGAACATGTACAGCGACGATAGGTGAAATTTAGCAAGATAATTTTGAATGAGTTGTTTCCATCAGCAGCAGTAGCAAAAATGCCTCTACAACCGTCAACACAGGGGAAGAAAAGATGTCACACGCCCACCAGTTTCATAACTAGGTACCCGCAGCATCCGCAGCGGCGGGTGGGGGGCACGGTTATTTGGGCCCACGATATTTATCAAGCGTTCGAATATTAGTGCAGAGTCAAGATCAGATAAATGGTACCTCAGATTAAACAGCTTAAAACAGACCACCCTATCAAATTTGGAAAAAGCGGGACTTTTCTAGGAAGTTTTTAAGAAAATACAGGCTCTACAATATCTTTCCGGTTGCTGAAGGTGAATGTCAGAGTACATTACACGTAATCTGACTCCATACAAATAAAAATGCCTTTAGATTCTGACAGATATTTAGTTTTCGAAGAATCTTTGCTAAACTCGTTTGGAATCAAATCTAATTTATTCATCTTTCAACTCTTTGATCTCTCTTCTTAATTGTTATGAGTGAGATTGTTTTAAATTAGTTTTATTTTGGGGGGCCCTTGTTTCCTGCCATACTCTTCTCGCTCTTTTTTTTCTGCGAGGAGTTCCCTTATTTCCATAGCGTAGTTGTTTCCCTTGATTTTCTTTTTAATTTCAGGGGTATTTTGTTAACTTCTTTGTCTAATTGCTCTTCGGTCTTTAATGGAACCATTAAGTTAATTTTTTTTTTCTAGCCATAGTATAGCGATAGTAGAAATGGGTTTCTTTCTATCTGAATGATTTTTTCACTTAGCTTTAGAAGTATCGGTGAATGATCAGACTTTATGTCATATTGTGTGTAATAATTTACAGATATATTCTTTATTATGAAGAAATCAATCAGATCTGGTACTTTGATTGGATCAGTTGACCAGTAGGTGGGGTTTAAAGTTAAGAGGGCTTCACACTTGCATTTCGTGATAGCTTTTAGGAGTTCTATACCCTTAGTTGTTGTTAATCTGGAGCCCCATTAGACATTTTTTTGCAATAAAGTCTCCTCCAAGTACAAATCGTTTTCCTAATTTACTGATGAGCTCGAGATAATATTTTTCTTTCATTGAGTGCTTCGGTGGGCAGCAAATACCAGTATTATAAATAGAACTACTTTTGATTTTGACAATAACAACACCACCTCCTTTATCAGTGTTTCCAGGGTGAATAGTGTGATATGATATATTTGATAATTTTTAAATATGATGATTGATTGTCTAGTGAAGTGTGTTTCCGTGATGAGACATACATCGATTTTTTCTGTCTCCGGGACAACTCCCAATTCTTGTTGATGCTGTATCAGTTTGGCTCCCTCCTTGCTGTACTCTAGTTTCTGTAATCGCTGATCAAATGTATTTGGGCTGCTCAAAATTAATTTATTTAATTGATTTCCGTTGCTTATCATTACTTGAGCATATGTCACTTTACCCAATTGTCCATGAGTAGCTCCCGACACTCTACGATTCTTAATTTTGATGTTTTGCAGTTCGACAGCAACGCTGCATCCTATGTAGTTAGCCGGATGGTTTTCTGCACAGTGAGCTCATCTAGGTTGGAATTTTTGAGCTTTTACACAATCTTTGGTATGCAATATTTTTGTGTATGTCCATAGGCTTGACATTGATTACATTGTGGTATAAGCTTAGATCTTTTTAGAGACTAAATAATCACCTTCCACCCCAGTATGTACTTAATTTGATAAATTTTGTCGATATCTTCATCAGTATCGAAGGTCAACATAAACTTGTTGAGAGGTAGGTACTTTGCGTCTCCGTTTTAGCTTAAATCCTTTTGCTTTCAGGTCATCAATTAACTTTTCTGGTTTACACGTAGAGTGTAGGTTTGTTAGCAATAACCCAAATGGTCTGGTTTGTTTGTCTTCAAACGTGTGCCAAGCACGTTTTTCTTCGTTTAACATTTTGGTCACTTTTCTGCAAGTTTCATCATCTTCCAAATTTATTTTGATGGTGTTTCCATTCATCACCTTTGTATTAAACTTATCAGTAGTAGTTATCGTTTTTATTTTCTCATTGAGTAAATCGTAGTCTTTGTCTTCATCTGTTACTATTTGTTGTGGTGGAGGTATCTTTTTGGTTGTTTCTGGTTATTATTTGGAAAATCATCCTTTAATTGAGGTAGGGAGGGCGTATTATTTCGTTTTCTTTTTTTCCTCCCACCTTTAACTCCTATCCACTCAGTTTCTTAAGCTAGTTCTTCTTCATCCGTATGGTACTCTTGTGGAGTTTAGGGATGCTACTAGCATCGTAATAAAAGTATCGATACTCTTAAGTATCGAGTACAATTTAAAAACAATTTCGGTTTACATAGCCAATTTCTAATGTAAGTTTTTTAATAGGGAGGAACCAATAAGGCATTTATGTAAATTATATTAATTTATTACACAAAAGAAACACAAAACAAATACTAATTAATAATTTTATTTTTGAAAGCCCCAATCTTCATCATTACAATCAGACAAAAAAGCAGTCTGTCCCTAAGTCTGTTTCGGGTTTATGTCAAAATCGCTCCAGCCTTAGCAAACAATCTTTCTGATAGTACGGAGGTACCTGGTATTATCAGGTACTTCTTGGCGAGGCGGTACAAGTGAGGGAAAACATTTTCATTTCTTCCCACTGAATTTTAGAGTCTGATTTTTTGGGTAAACTGAATTCGCCAAATACAAACTCACCTCATCTTTGTCTTTGCCAGAACGCCTTTTACGATGGCCGTGAGGTAACTTTTGGTGATGGCTCCAAAAATCGTCTGAGGTTAAGGGCTGTTCTGGCCGGTCTCTTTCATCATTTGATTCAGACGACGGATGAAACAGCACGGGCACCGGCTAAGGCAACTTTAAAATTAATATTTTTGAAGCGGGAATCGAGAACTGTTGAAACAGCCATAATGTGGTTGTTGTCGATTTCACCAAACAAACGGTTTAACTCCTCCACAATAAATTCTGTTAAGGTTGGTTTTTATTGATTTTATTTGTTCTATTAGATAATCAATGGTAGGAGTGATTTTGCTGTTAGTTACTTAGCCGTACTCACATAAATATCTGGTCACGTATTTGAAGGGATGTAAAATTAAAAGTAGTCTTGGAACTCGAATGAACTCGGCTACTGTTAGAATATCCGGTGCGTGTGTATTCTCTAGCAAGATCTCATTCACTATAGTGCAAAGCTTGATATAGCGCCCTAACATACAATAAGTGTAGTTCCATTGCATTTCAATGGCTCGTTTTTACCTTGCCTGGCTCATCAATTTGAACTAAACTGTTCTTAAAAAAAAAAACCCTGGCTACAGAAATAGTATATCGTTTTAAAAAAATTATCACTAATCAATATTAAACCAGAAATTGCATATATCCCCGTAACAGTACAGTTCACACGCCAAGTACACCCGCATGACGTTTTAGTATGAAATGAAGCAGACACATTTATAATTTTAAAATTATAGATCATGTTTTCCAAAAGGGAGCAAATTGAGCGAAAGTAGTGTCCCAGCAAATTGTTTGTTCTTGGTAACATGTATGGTGGTTGTCTTAGGTGTGTTATTCACAACAAGTATATGATATCTTATACAACGCCCCTAGCGGTTGGATTCTAAAATCCATATAACATGTCTAGTGGTTGTCTTGTGTCTGTTACTGACAACATGTACGTGATGTAATATACAACGATCCTATCGGTTGAATTTTGAAACGAACATTACTGGTCTTGTGGTGGTCTTGTACTAACAATATGTACGTGATGTAAAGCACAACGCTCCTTTGGGTTGTTTATTAAAACAAATTTAACAAGTGTTGTGGTGGTCTTGTGGGTGTTGTGTACAACAAAAACATATTATGGTGGCCATTTTGTAATTTTTTTCTGCCAAAAGTATTGTGAAAATAAAATTAATTTATATTATTTATTAATAACAACAAAACCGGTAATTATTGTTTATTATCATATATGTTAAATTTGTATTGCTATTAAACAGAACTATTTTGCTAATTTGTTTATTCCATAACATTATTTTTGTTTGCGTTTTTTTCGATTTCGTTTACATTTTTTTATAAAAGTGATGGATAACATATCTAGAGCGAAACGTTATAGAATTGTTTCAAAAATAGCAAAATGTAGCTTGAATCTAGAATTAAATTGTAATTTAAATATTGCGGTCCATATTGATCAATCGCAAGAAACTGAAATTTATCGTGAAACTTTTAAAACTGATAGTGGCGGTCATGATACTCGTCCCATTTTAGATAATAGTTTTTTCTTTGATGAAGCCACAATAATTTGTGATTCATCCGATGATGAGTCATCGCACAATTTTGAGTATTTAGATCCTTTGAATTATGTTACAACTTTAAAGATAAAATTAATTAAATGAATTATTTTACATAATATATCCGAAAATCCGGAATTGGCTTTACTCTTCCTCAAACGAAAGGTGCATTATTTCGTAGCACTAATATTAAGAATTCCACTGATATTTTTGTCCCACGCGAAGTTCTACCCGGAGGATATGTCCATTTTGGAATCGAAAAATCTATCAATCGATATGTTTAACGTTTTTATCTAGTTCACAAGAGATTAAGTGTGATTTTAATGTTGACTGATTGCCCCTATATAAAAGTTCGCGAAAAACGTTGTGGCCCATTCTTGGTTCGTTTGCAAACTATCGTAACCGTACTCCTTTTATTGTAAGGGCATGGGTTGGAGAAGGACATCCGAGTTCTGTAGATATTTTATTTAAAGATTTCGCTAAAGAGTTGTTGAAATTAAAAAGTGAAGGTATTTTAATTGCAAAAAAATCAGTTAGAAAACCTTTTATTTTGCGCGCGTTTAGTTGCGATGCACCAGCTAAATCTTTTAGTAAATCAGTTTTAAATCATAACGCGATAAAGGGATGCCACGAATGTGATCAAACCGGGTTTCGTGTTTCTAATACTCCCGTTTATTATGTCATATTCGGAAATTTGCGAACTGATTATTCCTTCAGTAATCGGTTAGATGCTAAACATCATCATAAAACCGAACCAAATATATTAGAACGAGCTGGAATTAATATGGTTTCTCAATTTCCGCTGGACCCAATGCATTTAATCGATTTAGGAATTGCCAAAAAAATGTTTACTCTTTTGCTAGGTAAATTAAACCCTGGTACTCAAAAATTAATGTCGAATTTGTATGCATCTTATTCAAAATATGTCCCTTTGGAATTTTGTCGGAAACCAAGAAATTTTAATGAAATTCTAAGATGGAAAGCAACGGAATTTAGGTTTTTTATATTATATGGGGTACTTCCGCTTTTAAAAGATTTTGTGGATTCCAACATTTATTATCATGTTTTGCTTTTAGTTGTTAGTATTCGCCTTTTATCAAATAAAAAGTCTTTTAAAGAAAATACCCATAACGCTCAAATACTTTTAAATGAGTTTGTCACGCTGTATCCCCAAATTTATGGATTAAAACATGTAAACTACAATGTCCATAGTATTTTACATTTGCCCAGCTACGTTAAGTTAAATGGTCCATTAGATTCGTTTTCCGGATATATTTATGAAAATTACTTGCAAGAAATTAAAAGATCTATTAAAAAACCTCAAAATATTTTAAAACAATTGTCTAATAGAATTAACAAACGGGAAAATTTAAATAATTTTATCTTAGAAAATAAGTTATAATAAATCATTTAAGTTTGATTCGTTTATATTTAAAGTTAATTTTCAAGATTGTTATTGATCTATTCTTTATCAAACGGAAGAAATACCATTTTATATTGAATACTTCGAAACAGAAAATAACTCCCATGTAGTAAGAGGTCGAAGGTAATTTTATAATGTAGAATAAGTAATTCTACTTACATACTAATAATCAATTCAAGCTGCGTACATGCTACACATTTCTGGTGAAATAATGTACACCACGAAGTTAGCTTTATGAGTTGAAGTATTTCCAACTAGAACAAATTTCAACAGGGTAACCAATTTTAAATAAAAATTTTACTATTTTGCTAACTTCGTGGTGTACATTTTTTCACCATAATTGGAGCATGTACGCACCTTCAAAAAATAAAAAGGAATTTGATTAAGATTAGAATACTTTGATTAATTACAAATTGTAGATTTTCGTAAATTTTAGTCGTACGTTTTTTTCTTTTTCAGTAACACCAGAGCTAAAATATATCAGTTGACAGCTAGCGTCCATAAAATTAGATCTTGCTGAAATGAAAAGCCTTCTAAAACCAGCCAACAATTTTTTTTAACCGTTAAAATCTAAACAAGATTTAGAGGAGATTATCTCCAAATAGTTATCTAATATCCTTTTATTTCCAGACTAAATATTTAGCACCTTATGTACCAGTAGAGGAAAAGCACCATTTGACCGGTATCAGTAAAATCATCAGTGATGTATCACTAAAGGAGTATAATTGGAATGGGATGAACTCAAAGATTTCACTAAAAGACATTCCGCTTTTTAATAAGATTCTCTATGGCCCTTTGATAACTTTAATTACAAATAATAAATATCATATTAACAAATTTCATTTTAATTATAGATGCCTGAAAAGCAAATATTTGATTCACATGATCGTGAAAACAGACGTCAAAGTCGATTACGGCTTTTAATGAATTAGTTTACTAATTCATAATGATTTAATTATTTTTAAGAAAATTTAATTTATTTATGTTTAATTTAGTTTTACAAATGGATTTTTTTAAAATATTTTTAATAATGAATTTAATAATTAGCTATTAATTTTAATTTAATATTTATGAATTTGAAATTTTGAACTGATTTTGAAGTTTTGATACATCCATATAATATAAATCATTTAAATTCGAATATTTTTGAGTAGTAAACACAAAGTGTGCAATATTATGTGCAATATTTAATGAGTTGAACAGGTCACTGAAATTTTTATGTTTACTTGAAGGCTTTGCCACTATAAAAAATGAACAAAAGAATTTCTAAATTAACATGTTTTAGGTAAATTTTCAGGCGAACAACTACCTAATAGCAACTACCCCAGCGACAAGATATAAAAATGCAATCTATTAATATATATTTATAATTTAATTTTGTATAAAACTGATGACTTTCATAAATTTGAACTAATTTAAATAATTTTACGAAGTAATTTTACGAATGGTGGTTTCCCATAAATTGAAAATGCCGTAGGCATTAGGAATTCGTTCGTTTTATTTGTGACAATGTAATTTAAAAAAAAAGTAAAAATTTCTTTAAGTTTCTTTTAAATAAATAAAATAAAAAATAAAACCAAATTTTATTGCACTTTTTATTTCTCTATGTAAAACCAAAGCAAAAACGGCAATCAGACATATTAACAAAGACCACCATCAAATTTGTTACCAATGACCACCACGATACATATTACTAACGAAATTCGCTCAATCATATTCTCACGTGTGGTTTGTTTTTGTTTGTAAACTAGATCTTTGAGATAGCCCCACAGAAAGAAATCTGGCGAAGTAAGATCTGGTGATCTAGTAAGGCCATTTACCGGACCATCTCTCGAGGTCCAGCGACCATTGAAATCACGATCAAGTACTGCAAGTGCTACCACGTGGCCGAATCCTATCTAGAAAACGCGAAGCATAGAGAGTGACAGCATTATCAAGACTCCGGCCAGCTTCTCCATAAACCAGAATCATTTAAATTTTCTCTTGTACAGTTAAATACTCCGTTCTTAAGTAATATTGATAGCTTTACACAGATATTGTTGTTTCGAAATAATCTTCGGACTGAATCGGTATTTTTAAAACAATTTCGTTAATTCGAAAGCCGATTTAAAACCATTTTCAGTAATTAAAAATTTAAGAAATACAAATTGTTTAAGACTAACTTCGAGTATTTACAATGAAACCGTGGTAATTTTATTGCAGACATATTGCAGAATCGTTTGCATAGGTTTTCAGTAGGAGAAATCGAAAAAAAATTGAATATCGTCAATTACAGCGACATCTATCATAAATCTTTTAGCCATAGAATCCGAATCTGCAATAAAAATTAGGGGTTCGTATTTTAGTTTCAAAGTTACCCCGCCCACCTACGAGGCGGAGGGGGAGTACTAATTTTAACACTAATATATTTCCCCCAAGAAATAATTAAATTTTGATCTTTACCAGATGTTTGAGTGTCTCAGGCTAAAAAAATCACCCGGTAGACCACAAGAGAATACGTCTATAGACGGTCCAGCGAGACGCACCGAACACCAGAGTTGAAGTTGAGGAGGATTTGAGTGAAGGATTCTGTTGTGAATTAATTTCGCGTCGAGTTAAGGGTTTAGTGGGATGTTAGATTGAGTTAATTTGAGTTGAGTTCATGCACGCAAGTAGCTTTCGAATCGAGTTGATTGTGTGAGTTGAAATTTGTTTCGAGCTAAGTTGATTTGCACTTGATTTGGGGTTGAGTTAGTATGCGTGGGCAGTTATTTGGGGGTTGATTCGTAATTCGATTGAACTAATTGTTAATTTTAACGTTAGGTTAGGGGCTGATTTAAAAGTTGCTTTGGGGTTTAATTGGTGATTGAATTGACGGATGGGTTGGCGGTTGATTTGGTGATTGCATTAGGGAACTGGGAGTTGAGCTAATTTTCAGAATTGAAGTTTTCTGATTACTTCAGTAGAAGGATGGCTGTTTAGCATTGTGAGGATAACAATTTTCACCTTCTTCGAAAACAAATGAATCCTTCTGTTTTTTTATTTAACTTTGCCACTTTAATCTACAATTTTAAGAGCCAAAATATCATTGAATATAGACCTTAATCGCATACACATCATACAAAATTCTTTTCATAAGTTAATTTACTAAACGGTTAATGCGGTACGTCTAAACTTACAAACTACGTTACCGTTGCAATTAAAGTTTTCATTCGGTTCAAAGATTAAATACTAAACTACTAATAGTTAAAAGAACTAACAAAAACTCTGTATAATGTACTTACTTCTACAATAAGCTTTTCCACATACAATTAAAAATTTATAAATTACAGTTACAACCATAAATAAATAGCTAATGTATGCTAATGGTTCAGCAAACAACAATCATAGTAACACTAACCCTACATTATACGAGTAAATAACAAAAAAAAAAAAAACTCAAAATTATCCGTAAACCTCTCTAAAAACTATAAAACTACTTATACATATTTTACGTTAACAAAAACTTTAAAGCTTTCAAAGTGGAAAACACAAAAAAAAAATCCCATTTTTCACCTGTTAAATATATATTCATGCTTTTTTACGTTTTTAATTTTAAAAATGAAAATTAGAATATTTAAGTCGTTTAATGTACATACACCCAGATGGAAAACTAAAAATAAAAGTAGATTTTCCTCGAACAAAAAGCTCAGTCTGGATTTTATTATATTGAAATAAAAAAATAACAAAAGATTGATGATTTCCATATATGAAAAATTATTTTAATTAAAAAAAAACTGCCTGTACGTAGGTAAACGAGAACCGGCTTATATGATATAGGCAAACATCGTTTGGGGATTAATCGCCTTTGTTGTTAATAATGCAATATTCATACACAAAAAAATAAATCAATTTCCGGCAGATTAATGTGAATAAAGGGATTTTTATTTGTTATTTTATATTTGTGCGAATGTTTTCCACCTTTATATTAAAATGATTGGCAGCGGTTGTGGTGTATAACACAATAGTGGTCCCGGTTTTAAAATTCAATTTATCCATAGATGCTCGTTTCCGTTTAAATTTTCAATAAACGAATAACTTAAAAATATGACAAAGTAAATAACAACAGCAATAAAAACAAGATGCAGGCGAAATAATTTTCCCAGTCACGATTTTCCAGATAAAGAGCTAAACAAATTTTGATGTTTTCTTACTCTTGTTTGTTGCTATTTGCGGGGATTTCATATAATTCGGATTTTCTACAAAACTATATAATCAGCTTAAATCTTTTTGTGTTGCGTTAACAAAAATTTTATTTATTTGGTTTGTTTGCGTTTGTTTGTTGGTTGTTTATTTGACTGGAATTTAAAATATTATTTTTCAATTTCACTAAATTACTTGGGAAAATAAAATACAAAAAAAAAAAAAATGTTGTATAAAATAATTTATTATTTTTTATTTTTATTTTTTATGATTTTCGTTTTTACGCTGAACATTTTTCAACTATAAAAATTTTTAACAATAAAATCACAATGCATATGTATGTTTTATGTACGTGTATATGTTGTGGAAAACATAACAACATGTTTGTTATAACAACAAAAAAATTAATGTTGAGAAAAATAAAAATAAAATTTATTAATCAATTTAAATTTAACGATTTTTTCCGTTTTCTTGTGTGTGTGTGTGTGTGTATGGATATGTTGAAATTTCTGCAATTTTCATTTTTGGTTCTTTTATTATTATGTACTTATATCGGGATAAACTCGTACACACTGCTATATTATGCTCGAGCACAAAAATAATCATAATAATGTGTACATACTTAATAAAGAAATTTGAAAGACTTTTTGTTTGTTTGTTTGTTTGTTATTTGAATATTGTTGGAATTTTTGTTGAAGCAATGATTTGATTTGATCGCGGGTGATAAATATGATTACATTGTCACATTTAAATTTAATGAAATGGTTTTGAATGAATTATTTATTATATGTGGTATCCTATAGTTTGCTGTATTCCAAACTATATATCATAAAGTTTGCTTTTAACTAATTAGATATTTTCTTACTGACAACTATCCATGTTGTAATAAATTTGGATATTTCTTTTTGGCACAGAAACAGATAAGTCATATTCCGAATTCTTCGAGTGCTTGGTTGCTTGTGGATACTAATTTTTTTTAATAATTAGTTAATAATAATAAAAATTAGAAATAATAATAGAGCTAACTGTAACGACAAAGATGGTCCCTTGGTGGAACGAGACGCTGGGTAAACTGAGGAAAAAATCGAGAAGATTATTTAACATGGCTAAACGCACCGGTGAATGGGGCGAGTATAAGATGGCTTTGACGGAATATAATCTCGAACTAAGTATTATGTATTAGGATACTAGTTGGTTTGGTTGTTAAACCCTGGTTTATCGATCGATTACGGATTAACCGTTTATTATATTGTAAGAGTAGATGACAATGAATTCAGCTAATCGATCGAGTAGACAGTATGAGTGCAACCACCAAGTGGATGGTACTTGGAGAATTACGAAGAAATAAAATAAATAAATGAAGTAGATATACTTTATAAAACAAAACATATATTGTTTCAATACGTAATATTTTGGCGACGAGGATGAAAATCATAATTATATACGTGCAAAATTAAAATTATACGACGATACAGTTAGTACGTTGGTTGTGCTTGTCATACGGTGACGTTAAACATTTAGTGCTTTGTTTGTGCTTGTGGCCTAAAATCCCATAAAGCGTGGTATGTACATAAGTACATATGAAAATTGTGAAAAGTGAAGTAGTGAAAGTTGAAAATACACAAGAAGAGACTGTAATTATGGCAACCATTGGGAAAATGGAAAATTTCACTCCGGGAGATAACTTTGATAATTATGTAAAACGGTTGAGTATGTATTTCAAAGTTAATAAAGTTACTGATGATATGAAAGTGGCATCGCTGATCACATGTATTGGATCAGAAACTTTTGGGATTTTGGTTTCATTGTTGGATCCAAAAGATCCTTGCGAGGGAACGTATGATTCGTGCGTAGCGGTATTAAAAAAGCATTTTACCCCCAAGGTTATTGTTATAGCGGAACGTTATCAATTTTATACAAGGCAGCAACGGGATAATGAACCATTAGCTGAATATATCGTCGAACTGAAAACGTTAGCTCAAAAATGCGAATTTAAAACCTTCCTAGATGACGCCTTAAGAGATAAGTTTGTGTGTGGTATAAACAACAATAATATTCGGTCGAAATTGTTAACGGAAGATAATCTCACATTTGAAGCCGCATGTACTACAGCAATGAATATGGAGTTGGCGAGACAGAAATGTGACATTATGAAGCCTGGTTCACTGAATAAAATTGAACATGGCTCTTCGATGAGTAAGGGTTTTACGCCACGGCGACAAGAAAGCGGACGAGATGCAGGGAATAATGTTATAAAAAGACAAACTAGTCCGAGAACGAATCAGAGAGAATGTTGGAGATGTGGGCGGCGGCACCGTAGTAATCGTTGTCCTGCGTTTAACTTGACTTGTTTTTTGTGTCATCAAAAGGGACATCTAGCAAATTTTTGTCGTAATAGAAGAAAAATTAACGCTGTACATTCGGAGGTTGAGGTGGAAGAAGAATCATCCGAGTCATCAAGTATTAACAGCATAAACTGGGTCGAACAAATAATCAAGCAATGGTAATAAATGTGTTGATCGAGGATAAGGAAGTGACTATGGAAATTGATACAGGAGCGTGTAATAGTATTATAAGTTATGAACATTACCAAATGTTATTTAAGAATATTAAATTAGTTAAGTCTGATAAATTATTGCAGGTAGTAACGGGCGAAAGAATCAAAGCTGCTGGTTCTGGTTTGGTAAAAGTGAAGGTGACAGAGTATATGAAACCCAAAGAGTTGGAAATTATTGTTATCTATAGTGAAAATTCTTTCACACCACTGATGGGCAGGACATGGTTGGTTGTAGTATTTCCGAGATGGAGAAATTTATTCAGTAAAACTTCAGAAATTGCAAAAATAATGCCAAAGGGCAATAAAAGCATAATTTCTATGGTGGATTGCGATGCAACCGACAACTTTTCGGAGGATTTTCAAAAACTGTTCTTGACGGATCAGGTAAATCTATTAAATAGCACCAAAAATAATAGTTTGACAAAAGTTGAAGGTAATTTAGATCTTTCAGTGAGTAAATTAAAGGAAACATTTCCCAAAGTATTTTCAGAGAAAATGAAAGAACCGATCGAAAAATTTCAAGCGGAAATTATATTAACCCCAGATCACAGACCCATATTTCATAAAGCATACACAATTCCATACAAACTTAAACAAAACGTAGAGGAAGAAATTGAGAAGTTGTGTCAGCAGGAAATCCTAAAGCCTGTCAAATATTGTGAATATGCTAGTCCAGTTGTAGTCGTGGTTAAATCTGATGGATCAATTAGATTATGTGTGGACTTCAAAGTGACAATTAATAGATTTGTCCAAACAGAGCATTATCCGCTCCCACGGACGGACGATATATTTGCATCATTGGCGGGATGTAGTGTGTTTTGTGTGTTAGATCTTCGGGGCGCTTATCAGCAGCTAGCTGTCAGTGAGAATTCAAAAAGATATCTAACTATTAATACACATCGTGGATTATTTCAATTCCAAAGGTTACCATTTGGAATTTCTTGTGCTCCGGCCATTTTTCAGTCAGTAATGGACCAAATCCTTTTAAAAATTGAAAATGTCGAATGTTATCTTGACGATATCATGATAGGGGGGAAAGACAAAAAAGATTGTTGCCCTTTCAGCACGATCTGATACAATTGTGTAGGTAAATTTCAACCATCATTAAACCAACTAACACAATTGTGTAAGAAAATTGTTGGTGCCATATTATCCAAAAATGAGAAAAATATTTTATGAGTTGGCGACCAAATGCTACATTTGTGTAGGTAAATTTCAAGTGGCCTTTAGAGCTGGCTGAATTCAATCTGGAATTAACTCCTAAATTTTGTTAGAATGAAGTTATTTGATAATGGAATATTCCAATTTTCCATTTTTTTTTTCAAAAAAATATCCAGTTTGGCCGTTGTAGCACCTACACAATTGTGTGGATTGGATTCATAGTAAAACATTTTATATTTATTCCAAGAGTACAGAATTGGTACAAAACAAAACTTTATTAATAAATAATATCACAATTCATAATGATACATATCACAATTCAAATTCGGTGAAATCAAAAATTAAAACAATTAACTTAAAATTATAAAAATATTTACATACTATCAGTCTTTCATTGTATGAAAAATTTTAAAACAATTGTTCGTCTTTGATGAGCATAAATATACATTACATTTCTCGCATCTACATCTAGTGCGACATTTGCATGTTTTAAGGCGGCATATCTTCGCTGTCGGCATGTCATCCCACACTGGCCAATGACCTGACGATGAGTACCGTCTCCCCAAAGATGGAAGGGCTTCCATTTTCTTTTTTTTTCGCACAGGTCCTTGCTGATCATATTCCCCATCTGTATCGGTAGAATCGGTTCTATCAGCTAGTGAATCCTCACATATTAAGGTGTCTGCCACATCCATTTTAAACCCCAGCAAATCAAGCCTTTTTGCCTTTGGTATGCTTAAGGCCACACAATCGCGTTTGTATTCCATCCATCCATTTACAACAGCTAAGTCAATAAAATGATGTGCGATTTTAACCGGCCATTTCGTTCCAGACCGGAATGGAGTGTTTAGCCGTTTTTTCCTTTGGAATTTCAGCCGAATCGGCCGCATCGCTACATTCATCAGAATCAGATGAGGGTTGTTGACGATTTTGCTGGATTGGTAGCTCATAGTCATCATCTTCAGAATCATCCGAATTTTCGAGCAGCTTTATTATTTCTTCTTGGTTGATTAACCATTGCCCGTTTTCGAACACAACTAAAATAATTGACACACATCATATGTAATTAGAAAATAATATAGATACAGAATACTATAATTATATATTTATAAAGGCAAAAATAAAAAAAAAAAAGTATTATTGTACATATCAATTCATAAATTGGTACACTTTGAATTTAGTTCGAAATTTATCACCATAATAATTTTCTTCTTATTATAAGCCCAACTTACACAATTGTGTAAGTCACTTTTGTTTTTAATTTGAAAGTTATTTCGAATAATTTATTTGTGTTTTTTATTTAATAAACAGAAATTTCAATATCTAAAGAACACTATTTTCACTTTTACTTATCAATTACTAATGTAGAAATAATATAAATAAATACTTACTTTTTCCGGGATTGCTTTGCGACGACATTGTTCACTTTTTGACATAGCAATAATTTTCCCGCCAATTTATTTTTTAATTTGACAATTGAAATAATAACTTTGAATATTCAAATTTAGATGACATCACCATTAAGAAAGAAGAAACAATTAGAAATGCAACTAGTTTCACGTTTTATTTGCGTATAATTTTACTTACACAATTGTGCTACATGGATTCCAATGCTGATTTAAATATAAAAATCATTGGTAATATGAGTCAGTTGTATTCTACCTACACAATTGTGTGAATTGGTTCTATCTGACCAGAATAAATTTAGTTCCTATGGTTTTATATGAAAAGTTATGTTTACTAACACAATTGTGACAATCGGATGTAACTAGTACAAAAAAAAATTTTTTGTCGGTGCTGAAAGAGATAGTAAATTGGTAAAAGTTTTAATGAGATCGTTAATCGTTTATTATAAAATTCGAATTAATCTTAAAAAATGCATATTTTTTAGTGATAAAGTTGAGTATTTGGGCCATATAATTTCGAAGAATGGTATTAGTCCTAAAAAAGATAAGATAAGGTAGATGCAATTGCGAATGCTCCAGCTCCAAATAACATAACACAATTGCAATCTTATTTAGGAATGTTTAATTATTATGGCCAATTTATACTGAACTTGAGCTCAGAGTTACGTATTTTATATAATTTATTATTAAAGAATACACCGTTTGTTTGGTCAAAAAAATGTAATGAAGTTTTTGAAAAATCAAAGACATTTTTACTAGAAAATAATATTCTAGAAATCTATGACCCCAATAAAAAACTAATTGTATCATGTGATGCTTCGCCTTATGGGTTAGGGGCAGTTTTGGCTCACGACATTAATGAAGTAGAAAAACCCATATTATTCGCGTCGTGCAGCTTAACACCTGCTGAGAAGAATTATTCACAATGCACAGGGAGGCCCTGGCAATTGTTTTCGCGGTAAAGAAATTCCATAAATATATTTTTGGTTACAAATTTACGATTCACACGGATCATAAACCACTGGAACAGATTTTTAATCCCAGTAAAGGAACACCACCGGTTGCAGCTGGACGATTGCAAAGATGGGCAGTTTGCCTATCTATGTACGAATATTCCATTAAATACAAAAAACCAACTCAGATGGCGCACACTGATGCACTATCGCGTTTACCTCTAGAACATGGGTCTAAGGTGGATGTTGTCCTTATTAATTCTTTCAATTTTCTCGATGAATCGCCTCTTGACACCGAGATTATTGGTGAAAAATCGAAAAAAGATGCTACCATTCAGCAAATTAGTAAATATTGTAAAGCGGGTTGGCCAAAAATGGACATTAAATTTGAAGATTTCCCTTATTTCAAAAAATTACAGAATAACTTTTCAGTAGAGAAAGGATTGTTACAGCTTTATTAGCCGTTCCAATTTTAAATAGCGTATAGTCATTGATTGACGATGCAACCCCCTATTATAATAATGAGAGTTAAATGCAATGATACGTAATATGTTTTTTTTTGGGACTGTACTGGTTGTCACAGACGTGAGTTGGTAATGGTAAGCTTTTGTTGGAGATAATTGGATGAGGTTTTTTTTTGTATTGATGATGAAGCTTGGGTGAGTATTATTTTTTTTAGGTAGATGGTGTGAGTAGTAGCTGGTTAGCATTAATTTTTTTTTTTCAATTATTTAATTTGTACGGTCATTACTGATCCTTTCATGTTCCGGTAACCCCACCCCTTACGCTCCTGAGCCTTAGCCGGCGCAATCGACCGTTCTACCGGAACCACTGGAATGATAATTTCTGTTAACAATTCCCCAAGAATTGTTACAGTGGCGCCCAAGAAAACAGGGATCTCCTTTGGTTTTTTTTTACGTTATAATTTGTATAGTTTAATTCGCTGGTCAAATAGTTTCCATTTATTCATTTTTCTGTTGAGCGGACAGTTATTATCTGAATCCATCATTGTTGAATCAGAAATTTTAATACATAGTTCGTAATCCCAATTTCAATTTTTTATTTTTTTTTATTTAATTTTTCTAACATATTGTTTCTCTTACGGTTCAGGCTGAATAATTTTGATGTGAACACACTGTTTCCGTTTAGATAATGTTTGAGTTCAGTGTTTGTTTTCTTTACATTAAAATATTTTCATTCTGAACGATTTATTGGAAAGTTTCGTACCGTTTCTTCTTTCGAATTGATTTACACGTGCGGTTTAATTATTTTCAAAAATCATGTACTTCTACGATGATGCTAGTTTTCAAGCAAAATAGCTTTCTGACTACTGGTATTACTACATCGTAAGATAATTAATATCAAAGTTTTTGTGTTTTCTCTTATTTTTTTTACCAGCCAGCTACTACAATTACTCTACTTACAAATAAAAAAAAAAAAAAAAAAAAAAAAATTATCAAACAGTATTTCGCCTTAGTTTTATCCCCATTTCAATTACACTCATTTAATTGTCGAAGAAAGAAAATAGAAAAAAAAAAACAATTTATTAGTTAATATATAATTATACGTCTAATAAAAGTTTACCATTTTTGTCTTACTTGATATAGAAGGAAAACACTCGCAATTACTGAAGAACTGCCGTATTTATCAAAATTCCGTATTATTTTTATAAGTTACAAATAAGTATCATAGCAATTAAATTAAATTATTATATTTTGTTTCTGGGTTTTGAACCTAATAAATTAGATTACTAAAACCATCATTTTAATTCATAATAAACGTAATTCAAATAAATAGTCACGATAATCTACTTTCCCGATTAATTTAGTTTTCGAATCTCATAAAGATGGACGTAGAACAGCTTGAAGTAGACGAGTTTGACCAGGAATGTGTCATTCGAGACATTCAAGGAAAATCATTAATCGAGAAGCTAGCTAATTTGAAAGAAAGATTGAAACTAGAAGCCAGCCATTCTCAATTAGTACCGATGAAAGCGCATGTTGCCGCTCGCAAAAATCCTAAAACGGAAATAAGCAAAATTTCTATAAAATTAAAATCAATCTATGTAGCCATTCAAAATGCAATTGAAAATGATCAAAACGATTTATTGAGTGGACTGCAGAGTAGGCTTTTACATGTTCAGAATCGACTAAAGCGAATAAAATATTCGAAGACTATCGCTGTTGAAGTTTCACAAACTTTGGCTAAGTGCGATCAATTAGTAGAATTTGTCGACAAAACCATAATAAATAAAGCTGATAGAAATGATTCAATGCATGAGTTCAAGACCATTTAGCTGAATATGGATGAAGAAGAAGAGGACGGATCCGATACAACTGACTCGCATTCAGTTGCAACGTCTGATAATATTAACGAAAATATTCAAGCACCTAGCACATCTCGTTTGCCTCAAGAATATTTAAATAGCACAGTCCATACACATAATCCGCAGTCAAGTAATCTTCGGCCAGAGTTTACACTCAAAACTAATCAAGCAAATGGTGTAAATGAACATCGAAAAGCAGAACAAGTATACCAACAACAGGCTAGGGGATTCCAGCAGGTACCTATTCCGGTTGTTAACCAAGATATGTACATGCGTTCACAACAGTTCTCTAATGCAAACCAGTTTGTTCCAGCCTCGAACACACCTTATTTAGCACCAACGGCCACTATGCATTCACCAGTGCCACCACCAGAGAATCGTACGTCATTGTCGAATCGAAACTTTTCTGTACCGGGCCCTTCAAATCATTATTTTCCACTAAACCAGCCACGAAAACTTATGGCAAAATGGAAAATATCGTTTGATGGATCTCCGACTGGCCTGCATATAAAAAAATTCCTTTTTATGGTGGAATACCAGGCTAAAGCTGACTGTATTGATGAAGCCGAATTAGTCAGAGATTTTAGCTATATCCTCAGGGGTACCGCTTGTAATTGGTATTGGGACTTCGTTCACCGTAATGCTAATGTTAGCTGGTCTATATTAAAAGAGGAATTAAAGAAACGATTCCAAGATCGGAGGTCTGATTTAGATGTGCGTAGGCAGCTTGACAATCGCAAGCAAAAAGCAGGAGAAAAGTTTTTAGATTACTATCAAGAAATGGTTGCCCTTTCATTGCAGGCTGAGTGTCCTATCGCTGATTCAGAACTCTTGTATATTTTACATCGGAACATGCGAGCCGGATTACAAGAACGAGTGCTGGAAGACCAATGCGATAGCCTAGATGCGTTCGTAAGAAGATGTGTAGCATATGAAGATGTATGGCATCGAACGGGAATATTACCCGAACTGTTGTGTAAGCAACCTAGGTTTGTTCAGGAATTTGAATATAGGGAACGTAATTCTACTACAACTAATCATTTACACATGACTGATACATCCACTCAAGTTCATGGTATTTATAATGACGAAATTTCAGCTCTACAATTAAATCAGAAAACAGTTGCGGCACCTACCTTTATCAGAAATATATATCAGGTAGCACCTAGAGAGAACAAGGAACTTAATTGCTGGAATTGTGGAAGGAATAATCACTGTTATAAGAACTGTCCCATTCCGCATTGTCGCATATTTTTTATGGGTGCGGTGCGCTTGGCGTGTTATATCCCCATTGCACGAAGTGCCGCGTAAATTCGGGAAACCTGCAGGAGGGGGTAAGAAAGCTAAACATTTCTGCCCCCAGGCAAATTTCGCAGAATTACACGCCGAGACAAATAACTACAAATTTGACCCACCAACAAAATTCACAGAACTTTACACCCAGAGCGATTCTACCGAACAATATATCACGGGAGGAAGTGGCTTGCAATGTAGATCCCGAGTTCTACCATCTACAGCAAAAGAACAAGCAGAAGCCATAAATGCCACATATCATCCAATTTTAAAACCCATTTCAAAGTCAATTAACCCGATATTAAGAAGTACTCGTTACTGGAAAATGCGAAGAATGATCAAAAAGAATACAGCTGAAACAATAATTTCTGATGGAGGTGACGGTAGACCATATGCTGATGTTAATGTTAATGGAAGGTCGTATGTTGGATTACTTGATAGTGGTGCCAATATTTCTGTTTTGGGTAAAGGTTCTGAGACGTATGTGAATTCATCTGACACTAAATTCTATAACTTCCCGTCATCTGTAAAGACGGCGAACGGAAATAAGGTAACCATATTGGGTTACATTAAAGTTCCCATAACATTCGCTGGAAAAACAGGCAGTGTAATTTTGCATGTCTCTCCAAACCTGAGCCAGGAGCTTTACTTAGGCGTCGATTTTTGGCGATTATTTGGTTTAACAATACATGGCCCTTCAAATAAAAATGCTGATGCAAATTTAAACATTTACTCAAATATCACTTCAGGGCCTAGATTCTGATCAAGTGACAAATGACAAATGACAATTTTTTGTGACTTTGTACTAAAATTTTAACTGCTATAAAATGACAATATAGTTGTGAGTTCTAAAATGCGATTCTGATGAAGTGACTTTTTCAAAATGTCACAAGAAAAAAAATGACAAATTAAACAAAATTGTCATTGATTTGGTTTTCCGTGACAAAAGTCAGCTGCATTTTTAAATAAAATATGTGTGAGTATATTTTGTTAATTTTTAATAATTCTTGTTATAAATTTTAATTGTTTATATTTTAATTAAAATAAAACAATATTTTATCTATTTTTAGATATACATATATAAAAATAGATAAAATATTGTTTTATTTTAATTAAAATATAAACAATTAAAATTTATAACAAGAATTATTAAAAATTAACAAAATATACTCACACATATTTTATTTAAAAATGCAGCCGACTTTTGTTACGGAAAACCAAATTAATGACAATTTTGTAAATGTACATATATGTACATATATACAAAATAAACCTTAAAATATAACTGCGGTAAACTAGAAATGCTACTGCTGTAAACTGCTGTTAATGTCATAACTCATTTCATCAGAATCGCAAATTTTCCGTGACAATATTTTGTACTAATAACCAAATGTCACGACAAATTGTCATTTCATCAGAATCTACCCCCAGAATTGGCTGCTGGTGCAACATCTAACAATACTTTACCCAAGCATGATTTGACTCAGGACCAGCAAGAAATTGTAAACAAGGTTATTAAAGAATTTCCCTCTTCTGCACTCTTGGGCTTAGGTAAAACAGGATTGGTAAAACACATAATTGATGTAGGTAACGCTTCGCCCATAAAACAAAGATATTACTCCGTGTCACCCGCTGTGCAAGCGGATATTTACAAGGAAATTGATAGGATGTTATCCTTGAGAGTCATTGAGGAGAGCAGTAGCTCGTGGAGTTCCCCGATTGCTTTGGTTCGCAAGCCGAATGGCGGTGTGAGGTTGTGTTTAGATGCAAGGAAGTTGAACGAGGTGACAGTAAAGGATGCTTATCCCTTGCCCATCATTCAGGGTCTGCTAGGGTGTCTAAACAAAACTCGGTACATATCTAGTTTAGATTTGAAAGACGCTTTCTGGCAGATCCCATTGGATGAGGGGTCGAGGGATAAGACAGCCTTTACTGTCCCAGGCAGGCCACTATATCAGTTTAGGGTTATGCCATTCGGCTTGTGTAACGCGCCTTAGACAATGTGCCGTTTGATGGATCGGGTGATACTTCACGAGCTACATGCTCAAATCTTTGTTTACCTGGACGACCTCCTAATCACTAGTGAAACATTCGAGGAGCATATTGAACTTTTGTTGAAAGTGAGCAATTTACTAAGACAGGCGAATTTATCAATCAACATAGATAAAAGCCATTTTCTTCTCAAAGAAATCAAATATTTAGGTTATGTTGTAGGAGATGGGGTATTAAAGGTTAATCCAGATAAAGTTTCTGCTATATCAAAATATCCGAAACCTAAAAATGTAAGGCAAATACGACGTTTCCTTGGTGTTACCGGTTGGTACAGAAGGTTCATTTCCCGTTATTCCGAAATCGCAGAACCCTTAACACGGTTATTATAGAAAAATATTAAATTTTGCTGGTCTGACGAGGCAGATGAGTCATTCAACGAACTAAAGACGGCATTATGCACGGCACCAGTGTTGAGTCATCCGGATTATACGTCCCACGTTTACATTCAATGTGATGCATCAAGTACAGGAGTAGGTGGTGTTTTATTTCAAAAAGACTCCAGCGGCGAAGAACGTCCTGTTGCCTACTTTTCTCAGAAACTCAATGCAGCACAGCGAAATTATAGCACTACGGAGCTTGAATGTTTCGCGGCTGTATTGAGTCTCAAGAAATTTCGGCAATATGTAGAAGGATTCCCTTTTACCATTATCACAGATCACGCAAGTCTGAAGTGGTTAATGGGACAAAGGGATCTTTCTGGACGTCTCGCTCGCTGGAGTTTGAAAATGCAGGGATTTAATTTTAAAATCGAGTATCGAAAAGGGAAAGAAAATGTGGTACCTGATGCACTCTCACGGAATTTTGCCGAAGAAATTACCCTACACCAGAACGTCACCGAAAATCCATTACATCTTGATCTTAATTCAGTAATTTTTGAAACAGATACGGAATACAAATTGCTAAGAGATTCAATCGTAAACTGTCCTGAAATCAAATCGAACATGCGAGTTATCCAAAATAAAGTGTACATAAAAATAGGAGAATCCAGCAACGATAGTGCCAGATCTGATATTCCCGACTGGAAAATATATGTTCCTAAAAATCTCACTGATGCTCTAGTGAGTGCAGCGCATGAACCACCAACATCAGCCCACCTTGGAAGTCAAAAAACGATTGAACTTTTACGAAGGTATTATTACTGGCCCAATATGATAAAAGATATCACGGAGTTTGTGGGCAAATGTGATATATGCAAAGTATCCAAACCTGTGAATCAAATCACAAGACCTCCAATGGGCACTTATGTAGAATCAATACGTCCGTGGCAACAGGTGTATATTGATTTTTTGGGACCATACCCACGTTCCAAAAATGGTAATCGTTATCTATTTATTGTATTAGATAAATTCTCTAAATTTGTGCTTATTGAGCCTATGAGGGATGCTACGACTAAGAATGTTGTTAAATTCATGGAACAGCGAATTTTTAATGTATTTGCAGTACCTGAAATTGTTTTTAGTGACAATGGCAAGCAATTTACCGCAAATAGTTTTGCGGCTTTGTTAGTAAAGTACGGTGTCAAGCATATCCGAACACCTAAATACCACCCACACTCGAACGCCTCAGAACGAGTAAATAGGACCGTTTTGGCAGCAATTCGGTCTTACTTAGACGAAAATCATCCCGATTGGGATAAGCACATTCATTCCATTGGATCGGCCCTTAGGAACGTAGTACACAATAGCACAAAGTATTCTCCGCACTTCATCGTATTCGGACAACATTTTATAGGCCATGGTGCAAATTATGAGCTTCTACGAAATCTAAACTGCATAGGAGATAGGGACGTACAAATAACACATTGTGATCGCCAAGAGAGTATACGTAAGAACATTTTGCAACACTTACAGCAATCTCATGAACGGAGTGCCCTTCGGTACAATTTGAGAACTCGCAATCGTAGTTTCAACGTCGGTGATTTCATTTTTGTTCGAAATTTCATACAAAGCGATGCATCCAATAAAATATCGGCAAAACTAAGTCCAAAATTCATTAAAGCTCGGATAGTCCGAAAGGTCGGAAACGTAGCATATGAAGTCGTTGATGTGCACAATAAAACACTAGGAATATATCATAGTAAAGATATTCGAACGTAGATACATTTGACATTAACATTAACGGAACTTGAGCGTCCATTTGAAATTAATTCTAGGGTTATAGCATCCAGTAACAGAGATTAATGGGCGGTGGTGTTAAAGAAATTATTCGCGTATAGCCCGGCTTGAGACATCTCATGGGTGTAGGTCTGCCCCACGATTTGTTACAGCTTTATTAGCCGTTCCAATTTTAAATAGCGTATAGTCATTGATTGACGATGCAACCCCCTATTATAATAATGAGAGTTAAATGCAATGATACGTAATATGTTTTTTTTTGGGACTGTACTGGTTGTCACAGACGTGAGTTGGTAATGGTAAGCTTTTGTTGGAGATAATTGGATGAGGTTTTTTTTTGTATTGATGATGAAGCTTGGGTGAGTATTATTTTTTTTAGGTAGATGGTGTGAGTAGTAGCTGGTTAGCATTAATTTTTTTTTTTTCAATTATTTAATTTGTACGGTCATTACTGATCCTTTCATGTTCCGGTAACCCCACCCCTTACGCTCCTGAGCCTTAGCCGGGGCAATCGACCGTTCTACCGGAACCACTGGAATGATAATTTCTGTTAATAATTCCCCAAGAATTGTTACAGGATGTTTATTTTTCGGAAATAGGATCGTTATTCCAGAGTGTTTAAAAATTAGGATTCTAGAATTGTTTCATGAGGGACATATAGGAACGGTTAGAATGAAAGTTTTGTGTCGATCGTATGTGTGGTGGAAAAAATTAAATACCGATATAGAAGAATTTATTAAGCGATGTGTTGTCTGTCAAATGACTCAGAATGTCCGTAAGAAAAAACTATTTTCATGGAAGAAAACTGGTTATCCGTTCGAAAGAGCTCATATTGATCTATTTTACTTTGGGAAATATGAATTTTTAATTTTTGTCGATACCTTCAGTAAGTGGGTTGAAGTCATTCTACTAAATAAATCTAATGCGGAGACAGTTATTGAAGGGCTCCGACTTGTGTTTTCGGTCATGAAATTCCCCAAAGAGATAGTGGCAGATAATGGGCCGCCATTTAATTCTTTTAAATATACAAATTTTTGTGAATCACAAGGAATTCAGGTTACACATTCAATACCTTGGCACCCTCAGTCCAATGGGGTGGCTGAGAGGCATGTACAAATTGTAAAGAAGGCTCTAAAAAATTTCTTCATCGACGAAAAATATAGAAAATTAAATATAAATCAATTAGTGGATAATTTTCTACTTAAATATCGAAACACACCATCATCAGAATCGGGCCAGACTCCAACAGAATTGATTTTTAAATTTAAACCAAAATTTTTATTTATTTATTTATTTATTTGCTTACAAAAAAATTTGAATCAAACACCAACTCCATACTTAACACAATCTATTTTGAGCTAGATGCTCATTCGTAACAAATTGTGAAAAGATAAGGTGTGGATTTACATAAAAATAGATTTTTAACAAACGGTTCACAGTCTGGCCCTTCAAACCTATCCTGTAAAGCGGTAAGTCTGCTGCTTCGAATTTTTTTTTATTTTGTAGGTTGGCTGAATTATCGATGTATTACATCCTTAGCAGAAACCAGTTTTAACCATTTCCTTATTCTTGAATCGTTCCAATTGATCTGATCATGAGTATTTGTTTCCGCTGAATCGAATGTCACAATATCGATATTGGGAACCATTATTAGGAAACATGTTACAAATCCTTCCACGAGTTTTAACACGTTCAAAGCTACTCCACTAAGAGGATTTTATGCGATTTTCTGCATTATATGCTAACGCAATTTAAAATTACAAAAAAAAAAGTAAAATAAATATTTTTGTAAGAAAAAATAATTACGTTCGGCTGACTCGAAAGTCAAAGCCAACCTGCTTATTAGATTTAATAAATGATAAGAGTAAAGTAGATTTTGATTTACAAAACAATAAATCTTTTAGAGTAAAGACAGATAACAAATTAGTATTGGAAGAATCAAATTTTGGTAAAAATAAAAAAAATTCAAATAAAAAATATAAAGTAGGTGATAATGTATTATATAAAAACCATTTTAAAAATTATGCAAAATGGTTACCTGCAAAAATTACTAAAATTTTAACACCTTGTATCATACAAATAAATGTAATTGGAACTGTAAGAAACGTTCATATATCTAGCATCAGATTTTCTTGTTTGGAAGATAAATATCATCCAAGCGTAAAACATATATTGTTTCAATACGTAATACTAAGGAGATCCAAAAGGGCTACCTGGAGGAATTTCTGTGAGGAAATCAATGAATTGCCCTCTGCAGCTCGTCTCCAGAAAGTCCTTTCCAGGGATCATTCAAATGGTTTAGGACTTCTCCAGAAGCAAGATGGGGGGTTCACTGAAAACCGGAAGGAAACCTTAGAGGTACTGTTAGAGACCCACTTTCCGGATTCAGTAGTGGTAGGAGCCCAAGAGGACTCGCATGATCCTTCGAGTGAGGTGGCCTATTCGCCTCACAGTAGGATCTGGAGTCTCTCTGGGAAAATTTTCACACCCAGCAAAGTTCGATGGTCTATTGGGTCTTTCAAACCTTTCAAATCCGCTGGAGGGGATGGTATCTTTTCAGCTTTACTTGAAAAATGTATTGAGGAAATACTCCCCAGCTTGATCCAGATGTTTCGGGCAAGTTATGCTTTTAATTATATTCCGAAACTGTGGAGGAAAGTAAATGTGGTCTTTATACCAAAGGGCGGGGGTCGTCCAGACACCAAGGCCAGGGCATATCGGCCAATTAGCCTCACATCGTTTCTTTTGAAGACGATGGATAAAATCCTGGACTATCAAATAAGAAGTGAGGTCCTTGGAAAGAATCCGCTGCATCGGGACCAGTTTGCGTATCAAACTGGTAAATCTACGGTTATGGCCCTTAGCGGGCTAGTCACGAGGATTGAAAAAGCAGTGACATATAAAGAAATTGCCCTTTGGGCCTTTGTGGACATTGAGGGGGCGTTTGATATTACCTCCTATGGATCTATAGAGAGGGCAGCAATGGGAAAAAGGGTTCCACTTTCCACAATTAGGTGGATCCGTTCCATGCTGGAACATCGTGAGATTACTGCCAGACTAGGTGGCGAATCAGTAACCATCAAGGCCGTAAAGGGTTGTCCCCAAGGAGACGTACTATCTCCTCTTTTGTGGTCATTGGTTATTGACAGACTACTGGTCCTTCTGAGTAGCCATGGGTTTGATGTCCAGGTCAATGCGGATGATGTGGCTATCATAATCAGAGGCAAGTTTGATGAGGTCATTTCTGATCGCATGCAAAATGCACTCAATATAATATGGCAGTGGTGTTACCAGGAAGGGCTCATGGTCAATCCAAGCAAAACTGTCATTGTTCCTTTTACGAGGAGGACAAAGCTTGCGCTTACCGCTCCCTCGTTAAACGGTACTACTGTGCCATTTTCCAGCGAGGTTTAATATCTAGGGGTTATCCTAGATCAAAGACTGAACTGGAACCAACATTTGTTGAAAGTTCAAAATAGAGCCATCAAGGCTCTCTGGGCCTGTCAAATACTCTATGGGCGTACTTTGGGACTACAACCAAAAATGATCTACTGGTCATTTCTTACAATCATTAGGCCTATGGTCACCTACGCATCGGTTGTATGGTGGCCTAAAACTGAGCAGAAGATAACGCAAACCTTATTGAATAAGGTTTAGCGTGTAGCCTGCATCGGTGTTATGGGCTCAATGAAGTCATGTCCAACCGCGGGGGTGGAGACACTTCTAGGACTGACACCGTTACACCTGCATATTAAAAAGGATGCTGCAAGTATGGCCCTGAAAATGCAGGCGGAAGGAAATATCAAGCCAGGCAATATGGTGGGTCATATGGAAATCCTTAAGGAATTTCAGACAGACCCTACCATTGGAATGCCTTCCGACTGTATGCCAGCTAAACTGGACTTCCACAAACCATTCTGTGTTAGGTTACCTGACCGGGATGTGTGGAGGGCAGGTGGACCATCACTTGAGCTAGGGTCCATGGTATGGTTTACAGATGGATCAAAAACGGAAGATGGGGCGGGGATAGGAATACACGGAAGTGGCACTACCCTCTCGAGCTCCTTGGGTACCAATGCTACCGTTTTTCAAGCAGAAGTACATGCTATAGGACTTTGCGCTAGGATAGGCATAGCAAAAGGCCTAAACTATGCAAAGATTTATATTGTATCAGACAGCCAATCAGCCTTAAAAGCTCTTAGGTCTTGTACCGTTGAGTCAAGGCTGATATGGGATTGTCTGAAGGTTATTAAACATCTGGCAGGCTCAAATAAGGTAACACTTATGTGGGTGCCAGGTCATACTGGAACCGAAGGAAACGAGGCAGCTGATGGCCTCGCCCGTGAGGGTTCTGCCTCTCCATTTTTTGGACCAGAACCCTTCTGCGGTGTCACTAAGGGACACCTTCGAGCAGCGGTAAAACGCTGGGAGGATGTTCAAAAGCCCTCCTACTGGCGCAGAATTCCAGGTTTACGGCAGGCGAAGAAATTTATATCACCTTCGTCTGTCAGGGTTAAGGAGTGTCTTGAACTTAGGAAACCTGAGTTGAGCCTGCTTACTGGCTTCCTCACAGGTCATGTCCCCTTAAGGTATCACCTTAAGAAGATGGGCCTAAGTACGACAGATGGATGCCGCTTCTGCGGTCTGGAAGCGGAATCAGCGGAACATGTTCTGTGCCATTGCCCAGCCATTTTCCAGCAAAGACTGCAACATCTAGGAGAGAGAACAATGAGCCCGGATAGTATGTATCTTGTACCGGCCAGTAGTATTGTCAGATTCATTAAGAGCCTGAATATTGACTGGACGGATAATTAAGTAGGGTCCAGCACAATAGATCTTTTAGGTCGAGGTGCGAGGTGGCTTAACGCCCACATGGCCCTCCAGTAAATAATAATAATAACTGTAACGATTCGCACTTTTCTCACTTTATTGCCTGCCTTGTAGTTATAGATATGAATAGAAAGAAAAATTTCAATATGTGCTTCGTGTACTATAATTAAGAACAAGTTTGGAAGGTAAACATGCAAATCTGGAATGATCAATGAATGTAACGTTAAAATAGGGGAAAACAACCGCTAAACCGGGAAGTTACTTTTGGTATAAAGAATAAAAAAATGGGACAGGAGTAGTATGATCTCCATGAATGATAAATATGATGAATATCAGTTGAAATATCGGGATGATGGGATGATTAAGTGGGAGCGTGCTCTTAGGGTGCTACTATGAACTAGTGTTTTTTTCTTTTTCAAGGTTATTTTAAGTCCAGCTTCTTGCACACTGTAACGATCCGAAGAGAGGGCGAGGCCACTAGAATAGAGTTGTTCATAGCTGCATGATTTGCCCCAGATCATCCACAGAAAGTTTTGATTTTTTTGTATAATTTACTTGGAGGCTTCAACGGCGGTAACTGTTGCGTAAGTAACTGTTGCGTTGCCGCCGGAGGAATGGAAGAAGGATCTTAAAATTAAGAAAGGAACATACGCAACACCGATACTCACCAGTACGCGACTACTTACCAAGACCACATCCTCATTCTATATAACTTTATTTCTTCATTTTTTTGTTGACCCTTAAAAATTTCTTTGGTCTACTCCGTAAGTTATACCGATGAGAATGTTGTGTATGAGCTTTTCGCAAATTATCTAAAACGGTTTTTTTTAGATAGACAACCTATCAGCATTAGATAATTGAATTTCGTGATCTTCAAGACTATTTAATTCCCGATGTATCTGGTATTGGGATTGCTGCAGCAATCAAATGAATGTTGATATCCCAAGTAGTATGATCTTCTTGGATGTAAGAACGGATTGCAGACAATATACTACGGTTAACACGCTCCGAGGCATTTGCTTGTGGCGATTTAGGAGTTAATATTTGTTTGATACCGTGTTTTTCCAAAAATTCCTGAAACATTTTCGAAGTGAATTGCTTACCTTTGTCACTGAGCATTTGTTCTGGTACGGAATATACATTTAGAACTCGATTTTCCCGAAAACTAATAACATATTTACTTGTTGCATCTCGCATGGGTTCAAGAAGCACGAAACGGCTATAGTGGTCTAACACAACAAACAGGTACGTATTTCCCAACTTCGAACGAGGATAGGGTCCCATGAAGTCAATGTAGAGACGTTGAAAACTGCGTGAAATTTCCGTGTATTGACCCATTGGAAGGCGAATTGTAATATTCGAAGCCTTGCTTGATTTGCACAGCTGACAATTAGCAAAAAAATGATCTACATCGAGCACCATTTTCGACCAATGATAATATCTTCTTAAAACTTCCAAAGTTTTACGTACTCCTAAATGAGCAGCGTTTGTTGCCGAATGGAATCTTTTTATTAATATTGGAATAAGATTATCTGGAACATGTATTTTCCAGGATGTAATATCGGAGGTTATTCTGGATCTGGCTTCGGAAGAATAAGTATTTTACCATTACTGATGCGAAGGTTAGTTTTGAGATCAGGATTATACTGGATTAGATTTGAAAATATGTGAGGTCCCGATCGAGAAATAAAGAATCATCAACCCGAATTTCATCCAGAGTAAGCGCCTCCGCCTGGCGTGAAAGAGCATCTGGTACGATGTTATCTTTACCCTAACGATATTCAATTGTAAAGTTGAATCCGTGCAGTTTAAGGCTCCAGTGAGCGAGACGTCCAGAAATCTCTCTCTGTCCCATTACCCACTTCAAACTTGCGTGATCCGTGATAATGGTAAAAGAGTAGCCTTCTTAATATTGCCTAAATTTTTTAACACTCAATACTGCCGTATAGCATTCCAATTCAGTAACGCAATAGGACGTTCATCGCAGCTGGAAGACCGTTGGAATAAGACAGCTTCCACACCAGTCGAAGAAGCATCGCGCTGGATGAAAAACGGCTGAGTCCAATCTGGATTAGATAAAACGGGAGCAGTGGAAAGAGCTGTTTTTAGTTCTTCAAAAGATGTCTGGGCCATGTCGTTCCACTCAAACCGACGATTTTTTCGAAGTAGATTGGTAAGTGGAGTTGCTATATCGGCGTATCGATGGATAAATCTTCGATACCATCCGGACATGCCCAGAAACCGTCTGAGTTGTCGAACGGTTTTTGGAACTGGATAGGCGGTAATATCAGCTACTTTCGAGGAATCTAATTTAATAACCCCGTCTCCTACGACACATCCGAAATATCGGATTTCTCTAAGTAGAAACTTGATTTTCGTGACATTAATAGTCAAGCTAGCTTTTTTCAACAATCCAGCCACTTTACATAACAAACTCAGGTGTTCTTCCAAAGTCTCCGCGGCGATCAGCAGATCATCTAAGTAAACAAATACTTGGGAGTGTAGCTCGTGAGGTATCACCTGATGCATGAGGCGGCCCATGGTTTGGAGCATATTGCAGAGGCCGAAAGGCATTCCTGGAACAGTGAAAGCCGTCTTACCCCTTGACCTCTCATCTAATGGGATTTGCCAAATGCGTCTTTTAAATCAATACTTGAAATGAATTTTGTATTGTTTAGACGACCAAGCAACCCATCGATGAGAGGCAAAGGATAAGCATCCTTCACTGTCACCGAATTTACTTTTCTTGCGTCTAAGCACAATCGGAACTTACCATCTGCTTTGCGAATCCTAGCCATCGGGGAACTCCACGAGCTAGCACTTTCCTTGATAACACCTCTCGCAAGCATATCATCAAGCTCTTTGCCAATTTCCGCTTCAACTGCCGGAGATACCGCATAAAACCGTTGCTTGATGGGTTTGGCATCACCAACATCAATCGTGTGTTTCACTAAATGCGTTCGTCTCAGACCAAGCACAGCGGACGAAGGAAATGGTTTCTGAACTATCTCTAATTGTTGTTGCTGTTCTGGTGACAACTTATGTAACAGGGATTCTGTGTCAGTCCGATCTGCTTCAGATGATTCGTGTAATGATACATGGCAACACTGGTTGTAGTACGTAGTAATGTAGTATGTAACATATGACAACACTTATTGTAGTACGTAATAATGTAGTATGTAATAAAGGAATGTTGGGTAAACCAACAGGAGTTGAATAAAGTACATAAACCAATACGAACGTTGTTTAGACATACCATCACATG